>WBMW01000980.1:254850-291259 GCA_013396635.1 Penelope pileata
TTTTGTATTCTACATCACAAAGTTACCATGTCAAACTGTATTTTCTAATCCTTTTAGAGCTGTATCTTTTATGATACTAATTGGTGGAAAATAGCATTTCATAGTTATCCCATGATACACTCTTCCTTTTATCACTAATTTGTTTTCTATCTCTAAAGCTCAGATTTTCCTCTGGCTTTAATTCAGTATGTTAGAAAATTCGGAACCTCAACAAAGGCATGAATGGAACAACTATATCTTCACCCATTATTCTTGGCTAACACAAAGAAAGTGTAGTATAACTCTCTTTTGTTTCTAGGTAGGGACTTAGAATGGCTTTTAAAATATCTCAGATTACTTTTCTCACTTTGTTTATCCAATATGACCAATCATAGCAGGCTCTTTGCCAATCTTCATGTTTAACTTATCCGTTCACTTAGTTCTGCAAAATCTTTCTTGTACATTTTTTCCTTTCACACAACACTCACCACAGGTGAAATTCATTCCTCAGTCGAGAGCCAGATCAAGACTGATGTGTTAAGTTATTGCTTAAATTTATAAAAATATTATAAAGGCTTAAATTCATTTTAAGTGCCTGGCATAGTCCTCTGAACAGGTGTGAGTTTCAACTATTAAGATAAAGTTCTCTTCAGCTGGAAAACTTGCAGCTTTGGCTGTACATTCAAAAAATGTAAACTTTCAGTCTTCTTTCCTATAAATGCAACTTAAATTGAATGAATCCTGTGGTAATGTGTTGCTTCAGCTTCATTTATATGGAAGACAAACCGTGGTTATTACAGAGCTGCAGAACTGTGTAGGGGACCAAATTATCCAGTAGTGTTGGTATTTGATGTACAATGAAAGAATTCAGAAATTTCAGAGAAATCAGTTTGACATTTGTAAATTTGACGTGATGTACAGCCGAATTAGTGGTGGAAAGCAACATATAACAAAGATATGAAAAATAATGAGTTAATTTCGCTGCTTGCCTTCTTGTTTTTGTAGATGAACAACTGCATACTAAATCGAGATTGAATTAGAATGAGAAAATACTGTTCTTTTAAAAGTTTTGTTTCTTTTTTTAATTTAGAGAGGAAGGAAGAAAAAGCCTCCATACGTCTAGCTTTCTTTTTTCTTTTTTCTTTTTTTTTTTTTTAACTTCCAACTAACAATCTAAATCTCAGTTGAAAAAGTAAACATTCTCAAAGCACATTTTGACATTTTCTGTTCTGTATTTCAGTTTGGAATTCAGTAAGATTGATTCATGGGCAATATGATATTTTTTATTTAATTCTATATTGCAAGTCACAATTTCTGTTCCATTTAATTGCAGCTCTTTGCATAGTGATAAAACCAGTATCTGTGACAAACCAGGACTTGTATTAGACCTTAAGCAGAAAGTAGAACAACTTGTGAGTTGTGGCCTTCCTTACAGTGCAAGGCCTATCCCATCTATTCATATTAATCATACTGAGTTTTAATCTTGGAAATGCACTGAGAGGAATAATGGAGAAAAAAATCTTGGTGCACCTTTCATACTCCATGTTTTGAGCAAATCACAGTGTAATCTGTAGCTGGTTCAGCGATACCGAAGTAGTTGTGCTGTGGTCCTGGAGGCACTGAGGGTTAGAGGTGTTGAGTGCAAACACAGGTGGAGGGTGTCTTCTCATCCGGCTCTGTGAGAAAAGGAGTCCCACTAGAAGACATTCCCCGGCTACACCTTTGTGGAACAGGCCGTCCTGCATGATGTGGCTGATGCGTGTTACTCATGAGTACTTTTCCTGTCACTTTGGGGGCACAAATCCATCATGCAGATGCGCCATGTCTTGGTGTTGTGATAGGAACTGTGTGTGGGAGTGTTTATTTGGTCAGACTTGTCTTTGGCTGAGGGTGTGCAGTCCTACTCACCGACCAGAGGCCAGTATCTGGAGGGTAGGTTTGGTACTGAAGGTGCCTGCTATCAAAGGTAGCTTTTTTGAACTGCTTCCTAGCAACACTGTGCCTGCAAAACAAAAGCAACTATTAACTGAGCACAGCTTTGCAAAAACAGCAACAAAAAAGCAACACAGTAAGGAAAATAAAATTCAGTAATAATCAGCAACTATTGACAATTGAGAGAAAAGAATGAAGATGAATTTTAATTAAACATTTCACTGTGGTTTTCGTCCATATCTTTCCCTCTGTGAAAGAGTGAAGAGGATCAAAATGCCCCTTTTTCACAGTGTTGCCTTCTCTGCTTTGATTTTGCCACAAGTGAGAAATATTCTGACCCAGATTACGTTGTTTTCTCCCTTCATTTCTTATTTCAAGCATTATATTTGAATTTCTGATTCACCATCTATGATATCCAATACTTGATATACTAGATGCTGTTACTGCATTCACTGTTTTTGTCATGCTTCCTTCCTCTCTTCATATCTTTCTTCACAATTACTCAATCGTTATCTTTTCTATTATCCTGTTTCTCTTGTGCCTTATCTCTATTTCACTCATCTTTTCCATCCCCGCAGCTGGTCTCCCTCTCGTGTCACCTCTTAGGAGTCTAAAACCAGGCATGTGTCATCAAAGAAATATCTCATATGCATTGATTTTTTTCTAAGTGCATCTGCTTGTCTCTTTAGTTCTGCTACTTGATCTTTCAGTACCATGAATGATAACATTTGTAAATGTTCAATTTTGCTTCACCATTTCATCCCTTCATGGGCAAAGAAAAAGTTTTATTGCGTAGCTGAAAATCTGTCACCACCTCAAAAATCCCCAGTGTATTGTACAAATGCTAATGGTGATTTACTGTGCCCACATTAAGAGCTAACTTTAAGAAGAGGTTGTACACCATGTCTATGGATACTGGCGGTTTCTTATTCTAAGACTATCTCTGCTGAAGTTAGAGCAATTTGCTCTGATGAGGAGGAGAAATTAGTTCAGACTGCTGCCACTGGAGTGGTAATGATGTCTGAGCTAACTAGGTTTAGTTAGTCCAGATAGCTCTGTGCTTCAGGGAAATCAATTCTGAGCAGCCATATCCTAGGAAGAGAGATAACTAGGAAGCAGTCTAAGGTAACTGGTGGCACAATTTCACTTTATTTAAGGTATTGCTGTATGTGCCAGAAAATTGAGATTTTTTTGGCGNAAAAAAAAAGCCTTTTCAACTGAAGATGGCTGCACAAAGATAGAGCAATCAAAATGATACATTTCTGTTGAACACACTGGTAGTGTAAGTATTCTCAAGGGCATGTTTGGAATTACATTGCCTCCTG
This sequence comes from Penelope pileata, assembly GCA_013396635.1. Taxonomy (NCBI): domain Eukaryota; kingdom Metazoa; phylum Chordata; class Aves; order Galliformes; family Cracidae; genus Penelope; species Penelope pileata. The sequence continues at coordinate 258,087 of WBMW01000980.1, forward strand.
CTTAGCAGTGGCTTTTCTGACTTCCTTCATTGTGAGGATGACAAAAACATTTCTACTTTCTTGGATGTCTTGCAAATCTCTTTGGGTTAACCAAACCTCAATAGTAACATCATTCTGACCTTCTGGTCAAGAGATCCTTTACTGGTTATTGTGTTTAGGAGAGTTGACAAAAATTCTTTTCTCTTTCTTCACATCTCAGAAAGCTTAACAGGGTGTCCAAGGGATCTCTAGAGATATAAATCTAGATCTTCAGCACCTCTTCATTTTCTTTCTTCCAGACCCTTATTGAATATCTGGAATAATGATCAGTGAACACTTAAAGGAAATGAAGATTGTTGCATCAGCCTGTATCATATTAAACAATGATGTTTCTTTAAGGTCTGTTTCATAGCTATTAAACAAGTTTCTGGTGAGTGAGTGAGACAGGATTTTCATAAACATACAGAGCTGACTGTGAAACAGATTTGTTTACATTTTTATTTTTTTTAATAATTAACCTGACTTTGCCAGTGCTATGTGATGATGGTCCTTTCCATGAGATTCTTCTGGAGAACACAATAGCTTACTCTTCTGATTTTTTTTCCTCTTTTTCCACATAGTGGATTTTTTTTTACTTAAATGTCACTCTTAGTGGCATATTTTTACCTTTATTAAAAAAAGAAAAAAAGCTGTGGGGAAGATCTACTCAGGCTATTTGGAAAGCATATATTTAAGGACATCCTACCATTAAAGGAACCACAGATATGAAAAGAAGGGGAATGCTGTCATGAACTCTGTGGAGCCTGAGGTGACAAAAGTACATCCTAGTCCCTCTGCAATGTAGAGGAGAGGTTTCTTCTGGTGAAGGCAAGACTTCAGTAGGAAATAGCAGAAACTCTCTTTTTGCTGTAAATGCAGTAACAGCGAAATCTTCACTGTAAGGCGTTGCAAAGATGGAGATGATAAAGTTCAGCAGCGTTGGCTCCTGTTTAAGTTGAGGGTTGTCAGAGAGAGTTACCCGGCAGTGGGATGCTTCAGTCTCAGGAGACACAGAGCAACAGCTCTGTTCCTGAGAGCGCCAAGTGAAAGGCAAACATGAATAATTCTTGATTTTTTGAAGTGAGGCATGTGATAAAGCGCTGCAGGTGTTGTGCATACGTGTGTTAATTGAAACACATCTTTTTCAGGGCAAACTCTGATGGAAATGAATAAACCCTATCAAGGTTTATTCACTTGAAACCAGCATATAAGGAATGCACTAAACTAAAGAGTGCAGAAAGTCATATACACTGCATGCATGCATACTGAGATTGGAGTACTTCCTTATACCTGTTTCAGAGTGCTACACTGGGAATGAAGCTATGTATATACAGAACGAAGAAACATGGATGAACAAAATTGCAGGTGCCTCCTGTGGGAATGCTGACCGTCTTTTCTGCTACACACTGTCGTAAGACAAAGCAGCCTCTTGAAGAGGCTGTCCCTACAAATATACAAGGGGTAATCAGGAGCAAACAAAGGCATAACAATTTATAGCTCTCCACATCTTTTTATTATTATTTTCCCCTCCTTTTCTTTGAGTGGGAGGTACTATACAGTCCACCAGATTTTAATGGGAACCATTTGTGCACGGACTAAATGTTGTGATTGTTACCTGCCTGGCACTATTGGATAATGATTTGGATAATGGCTATCTGCGTATCCTCCACTCTGAATATTACGCTTTCTTGTCACTCTCCCCTCTCTCTGAGTAAATATATATTGAAGTGAGGTAGAGTTCAAAAACATTACATTGGTCTGTGATGGAATCAAGATGTAAGGACATCTGTCAGAAACAACCTCATGGCTAATATTTTCACAGTAAAATTATTCTTTATTTATATATAGAGTGGGAAAATGATTCTCATATATGATTTTCCCTTGTCTCAACTACAGGCTTTTCCTGAGGAAAGGCAGTTGGCTCAGATTTTAACCCTTTGTCCCCTTTCTTTGTTTTCTTTGGCTACCTGTACAGCAAAAATTATTATTTTATAAATTAGAGCCAATTACGTTACTCACTGCAGATGTCTGACAGACCATCAAAACTTAATTGCCACAAAAATTGCTTGCAAAAATCAAACTTACCTACAGAACTTGCAAGATAAAGACTTGCTCTTATTCTGTAAATCTATTTGATAACAACAAGTTACAAAATAGGGAAAAGGCAAAGAAACTGGAGATGATCATTGTTTATTCATGGTGCCACCACTGTTCTGGTACATCTTCCTGCACAGATAAAATCAAGAATGTCTGTTCTAAAGAGCTTGCGGTTTAATAGAAATCCGTTTTTTTTTTTTTTAAGATTTGTTCTTCTCAGAATCAGGGCTTATATACAAAGCTAAGCTTTGTATAAACCTATGAAAATTTAAAACACATAAAAAGAAAGATTAGGATCTATTAGAACAATGGATTATGATGTATGTTTATTATGCCAGTTTATTGGCAATTGGTTTATATATATGACAATGCATTTGAGTGAATTGAATTATTACATAACTTAATGTAGAAGTTTTCAGGTCTTTCTGTCAATGTTATCAGAATTAGAACAGTATCATGGAGACTACCTAAAAAAATAGAATGAACCATAAACATAAAATTATTTAGTCATAAGTATATTTTCCAGCTTTTCAGCTGATAAAATAGTCGAGCCTGGAAAGTAGATTAAAAACAATCAAATAACATAAATATTCCCTCCCTACTACACATATGTGGAGAATTAAAAGTTCATGATTAGAAATACATTTAAAAATACCTACTGAAGTCTCCTATTTTAACATGAGCCTGGCAAGAGTCAACTTGTCCCTTTACAGATAAATTCCTTTTGTTTTTATTTCACTCTTGCTAAACAAAGATTAGAGGTTGATTGCAGTGGAATTCTGACACCTGTGAAGCCCATTTTGTTTATTGGCTAAAATAGGTCATAGCTTTAGCCTTAAACTTTGTTGGTGGGGATTATGTTCTTTTTAGCTGTAACCTGCCTTGACTTGATCAATCTTTGATGTTCTGGATGGACATTAATAGAAAGAACAAGGTATGCCATTGAAAACAAGAGGAAACGATGTTACTGCCGTACATGAGCCTGTTTAGGGCTGGATCCAACATCCATCAAGCTTAATGTCAAAGTTCCTCTTGATGCCAGTGGCACAGGAAACAGAAATGGAACAGACATAGCACTTAGTTTTGCTCGCTTTTCACACTGAGTAACACTCACAACAGGGAAGAGAACCTCTATGAAAATGCAGAAACTTGTACAGACAAAAAAAAATCTTCTGTAAAATAAAGTATGTGACCAGAAATGTTTTAATGCTTATGGGACATTTTGTGACTAATTTTATTTCAGGTAAAGAAAACAAAGCTTATGTGTTACTGGTTGCAGAAAGTGCAAATCAGTAACATGAAGTGGTAGGTCTTCAGACTTTGCCCTGTATTTGGACGGAGTGGAAGTGCATCTTTATTTAGATGTTCCTGCTTCTTTTGAATCTCCAGTAAGACGGACTCACTTGACCTTCTACATGAGTGCATGTGTGTGAACACGTGTATATCCAGAGATACAAGAAAGCAAAACAGATGAGTATTTCCCATCAGGAAAATCTGAAGTGTGAGGAGACAGGTGAAATAAATGGCAGGCAGCTGAGCTTGGAATACTGAAATTCCAATCTTGCATGCTGTATTGGGAAATGAAGATTGTTTGTTCAGGGCTGTTACACCGCTTTTCAGTTCAGGAAACAAGAAAGCTAATTGCTTTCTTGAACTGGAAGTCTGTTCAATAAATGATCTAGGCAAGTGTTTATATCGCCTTGGTTGTATCTATACTTCAGTTTTAGACATTGTTCCTTTTGAAGGAGACCACTGGAATGTGAACAGAGAAGGTGCTGATGCTCATGCCAATAGGTCCCTCAGTTTGGATGGTCAAGTGATACCATCTGTGGGGTGCACGATGTAGAGTATTAGTCCTGTGGTCATCGGTTTGTAGCCTTCTGGTGCCCTGGGATTAGGGACTGCAGCTCAGATTGCACTCGCTCCACAGACCAGAGCGAGACATCACTGAGTGCTACGCGCATGAATACTTTCTTCAGTGGGGCCCTTCACAAATGAGATGCAACACTAACTCACTGTCCTATCCTAACAAAGGAATGCTTAGAAATGACCTCTACTATAAACAAACAAAACACTCACCCAACTCAAACCTGAAAGAACCTTCCTGCATTTCTGACAATGTCATAATTTCAGTTTAATGCAATACCTGGCTAAGAGGGCTCCAGATCCCGTAGAAATACAGAGCTGAAGTAAAGAGGTTGTTGAGGGAATTTCTGTTTTAACTATGAAACTGACCCTTCAAAAAGAAGTATTGTCATTGCAGCTAATGGACCTGGAAAATTCTTTTTTTCTATAAAAAAATTTCCCTGAAGATTTTCTTGTATTACCAACTAGTGGACATAATGGTATAATTCAGCAGGGAGACTAAGACTGTAAATATCTTACCTTCTTTCTTCCAAAAAAATTCTTAGTTATTACACAGATATATCTATATATATTCAATTCTATGCCCCTAAATTTGCAGCTAGATTTCACAAGCGGTTTAAATCTGGTGTCAGAATTTCAGCCATAAGATCAGATTCTTTTACTGACATTTCAATTAGGCTGCAAAGATAAGCTTGTGTTTTCAGTGAAAATTCTGTGGCATATAGCTGTAGAAATGCTAGAGCTCGTTGAGTAAAAATGATTATTTTTTGTAAGATACTTCTGATTTTTTATTTAGCTTTTAATTGAAAAGGAAGATACCATATTGTTTTGTTGTCAGTAACCATAACTGCATGCGCTAGTTGATTAAAAGCAAAGTTGCTCCTAGTTGCACATGAAAATATGACAATTTTTATGTATTTAGTGAAAAAGTGAGTAATTTTGAAGAAATAATATTTTGTCATGTAAGAGCCTTAAAACATTAAAACAAGCAATTGAAAAATAACATTTTTGGTTTGCAGTGATCATTTATATTGGCATTACAAGAACATAACCAAACCCATCCATTGATCCCCTACGATCTTGTGAGAATGGGATCACTGTTGCATGAATTTGTGATTTGTGTGAGTTTCTCCTTGAACTTTCTGCATCAAAAAAATGTATCTTTGGAAAGAAAAATGTTGGCAAGGTTAAATTTTGGACCAACATACTTTTGAAGTTTTCTGTGAAGACATATGTGCAGTAGAGCATAGCATCACAAACTATTAGTATATAGGTGAAACTTTAAGAAAAACACACTCATTGATTAGCCATACCAATTAAAATGAGTGAAATAACAGGAGCTACCAAACCTTGTGTTTGGGAAAATACGTAGATCACCATCTATTCTGTGGCAGAAATTGACCTGGGTACAGAATTTTATGGCTGGATGACATATGACTTTTACAGCTTCTTCTGAAGTATCCAGCTTTGACTGTTGTGAGACACAGGGAAAAAAAAAACCTGCATGAAATGAATTAGTATAAATCCTTCTGATCCTTCCAAAGAAATGTTTTGCATTGTGCTATGTATTTTACAGACCCCATTATAATATATATAGCACAATCCATCTATTCAGTGGGCATGCTTAAGCTTACTGCAAAGTTTTATTAATTAACAAATGTTGTGAGTGTCGAGTGACAAGAACTTTTCCTAATAAATAGGACTTTTGTTCTGAGGTTGTTTTGTTGTGCTGTTGATAAAGACATAGCCATTTAAAAATTGATGGTAGTTCAACATGTGTATTCGTGTATTTTATTGTTTCTTATATTTATGGTTAAAAGCTATATGCTGTTCATGCCTTTGTTCTGAAACATATTGTGGTCAATTTTTTTCTTTGTCAGGAAGTATAATTTAATATTATCAGGTAATCTGCTGTATTTGTGAACATCCATGTAAATTACATGTTGGTTGGATGTATTTACACTGACCCAAGGATTATTTAGCGTGCAGACATGACAAAATGAAACTCTCTTTATGATATCCTGAATAATTCTCTCTCACTCACACAGCACTGATTACAATCATATCTTCTTCTCCATTTAATTTAGCAATAACTGTATGGGTTAGAGCAAGTGTACCTGATCTGCGACTATATCCAGATAAGAGATATAAGCTCCAGAGAATGAAAACATTGAGGAAAGTTGTGTACAATTTGAGGTTAATAGTCTTAAGGATCAAACATTTGACAAGGACATTTATGCATCCTGGAAGATTGACTTACCTCCTAGTTATGTTGTATTGTTACAGCACCACCACTCCTGTTCAATTCAGATTGATTCCATATAATTTGTATACAATATATCAAAATTTAATAAATCTGCTTTAGGAAGTTATTTGCAATTTTGTATCTCTTGAAAGTATGACATCAGATTTCATGGTTTTATTCTATTTTACGTCGTGTTCCCCAGTTGCTGTGGCAACACTGTTGCTATGGCTTGCACAGTGGGAGTCGTAAGGGTCAGCAAAGATCAGAGCCCCGCCATTCTTCATTCAAAGGCAATTGTCCCTGAAAAATGTGACTTACTTCAATATTTAAGGCCTGGGTACTGATATTAAACCAGAATGATACTTCCGTTAAAAACCCATAATTAACCTTGTCTTCAACTCTAGGTCACACATTAATAGCAATTTCATAAAGTGGACATTCCTCTGTCTTTCATTCTCGAAAGCCTGGACAGGTTTTAAATAATACGTCTCTTGGAAAAATATACGAGTAATCGTTGCAATTTATTTTATGTCATTATCTAAGCCCTTGAGACCTCACATTCCCAGCTCCTCTCCCTGAGGTAATTGCATACATCTTGGGAATGTGTGAAATGATGTTAATATTCAGTGCACCATGCCTTTTCAGGGGATCTGCAGCCTACAATGGTGCACTGTCTAGATGTTTCTCTGCAGAATCTATTTTCAGACAAGTGTAATAAGAAGCAGCTCTTCACAGAACAAGGGCCCCAGGATGTTTAATGGTTCCCTGGATCCCAAAGAAGTTTTTAACTGTTTCTGTTGTAAAGATATAATCTGAAGCTTGGTGATGTAACTAACATCAACTGATAAATTCCATCAACATATTCTTTTTTTTCTTTCTTCAAACAAGTATCAGCAGTGCAGTTTCTACCTGTGAGTCATTCTTCAGTCTAATCACTGTTTAATAATATTAATGTCCTGCATTTTTGTGGAGAGAAGGTTGCTTATAAAGACTGTTTCAGATTTAAAGTTTTAGGATGCAATGACTGTGCTTTTTACAGTCTTATATCTTTCATTGTCATTACATTTCACAAACTGAATTAAAAAAATACTTGTACTCAAGGGCAAGGCAATGAACAATCAAGTTCTAAGTGCTTAAATGCAGTGTAATTGAATTTATTGCTCTTAGAAATTAATTTTACAAACAGTAGGAGTGACCTAATTTCCTACTTACTACATAGTAACAGTTGTAACTATACAAGATGATAGAACAACTTTCTGAAAAAAGTAGAACAAGCACTGTCTTCACAGCATTTTTCTTCGTTGCTCCGTGATTAGAGTTACTGATAAAGAATACGTTTCTATCTCAGCAGTGAATAACATTTCTTTTTAAAGTAGTTAATTACTTTACAAACTTACTTTGTAAGTTAGCCTTGAACAGTCCTGTGAAGCATATATGGACATTCATCTAAGAAAGAAGACGAGACATAGTGGTATATTTTGCCATAGATACAATTTTTTTTTTTTAAGTAATCTATTTTTCTCAAAGTAGTCTATTTCTTTTTAAAGTAATCTCCCACAACATTCTCCTACAGAAGCTGTCAGCTCATGGCTTAGACAGATATACTCTTCTCTGATTAAAAAATGTCTGGATGGCCAGGCCCAGAAAATGGTGGTGAATGGAGTCAAATCCATCTGGTGGGTGGTCGCAAGTGGTGTTCCCCAGGGATCAGTATTGGGCCTGGTCCAGTTTAATGTCTTTATTGATGATCTGGATGAGGAAATTGAGTGCACCCTCAGAAAGTTTGCAGATGACACCAAGTTGGGAGGAAGTGTTGAGGATAGGAAGGCTCTGCAGAGGGATCTGGATAGACTAGATCAGTGGGCTGAGGCCAATTGCATGAAGTTCAAGAAGTTGAAGTGCTGATCACTGCACTTTGGTTACAACAACCCCATGCAGTGTTACAGGCTCAGGGCAGAGAGACTGGAAAGCTGCACAGTGGGAAAGGATCTGGGAATGTTAGTTGACAGCCAGCTGAACGTGGCCCAGAAGCACGCCTGGGTGGCTGACAAGGCTGATGGCATCCCGGTGTGTATCAGAAATAGCGTAGTCAGCAAGTGATTGTCCCTCTGTAGTCAGCACTGGTGAGGCTGCACCTGAAGTACTGTGTTCAGTTTTGGGCCCTTCACTGCAAGAAAGGCATTGAGGCCCCGGAGTGTGTTCAGAGAAGGACAATGAAGCTGGTAAAGGTTCAAGAGCACAAGTCTTGTGAGGAGTGGATGAGGAAACTGGGATTGTTTAGTCTGGAGAAGAGGAGGCTCAGGGGAGACTGTTGCTCTCTACAACAACATGAAAGGAGGTTGTCACAAGATGGCTGTTGGCCTCTTTTCCCGGGTAAAAGTGATAGGACGAGAAGGAATGGCCTCAAGTTGCACCAGGGGTGGTTTAGGTTAGATATTAGGAAAAAGTTCTTCTCTGGAAGAGTGATTGAGCACTGGAACGGGCTGCTTAGGGGAATGGTGGAGTCGCTGTCCCTGGAGGTGTTCAAGAACTGTGGAGATGTGACACTTAGGAGCATGGGTTAGTGGGTATGATGGTGATGGGTTCACAGTTGGACTTGATGATCTTAGAGTTCTTTTCCAACTTAAATAATTCTGTGGTTCTGTGATTCTGTATTCAGCATAGAAAGATTATACTTTCACATAATTACTTGATCAAGTTGAAGCTTTGACTGTTTTTGAAAAAATGCCATATAATACAGTCTTCACAAGCACAACTGTTCTCCATAATTCCTGGGCAGTTAGATGGACTTTGGTGACTGTTTGCAAAACTCTAAAAATGTGCAAAGAACACTCAGAGCTCATCTCACCTATCTGCTATGCAAAAGGTAAAAGCCTAGATTAAGTTCTTATCTAAGCTCCCTCTCTCTCTCTCTAGCAATGAAGAGAAACATGCCATTTATTCTGTCCTCATAAGGCATTAAGTATACATAAGTTTCTGTGCAGAAGTCACAGTCCTATTGCCTACTGTACTCAAACACACTACATAATCTGCTGAGGAAGAAAAATTTACTCAGTATGCTCATTGCATAATTCAATCCCTATAGTCTGAAATTTTACTGAATATTTCAGTGAAAGTCTATAATCTAACTGTGTATTTCAGGAGAAATCTCATTCTTTCGAGCAGTCCTATATGTTGTTCTACTTCTCCCTGCCATTTACCCAATTATTTTACCCAATTATTTTAAGTATCTTAACTGCTAAGCTATGAGTATTCTTACTACAGCAATGCTTTTTGTTAAGTCTGAAAAGATAAGACTTGATTTCCTCTGAGAAGGTAATGATGATACATGAGTCAATTCTGTAAATCTTAATCAGAGGTATGGCTTCTGTGAGCTTTATAGGGCTATTCAAGAAATATTTGCCCATGATAAGTTAAAGAACGTGTACCATTTTTTATTCTGAAAACATTAACTATGCAAATGAAGCATGAAAAATGATTACTTTGTCTGCTTACCGTTTTTACTCTAATCCAGTTTAAAGGGGATGAGATACCAGTTATGTGACATGCTTAATTCAGAAATCATACAAAGAATATGGCTGGCACTGGAAAATATAATGATTCAACACTTGTTTGGTTATTAGAAACATTGATTTCTAAACAGTCAATTACTTCCTTGGGTAATTCATATGCAGAAACTCAAATATAATTTTGAAAAATGTAAATTATTTCCACATCACACAGAGAAATGAAAGTTGATATAACTGAGGGACTTGTTAGTGTTATAACATCATACAAACTAATGCACATGGGAAAACAAATTGTTATACATTTTCTTTGACTTGGAACTTCGATCCAGACTTCAGTCATACGTTAACTCATTTTTTTCCAATTAACTGTCCTATTTGAAATGACTTTCCTTTTTTTCAAGTAATTATTTTTAATGAACCTTCTGATCAAGTACACTTCCTTATCTTTCATGAAGAAATGAGACAGTCAAGCTGATTACTTAAAGCAGTTAAAAGTGCTTTACATTCATTTAGCTTTGCTGCAATATAAGAATGTGAAAGAAAGTAGAAATGTTCACTTTATTAAATTCTTAAAGATCTTCAGAAGAGTATTCAAGTCAGATTATCCTTTGAATCATAGGTAGCAAAATATAATAATGTTTATTTTCAGTTTATAACTTGGAGAGAGTCATTTTGAAAGGTAAGGTACTTAAAATAAATATGTTTGTTTGTCTCTTTTCTGAGTCTACTTTCTTGTAATATCCTAAGAGGAATCTATTTAGGAATGTTCAAAAAAAAACCCCAGAAGTTAAAGCTCTTTGATTCAATAGTGTTAGCATAAGCCAAAATTCTCCTACTATATTTCTTTCCTAGTTAAGACTTCTTTTTGTTTGGTTTGGTTTTCTTGGCTTTGCAGCAGCCATCTGAGGTAATTACTCATCTTTCTATGTGGTTAGTGTCACCTGTAACTCCAAATTAAAAAATCCTAGTATAATTAGACTTTAAATACAGTTCTTCTATAAAGATGAAACGAGTGGTTCTTACTAGGTAAATTAGCACACTGCTGTTATAATAAGTTTAACCTCTCTTGGCACCTTCGTTGCTGTTTTTTTTTTTTTTTTTTTTTTTTAAGTGGAATACTTTGCTTTTCAGGTAGACCCGTACACTGAAACCAATGAGGCTACCTTACATGGAAGAGCCATTCATAGTAGAGTAGGCATAGCAGAATATAGCCCAGTGTAATGTCTGTTTCATAGAATCCTAGAATCATAGGATGTTTTGAATTGGAAGGAATCTTAAAAGACCATCTAGTTCCAACTCCCTGTCATGGGCAGAATTGCCACCCACTGGATCAGGCTGCCCAGGGCCCTATCCAACCTGCCTTGAATGCCTCCAGGGATGGGGCATTCACAGCTTCTATGGGCAGCCTGTGCCAGTGCGTCACCAACCTTTGAGTTAAGAATTTTATCCTAGCATCTGATCAAAATCTCCCCTCTTTAAAACCATTTCCTCTTGTCTGCCCATGTAAAAGGTTGGTCTCCTTCTCATTTATTAGCTTCCTTTAAATGCTGAAAGGCTGCAATGTCATCTTCCTGAAGTCTTCTCTTCTGCAGGTTGAACAAGCTCATCTGCTTCAGCCTTTCTTCATAGGAGAGGTGCAGTAGCCCTCTGATTATCTTTGTGGCTCTCCTCTGGACACATTCCAACAGCTCCATGCTTTTCTTGTGCTGTGGGCCCCAGGCCTGGACCACAGTACTCCAGACATGGCATCATGAGGGCAGAGTAGAGGGGGACAATCATTTATCACCTCCTTCACTCTGCTGGCCACCTCTCTTTTAATGCTACTCAGGATACAGCTGGCCTTCTGGGCTGCAAGTGCACACTGCTGGCTTGTGTCAAGATTTTCATCCACCAGAACCCCCAAGTACTTCTTCTCAGGGCTTTCTTCTCCCAGTGTGTACTCGTGTCTGGGATTGTCCTGACCTAAATGCAACACCTTGTATTTGGCCTTGTTGAACCTCATTAGGTTCTCATGGGTTCATTTTTCAAGCTCGTCTAGATCCCTTTGGATAGCATTCCTACCTTCTCTTGTGTCAAATGAATGACTCAGCTTGGTTTTGTCTGAAAACTTGCTGATGGTGCACTCAATCCCACTGCCTAGGTCATTGATAAGATGTTGAAGAGCATCAGTCCCTAGACAGACCCCTGAAGACACCATTCATCACTGGCCTCCACCTGGACGTAGAGCCATTGAGCACAATACTCTCGCTGCAACTGTCCAGCCATTTCCTTATCTATTCAGTAATCTACCTGTATAAATGATGTCTAGAATCTGATTTCCTCTATTTCCAACCCTCCCTCATTTTTACTCATCTTTTTGGTAATTATCTCTGTTTAATAAAGAATAATACAAAATTTAGTTGGAGCTTTTCTTTCACCATACAGGTCACACAATACAATCCTCTCTGTTTCTTTGTCAAAGGAAGTAGAATGCTATTTCCTGAGTGACATTTCAATAGAAACCTAAAAATGCAGTTTAACAAAGAGATCAAGGGATACTGTAAGGACAAGGCAGAGTCCTTTTTCTATCTTGAAAGTGTGGTCTGTCTCACTAATCACACACCTACACACTTGTGCACACAGTGTTTTCCTCACTGTCTCTGTCTCTCTTCCCTTCATCCACCACCTCTGTACCATCAGGGTTTAAAGCCAGCTCAGACACAAAACAGGTAGGCTGTTTATTCTCTCAGTAAACAAGGCGTGAGTCCCTGTCCTCTGCCAGCTCACTGTTGAGTGAGATAAGCAGACCTCCTGTTGCTGAATTATGATCTTTCTTTCAGACTTATGCCCCCAGGATCTATGGCAATCCCTCTAACAGCTTGAAAAATGGAAATGTTTTCAAAGACAAGCTTGCTGGTACTGTGACTGACAGACTATGAAACCTTGTTGGTATTCACATTCTGAGAAAAGACCATTCGTTCAATTTTAGCTCTTCTTTTCATGGAATTGTTTCCCAAGCAGTTATTTAAGTGATGATAACATTTTTTTAATTGCAGGTTTAATTACAAGGAAAAGTCAATTATCTCATAGGTACAGCATTTTACATAACGAAAGAGCCACTTTAAAAACAACAATAACAACTACAATTAAATTATAGATCACCATAATATTTAAGTTATTGAAATTTCATAGTGTGATTTTTTCAAGTGATCTTTGGTTGATATGGTTATTAGAAATGGTTTATTATCATATATTAGATGTTCATAATTTGATGCAAAAAGCAGTAGTAGCTTCTCAGAAAAAAGATTTTGGATACATTTAAATGATTTCTTAATAAATTTACTGATCTCTACTGCTGGAAAAAAATGTTGCACTAGTGTAAATCAAGCCAGCTGTGGTGAGATCTGTGAAGGCCTCTTTATGTCAGAGGAATGTTTGGCCATTTTTGTCAGGCACATGTCTCAGATTGGGTGAGATTTGTGAGCAATAGGTGTGTGTCTTGAGACGTCTGTTCAAGCAAATGTCACACTGAAAATACTTAGCTGGAAGTTTTGCCTAAATACAGGTTGAGCCCAAATTTTGTGCAATACTGGACCATAAGTGTATTCAGTTACAGCTTTTGATGTTGGTCTCAAAGGGAAAATCCCAGTCATTTTTCAAAATTTTTTCCAGATCACTACTACAATAGCTGTCTGTTTTTCTATACAGTAAATATTTATAAGGAAAACTGCCTGTCCAAAATAATATAACAGCTGTCTTCTCCAACATACCCCTAGTGATTCCCCTTATTACTGTACTGCTGTTCCAGTCAATCACTCCAGTTCCTTGAATCAGCAAAGTCTTCAAAGTCTCTCATTCATGCAGCTGGATATGAAGAAACCTGTTCAATTCACAACAGATCAATCTTAAGAGAAAAGAAAGAAAGAACAGTATCTCAAAAGATGTCTAATAATGATAATGGAACAGAAAAAAGAGCCTTAAAGGATATATTGGTACAAAAGCTGTGTTAGGCAATGAAGCACTGTTGGTGGGAACACAAAGACTTCTGGAGCAAATTTGTATAATCTGTATCTAGTCATGTAGGAGTATGAGCAAGCCTTCTCCTGTCATATAAACCATAAACACAAATACAGTCTTGGTATGGTTTTCATAGCAGTAAGTCTTGATACTATATTTTGTGACGGATCTGAGGTTCATCTGTGGATTTCCTGTTTTATGGCAAGTCATAGAGCAGGAGTCTGCTGTCATTGCCTAAGGCTTATATAGTCAGTAGGCTTTTTTCTCTTTCCTACTGCAGGTTGTCATAAGCTGTGTGAAACACTGACAAAATCTGAACTGATGAAACTGGCCATAAAAACTGCCCATGCAGTGACCTCACAGTTAGACTCAGTTAACTTCCCCCTTTGCAAGTTCAGCCTCTGGAGTAATCAAGGGCACTGCAGAGCAGATGGATATGCCCTTGCATCCCTTTCTAGGTTGAGTGTAAAGTGAGATTACGGTGTTATATACAGCATTCTCTGACACCAGTGATGTAGGGTAGTGTTGCGTCTTTGGGTGCTGTAGGATAGGAAAACTCTCTCAAATGCAGTTTCTTCATGCAGGCCCAGAACTGATGGCTATACGTTGGTGCCTTCTAAGAGCGGGCAAAATGGAACATTAGATTTTCTTTAATTTGAAATAGTTCAGATGTTCCCATTTTAACATCAGTCTTTGAGCGGAATAATATTCTCCTTCTTTACAAAAAAGACGTATGTGCTGAGTTTAATCTGAGGTGCTAGAGAAAGGATCCCAGATGTGGAATATCTCCAGTGCGCTTGAATTCTGAACACAGATGTTTAGAGAAAGACTGGGCCTGAAAAGTCTGAGCGTGCAAAAATATGAAGGCTGAAAGCAAATATTCTTGTGTTTTTGCAGGATTTTCTTTATAGGGCAAATATGCACCTTCTCACTATGCATTAATCAACATGAATAACAATTGTTATTTGCGGTTGTCTTCCTTCTACCCCAATAGCGAACTTGCAGAGGCAATGCTGTGGGCCAAGAATGATACACATGCTATGGCATTTTTTTTTTTTCCCAGCAAAATCCACAAAGTAGGTCACTCTTGGCATTTGGTAAAAGAAATTAAACCTCTTATTTTTTACCACTGTTTTCTTTGTATTGCCATTGACCAGGAAGATAGTGTAGGGCTCTTATCTTAAGCTATGTCATGTTCAGTCAAGAAAATAAGGTGTAAATAAGCCATTGATATATTGCATGAATCATAGGATGATGTTGAGACTTGAAGGGAGATTACAGAAATTACAATGGCCACAAAAATGTGATTTTGGAAGGTCACTTCACCCATTGCTCTTTGGTTAGCAGTTTTAGTGAGGTTGTCACGCTTTGAATGACCAGGCAAAAAGGATGTCATTTTGTCTACTAGGTATTACAGAGCACAACAAATATTCTCTTTTGAGTTCTTTGGGAGTGACTTTAAGACTTCTAGTAGTCTTTCTCAGTTATTTCAGTGAAAGAATTAATCCTTCCAAGACAGTCTGAAGGTCTAGTAGTCTTAATTAATACTGCATGCATTTGGACAAAATGCAAAAAAAAGTCTTAAAATATAGCATACGCTCATTCAGAGCATGTCTGAAATTCTCTGCAGCAACTTTTGGCTGCCTTGATTGTTCTAAGAGAGCTGATGATAAAACATGGAAAATACAGTCAAAAAAGAAAGATTATGATTCTAAATGTATCTAAATGCATTGTCTGAAAATAATTTATATCTATATATTTGCATGTGTGTGCAGTGCTCCATAATAACTGTTTTTCCTGTAGAAATTCCTATGGAGAAATTATCTCAAATTAATATTCCAAAAAATTCTTGATTAAAAAGTTCATATTCACAGTGTTGTCTTTTCTTGGACTTAATAAATCAAGTGTATAGAGTCCTTCAAGTCTTTCAAAAGCTTCCCCTGATCCATTGAACTTAAAATAGATTACTCTCAAGGGAAATTCAACTTCCCAGACACTGCAATTACAGTGAACGATGGCAAGACAGATACATCCATTTAACGGAAACATACAGACCAATACTGCTAACTAGATAGTTTTATTCTCTTCCTCCCTACACCAGGGGTTCTGTCACATGGTGCTAATCTGAGAAAATGTAAAATTACTGGTGACTGAAATTAGGCCTTGGCTGACCAGAGAGACAGACAGCAAAACATTTTACTTTTTCTGGCGGTACTGAGGCAGATGTTAATAAAAATACCATGCAGAGCACCAAGGACTGCAACTTTCAGAGGAAAATAACTATATGCAAAGAATGTACTCCTCTACACAGCTATTCAAGCAGTGGGATTAAAAGGTCTAAGCATAAGAAAGCTCCAAATATAAGCAATTTGGGGTATAAACATAATATTAAGAGTTCCAACTGCGTCCCCCCACACATCTCAAGCACTCAATGACTAATGTTCTGCTGCCATACTATTTCGTCGTGTTTTCCTTTCAGTTGTCAAAAAAGAAACATGGTCTGGGGCCTATGTCTAAAGGAACATGATTTCTGCTTGGAAGAGATGTTAAATTGGGCTGGAAAACTCTTAGTGTAGAAAGGAACAGCCTTTCAATCAGTGTTAATATATGGGAATTGATTAGCATTATGTTTTTGTCGAGATGCAATTTGGCACTAATTGGGCCACAAAAAGTGACAAAAGCGGAAGTGAAAGTGGTGCTATCTGGGAGAATTTCCCGAATAGAACAAAGACTGAAATGAAAATCCAACTGACTCACTGCAGACAGAGGTAGGGTGCAGATTTAGCAGATTCTGCAGTAGCAGCTGGATCATCTCTCGCTGTTGGATAGGTCAAGTAAACCCCAAACAACAACTCCAAAATATTGTTTGTGTCCACTGCATTTTTAGAGGAGTGCATCCTGAAATGATCCGGGACAACTGGAAATTTGTAAAATTAATAATAGAAGAAAGATTATTTTGGGTCATTTTTTTGCAGTCATATACCACAACAAAAAATGCATATCCAAACAATTGCCCATTGGAAAAATCTTGAAGAAGCTTTATGATGTGAAGCTACTATTTCTGGAATATAAATGCTCACCTGTAGCAACTGCTAGTACATAAATTTCTTTATGTCAGTGGCTGCTCGTAAACCCTTGTCATGGATTAACCTACTCCTCCCTCCTTGTGCAGTAGACATTTTCAGGACTGGTGATATTAATGAGTTTTTGGATAACAGTATTGACTTGCTTTTTATGATTTTGAGGGAGACACTTTAGTCAGGAAAAAATCTAATTAAAAGGAATCCTTTGCAGACTTGAAAATCAAGTTGGAGTGATTTGGCTGCCCAGATAAAACCCTAAGTTTGTGGTGCTAATGAGGAAATCTGTTACAGATCCTGTGATGCCTCCTTAAATCCACCACTGATTTTAGATCTTTCAGAATCTTCTTTTAAGAATTTATTGCACCAGTGTTTAAATTTAAATTTTTAACCTGGAATCTTTGAATTAAAACTGAACGATGTGTTTTCTTTTCCTTAAAATATTTTTAAATAAAATCTTTAAATTATCCGTTATAACTTTGTAATCGTTGATATATTAATTTAATGACAAAATTGTAATGCTACATAACAGTGTATTGTATAGTTTATACTTTAACTTTTCCTTTTTCCTCAGATCCACTAAATATCTCTTCAAAATATTCACAACCTCTTTTCTTCCCCAACCCAACTCTTATCGATCTTTGATCCATAATGATTTCTCACACCTCTGTTGCTTGATCAGAATCTGTCTGGATGAGACAGTAGCATTACTTCAAAGCTCTTTAAATCATTGTTTTGAATTAATGCAATTACATGCCTGATGCATTAGAAATCTCACCTCTGGTCTCCATATTTGCAGTTTCTTTTGAGTCCTTTGTAGCCTTCCCCCCCCCNCAGGATTTCCAGCCTCCACAGGCTTATCTGTTAGTGTTACTAAATAAAGCAATACATAGAGAGAGATTTGCAGTAGGAAGAAGAAGGAGGCAGAATAAATAGCACACTAGCAAATAAGTCTTGCTTTATTTTCTTAACTAAATGGAGTCACTGTAGGTATAATCAAAATGTGTTATGTATTCAAGAAGGAACTTCTACTGTTCCAATGCCATACTCTTGAGGTTTGAAATCCACGTGCTTAGTTATACATGTAAACTGCGAAACATTACTGCTCCTTGCAAGAATGAAACACTGAGACCCTTGCATTTCAAAGGGAAAATGTTCCAAGGAGTTGAAGGTAAATCAGAGCGAAATATTCAAACGGATAAAATTTACAAAGAAATGACTTTCAGTTTTAAGTAAAGCATGTTGGTATAAAAGACGTACATAACTTTTTCAGTATTCTTTTTGCCAGTGGAACGTGTTGCTACTTTTCAGGATATTCTTGGCAGAGTTGGATCAATGCATCTGTAATGACATCAGTGGAATAGCAGTAACAATTTATGTTATCTGAAGATCTAGCCTTTTGTGCTTAATTCTTAACCAATTCAATTTTGTCCTCAATTTGCAATGGTTACTATTCCCAAAGAGAATTTCATCATTCTGCTATGATCCATGTTTATTTTAACCTGCTTTTAATCAAAATATTTGAAACACTGGTAGATATTGCTAAAGAAAAACATGCTTAATCCATATCACTTATAGACCAGTAGTGACAAACAGATTAGGGAAGACCAATTAGAAATACAAAACTGATGCTGACCAGATGCAGAATGATATGGGTACTCTATCAATGAGGGTTAAGCTGACATCCTGTTATAAAATTGTTGGCCTGCTGATTCCCAAACTTCATCAGAACTACATTTGTTTTCTTTTTTTTTTTTTTTTCAGAAATTCTTTGTTCTATATTTAATTCTTAATAGCTCGATAAAACTCAGATTAAAATTATTGTTGCTATGATGTTTGGTTATGGTTTAGTTTTAATGAAGAATACTTTTTTAGATCATGACATCGCTAATGAACATAAGTTTGCATTAGCTCTGTTCTGTGTGCTTTGGTGAGGAAGGCCTTTGAGTATTTTCAAAAGGAGTTAATTAAGGGCATTTCTGAGAGATTCAATGAGTAGTTGTTAAATGTATGATATTTACAATTGGAGGCTTTTAATTAGAAGCTTTTGTTTTTTCTGTTTCCAGCTGTTTGGCCTGAGATGTGAGAGGGAGGATTTAGGAAACCACAGAAATGTGTGAGAAGGCTGAGAAGATGTATATCTGAGGGATGATGAGAGCAGTAAGATCAGGACACTGAGAGGATGTAAACTGTGCATGAGGGAACTGAGGTCATTGGGGGATGTAGGAGGAGAAGAGGTTGTAGGCAAAGGAGAAACATGAACGAGGGCAGACAGAGAAGGTGATGGGTGCGTGCAGTGATTAGGGAGATGAGGAACTGAGGTAACAGGAAGAAAAAAGAAATGGAAAAATGTTAATTTCCCCCATGTATTCTAACCATATCCTGTACAGATTTAACTCCTGCACTCAATGTCATTTTGCATGGCTACCATCTGCAGAACATGAGCTCTGCTTGGGTCAGGCTCAGAAAATACACTGGGGTTTAACCTTACTCCTCCAGACATTATGATCAGCCCAGTTTAAACTGGCGTTCATTAAAACAAATCATAAGCAGAAACTGCTGCCAATAGGGAGTTAATGTTGAAACTATGCTTCAGTGGAGTCCAGCCAACAAAATACCCTTTTCCATAGAAAAATTCATCACCTTTTGAAAACTCAAGCGTTAGGGTATCTGGTAATGAATGGTTCAAGAGATGCAGCCAGTTCACAACTGAAATTTAATCCTTCCCTGCTTCTTTGCTGCTCTACTCACTATATGCCCACCCATCCCAACTTAAATGGTCCCAGAGTAAAGCTTGCAAAAAATGTATGCAAAGGTCAGAATAGCAAATTGCTATAAAAAGTCCACTGTGGGAATCAAGTATGACAGGTGATCAGTGTTAAGGAAACAAAGAATGTACTGTAAAGTCATTGCTCTCTCTCCCTGCCCCAAATGGTCTAGCTCGATAAGAAAATCTAATAATGTTCTGCTTTATTAATAAACACAGTTTTTATATTGTAACAGATTTCATTAGGACACTAGATTTAGCTTCCTTATTGTTAGTACAGGCTGCACATCAAATTATTCCATACTTTTTACCCATCCTGCAAAAAGAAAGTAGTGTTCATCCTATTTTAAAAAGGGCGGGGGAAGGAAGATGATGATGAAATTGCTTTCTTTCATGTTGCACATGTAGGTAAAGGGTCCTTTTCTACATGTTTTCTCTTCTTAGGGATGATATTCCAGATCCCCTCAGACTGAGCATGTTTTATGCTGTTGTTCTCTGGACAGAAATCAGACAAATCGGAGGAGACTTTTTTTTTTTTAAGTGGAGAGCAAATGCCTCTGGCTAGCAGTAATTGCATTTGCAGCTACAAGGTTGCCTCTGGCTCTGTCATGCATCTAGCTAAATATCCTTTTTCTCAGGGAATCACAGGGTTTCTTTGTTTTCAGCTAGTTACAAATGTCTTGTGCAATGCCTGTCCAGAAAAGCTATGAAAAATACTTCATACAATGTGAATAAAGATGGCAAATTTAAAGCTCGTACAGCCAGGTGCAGACTGCCCACTTTATGCACCTCATTTAGGAAATGCAATCCATTTTTCTATTAATTGTTGCCAGGTGACTCTCTGTTTAGTCTATACAGTCAATGGAGAGAAGGAGACACCTCATTTACACATCTTGACTTGCTCTTAATAGTGGACTCTTTACCCAATACAGCTGGTTTTGGAGGTCATACAAAGATTTTCTTGGAGTCATAAATCACAAAAATATAGAAAACCCTTCCTATTGGGGTCTCAGTTCCAACTTTAAATACTCAAACAGGCAGGATCCTGTGGAGATTCTGACTGAAGCCCCCTGGGATTTTGTTCTATCCTTCTGTGGAAGAGGTCTTTCTTTCCTAAACACAGAATGGACCACACAGCAGCCATTTGGCCTCAGGAAACTCAGCTGGTCTCCTCTTGCTTGAACAGTAGTTGGGTGGCTAAAAGCAGTGATAGCTGCCACGGATTTTGCTTTCATGGTCCTCTATGTATCAGAAAGGAGAGGCAGAAATGATTTCACAACTCTTTCAAGGAACAATGTTTACTGGAATGTACTGCTCGTCCGTATGGCTATGGCTGTCTTTTTTGAACAAAGCAAAATGAAACAAAAAAATCTCTTAGCGCTGAGCACCAGTGGAAAACTCTTTGTTGTGTTTTTTTTTTTTTTTTAAACAATTTTTTAAGAACAAATTCTCAGATGATGCTTATCTGGAAAAATCAGAAGGTCTGGAGCTTCTCAAAACTTTCTGTCTTTCAGGTAGATAAACCCGCTCACTACACAGTACCCATGTAGCGTCACAAAGTAGCACATAATTGTCCTTTATGTGGAAAGTGATTTAGAGTAATTAAATATAGTTGTTGGGGTTAAAAAAAAAAGATTGTCAATATAAACTTAACTGTTTTCCTCCTTTGGTAAAGAAGTCACTTTGAATTAGATTCAATCTTCAACACAGTTTTCATTTTGTATAAAAATGATATTTAATGATCTAGCATGTTGTTTCTTAGAATTCACAGTAGAGCATTTGTCAACTTCTTGATATAAATGACAGATGTTTATATGTAATAGAGCAGTGGAACAAATTTTGTTAAGAAGGGTATCAACCAGATGTTCATAATATTGGTGTTTTGAGAGGAAAATGACTTTTTACATTGTCTATGACTCAAGAGCCAAAAGAAAATGTGTTTATCACAGGAACTCACACTTGAGACCTTATCCTTTCAGCAGCAGCATAAAAATGATAAAGTACCAAGCATAAGAAAGTATCTAACCAGCCCTTATATTTTACAAATACTTGTGGGACCATGGTATGATATTTTTCACACTTCCTTTATCTGTATTATTTCAGATTTAAATCTAAGCACAAAGGGTTTAAAAGCATTCCTGCCTGTAACATCTGCTCAATTATTTCTAATCAATCATGATGAAATCTGAAGTATTTTGAAGAGTGGAAAATGACACAGAATTTTATTTTTTCTTCAACTTTATTATGGCATGCAGAGTAATAAAAACATCTTAAATTGCTTTTGTTCTTCTAAGTGATATCTGCTTCTTATGCTGAGAAAGGGTTAATGGACATTCTTAGTCCTTGCGGTACTCCTGGCAAAGTTTTCCTTCTTTGTTAATGTAATGAAATGTGAATGGTAATCCAGAAGCTGCAGATTTTACCCCAATTAACACCCAGAGTAGTTTGAAAAACAACAACTAAAACCACTTTAATTTCAACTTGCAGAACGTTGGATTTAATCCCCTGTTTTAGAGATTGAATTGAGGCCACAGAATAGGGAGAGGGTCCCTTGTTAAAATAGATTAGTTCTTTGAAAGTATGCAAGAGGTGGATGGAATGGAAGAGAGTCCCTTTTGATAAACATTCAGCATTCAGTTCCTCATTAGTCTGTTAGGGTTATGCATTTTGGGAGTCAAATGAGTGTTGTTTGGCTAGGGAGACTTATTAACAGATGTCCACGACAATTTTGAGACTGTGCGTATTAGTCTAAGACCAGCAGTATATCTAAAAACATTCAGAAAGCTGGCTGCATTTTGTGATCTTTTCACTAAATTCTTTATGTCTTCTCTACCCCCATGGTATGCTGTGTTGCTTATGGTCACATTCCACACCAAAAATAGGATTTTATGACCTCTGAGAACTCTTTTTGGCAAAAACATAATATGAAAGCTGAATTTGTCTTCCACCATACTTGGCATAAATGGAAAACATTTGTGTATGCACTTTGGACAGCTTTTGAAGGTGCTTAAAAGAATCTTGATCCCTAAATAGTAGTAAGAAAAATGAATACGCTTTGATTCTTGTGTCCAAGATTTAATATAATAGATAAGAAAGTGAGAGGAATGTCCTGTTAATTTCAATATTGTCTTTTTATATAACTAAATACATCTTTCTTAGGTTAGATGATTATTTTAGTAGTTTGGTGCTACCCTTAAAAACACTTAGGAATATCAGCAGTGTAGATGCTAAGACAAAATGCAGGCCCCTTGCAATGTCCTTTCCAATCTGCAGGAAACAAACATGAACTATCAGTGATAGTCATAGTCCATGTGATGAAAAACGATAAAAGAACAAGTTATAGCTCAACACTGTTCATTCAAATATTTAAGGTCCTTATGAAAGTTTAAGAAATAGGAAGAACATACGATTTTCTCAGATCACTTTCACTGCATGAGGCATTGGCACTGCACTTCACTGGAGCGCAAAAACACCAACAAAGCTATAAGTCAGGTATTTGTAGTTTATTTTATTAGTACTAGGCTGAACCACAAAATAGATAAAACAGTTTTATGGCTTACATCTGGTTGAATGCTAAAACATATGGCTTTGGAGTAAAGCATGTGCAGCTGTAATTTACTGTAAATATCCAACTCAAGATAGCTGTGGAGATAAAAAACTTACGGCATGCACTCAGGGTTTATCCCACTATCCATCACTACTTGAATATTTATGATACTCTGACATTTGTGGTTTATATGTTAATTAACCAATTTTTAGGAGTTTTCTTTAGGGCATTTTCTTCTATGTAGAACAGATATGAGTTCACAAAGAGCAGACACCACTGAACTATTCTTTTTTCTCTTGATATATTTGTTTAGCAAGTCTCTTGTTACAGAGTGATTAGAATAATGGATCCACTATTGAAATTGTAGGACATTTTTCAACAGAGACTGAAGTGTGACAACTTCCTCACATTTTTTTTCATATTCTTCTTTAATCAGGTTTTCTATGAACATGAGCAACGCACTTCTTGGCTATTTTTACTCTTTTGGTCGATTCTGATGGTAACGTAAGATTAAATAAATCAAGTTTTGTTCCTTTTGGGGCAATGTTATTAAAAAGTGTTCTTCTGATTTTATTTCTTTTTATATCTTTTTCATTCACAAATCAAGAAATCTGAAGGAAACCCTTCTGGACCCTTTCATACAATACTCTGGATCTGGGCTGAGAGGTAGGTTATTTTTTTGGTCATATCTAAACGTAAAATTTTGTATTGGCGTTCCTTTAATCATTTGATTGATTAGATAGGGTGCTCCTGAATTATTCCATCTGCTTAAGTTCTAGCCAGACTGTGAGATCAAAGATTAATTCTAAGTTTGACGTCTTTGATTCAGAATATATTTCAATGACTTTGGATGAGTACCTCTGTCACAACCAAAATTAGAAAGAACTTTATTCCTGTGTCCAGTATGGATATATCTAAAGCGGATGAAACACCAGGTACACTGCAACTGCTCTTCAAAGATTACTGTAAAATGTGGCACCAGATTTTCAAGTAATCATGTTTTACAATTTGTGTCTGACTTTGATCAGCTTTGTCTTTAAAAGATAGCTTGAACCCAGGTTAGCACTGAACCCAGAAGATGTTTATTCCAGATTGTCAGATATGGTTTCTGTTACTTACCCCCTTACAATTCAGACCCCGAGACAGTGTCCTGCTATTGTTGCACTGACTTCTAACGGAAGTTGCTTTTTTCACTCTGAAAAATTGAAAAAAGCCTTGTAAGCTCCACTCTGCCTCCTGAACACTTTCATTTTCTAACCGTGTTTGCTTTGGAAAATATGTCAGTCAGAAACGATACTGTGGCCTTAGAAATCCCGGCAGGTTACCTTCAAAGCAAAATCCAGCTGGTTCAAAGTGGATGTTATTCTGTAAAGGGCAATGTAAAGCCCTAACCATTTACCTTCTTTCTAGAAAGACAGGAAAAGACAGGATCAGTGCATTCCCTGCTGCAGTTTTCTCAGTTCACTGTCCCCTTGCAAGGGCTCTGTCAGACCTTTGTTGTGTATTTAAGTCTCCTTTCAGATCATTCTTGAAGGATCCCCTTGAAGGATTTCTCCTGGCAGAGAATATCTCCTGCAGGCAAATGTCATACTGGAGAACAAAGGAATGCCATACACACAGAGATGAACATCTTCTGCTTCTTCCTCTGAAGGAAGTAGTTTTCCCAATTTTCCATACCCTTGGGTAAGAAATGCCATGGCTTTAACTGGGGACTTCAGTTCAACAGTTTCCTTCTTTTCAGACTCAGTAGTGAATGTTGAGTTCTGAAGGTTTCCTTGTTGTAAAAGATCCATTGGATCTTGTTGGAAAGTGAACTTGCTGATCCATTAGTGAAACATGAGTGTCAGAAGGAATGTCAGTGAGTGAAGTAGTCAAGCTAATTGCAAGAGAAGGCTGGAACAACTGAAAGGTAAAACCCTGTATTTATCCAAAAGAGATTCCTTCAGTCACAATGAATCAGGGATGTAAATGACACCTCTTAGTCTGTCTGAAAAAAAGTTCAGGGGTATATGATTGCCCTGCAGAGAGGAAGAAAGAGAAATCAAGTGTCTCTGTGAGACCTGGAGACGCTAGGTCTGCTATTGCAACTTAGTCTTCCTTTTCCACCGTCTGCTAAATCCCACTCCAATCAAAACCAGTGTGGTTTTGATCCATACCTGAAGGATAATTCATTACATGGTGCTCTGTTCTTTGGAGCTGTCTTTGAAAAGCAATTGCAGTTTTCAGTCAGTGCAAAATGTAGTCCTGATCCTTTAAGTCAGACAAAGGGTAATTAGAAATACATACTTCTAGCTGAATCCATATGCATAAGCAAGGACTAGTTTTTGGCTTGCTTTGAAGCATGTTTCATGAGATCGTCTATGAAGTCTAAAACTCTAGCTGATTTGTATCCTAACTATTTAACGTATCAGTTCATCTGTTACTCCAAAAGGTTTACAACATCCTACATTTTGGATGGACTGTGATTTAGCCAACGATATACTAATACTTGGCTGCAGTGAACTGTAGGAAGCTGTATAAGAAATTCTTGGTTTAGCTCTAGATTCTCCTATAGATTGATGTATTGGGATTAGCAGTGGAACGAATGTTGTTACTATGCAGTATGTTTTTAATGCTGAGTGTCTAGGCTCAAATGCAGAATGTATTTATTTATTTTTATTCTTTCAGAAGTGTTTGTTTTTAATTTGTTTAGGCATCTGGGCAGAGGAATGATGGGGGCATATATCGATTTGACATTGTTATGGTATTTTTCTTCAGCAGCTGGAGGGAGCAAGAGAGTCGGATTCTCCTCGTGTCCCCATATCAGAGTTCCCACTCCATTCATTTGCTGTACAGGAAAATAAGGAAATCAAGAGGATGAAAATTAACAAAGAAGAAAGACTTTAAAAAAATCACTGAGAGAGGCTTGTCTTAAAGCAATTTCACAAGAAAATAAGATCAAAACCAAACCAAATTGCATGCAACCTACGAACCTAGAAAAGCAACAATTACACAACAAGAGACTACAGAAAAGACTGTGCCCTATCATTAACTCTTCTTACTCAGCTACATACTCAGTCAGTAATTATGATGGAGTTGAAGACAGAAAATGGATTGATCAGCACAGAATCTCTTGGAAGACAAAGGAAAAAGCAGCAAAACCAAAACAAAACAATTAAAAAGACCCCTTATCAATAAAATTTCTGCCAAGATCCAGAAACTAATGAAATGCAAATTTAACAAATTAACCATGTGATTAACACACAGTGGGATCACTTCAGGCATTTTATTTTGCTTCTTGTCAGGAGTTAATCCTACTGAGAGTTATTGCTGCCTCAACATTTCCGTAGTGGTATCATAAAAAGGATTCAATGACAGTACAGAATCCACATCCCCCTTCTTTCAAAGATATAGCTTGAAACAAACCTGTGTTTTAAACACTAAGGCACTTTTAGTACTACTTGTTATAGATCTTGAAGGGGAGAATAAAAAAATAAGCAGTCTTCTGAAGCTGATTGTGGGCTTCAGTTTGACATCACTTTCATTCTGTTGCTTTTGAAAGCTGTTTCTGAGTCAGTGTTTGGCTCAGCCTCCTTAGAATGATAAAAGATTCCCATCAGTATTAATGGGATTGTAGGCTGGAATGCTAAAGCTTAATAATGTAAAATAAAGGGTATATAACCAAGGTGTATAGAGAAACCAGAACTAAAACACAAATTCCTTCCTTGATGCATGCATTTGTGTCCAGCTTTAAATAAGTGAATGCAACCTTCAATTTCTTAAACGTGTTGGAGGATGGGAAGTCTTTAGTAGGAAACTGGGATTTTAGGAAAGAAGTAAAACTCCCTCCTCTGTGGTTTTGGACGCAAAAAAGGGATTCAACAGAGCCATACATTGAAATCAATGTTACCAATGCCATTTAATCACATACTACATAAATAATGAAAACAAATTCTTGAAAATAATATTCATATAAACAAATGAACAATAGGTTTCATTAATAATACATTACCTACAATTTTATTTCTTACTTTACAAGCAGATTTGTGTCCTAGCAGTTTTTGCATGCAGATGTAAGAAAAAATGAAGTGTTCACTCAAGCCAGTGCAGGATGATGGCTATGACATTTTTGTGGCTGGTGTCAGGATTGTGAAACATCTTTAGTGCCACCTCACAGGAGACTTCATTTGTTTTTTCAGAGTTTCCCTACATAAGGTCCAATTATTAGGTTTTATGTGAGTAAAGTGATTTTCACTCTGAATGCCTATTAAGCAGAACACATGTTTTCATTTTATGGACCTGTAACATTGAATCTTTACTAAAAGAGAATAAAACACTTATGAAATGTTACAGTGTGCATGGAAAAAGCAGTTTGCATCTTACTGCCAATTCCTTTGAACAATTATATTCTTACTCCCGCAAAAGTATCAATGCATGTGAATTTTTC
Source organism: Penelope pileata (assembly GCA_013396635.1). Classification (NCBI taxonomy): domain Eukaryota; kingdom Metazoa; phylum Chordata; class Aves; order Galliformes; family Cracidae; genus Penelope; species Penelope pileata. Next base: position 285,638 of record WBMW01000980.1, read on the forward strand.
TCTCAGCAGAGTTGCACTAAAAACTCCTGCAATACTGATAATGAGTATATAACCTTAATAAAGACAGAAAGGAGAGCAAAGACCACACTCTCAGCCGTGGTGAAGTACTGCAGAATGTAACAACTAGGGAGGGTGTTCCTATACCTGATACTGAGAAAGGCTCTGCTAACATTGACATAACTCAGCACAACGATGAGGCTTCCGTGTAGTATGCTGGCTGATTCTGACTATTTTGGCATCTTCTGTAATAGTAAATCAAACATGTCTGGGACTGTTCTCTGGCCAGCTGACAGGGAACAGCTAATGCCAATACTATTAAACTCTCTTTCTCTCCTGCTAAGAATGGTCCTTTGCCAGTGCTAATTCCTGAGTCATGCCCAAAAGTTCCTTAGTAGTGTACTAATTGGCATAGGCCAAAAACACATCACAGGTTGTTGTGACAGTGGTACTCACTTAAACAGCATTTGCAGTTGATTTTCAAGTATGTCTCTTGGTATATCCTTAGGGACGATTGAATTTATTAGTATGAACATCGCTTAAACACTGAACACAAAAAAAGAACTGGCTAGTGCATTCATTTTCCACCTAAGGTTTATTAGGTGAAAATCTCTTGTGTTTATTTCACATCTAAATCCAAAGAAAAGTATTTCTGCACTTCACATGCTCTCAAGAGAGCAAACACAATAAAGACTAGGAATGATATGATTGTGAGGCCTGTGATTTTTGTAATTAGAATAACTGCATACCTTCATGTCCCATGCTGTTCTTTCCATTTCAGGAGTTACAGGGAATGAAGCAGAATAAAGGGGGAAAATGCGTTGCCAGCTCAGAGTATTCCTTTGCCATCTGGGGAAGTGTGACAATTTTTCAGCTCTGCTTTTCTTTGCCATATTTTAGCTACAGTTTTGGATCAATATGTGTAATATAGAAAAACATGCCCTGCCTTTCCCCCTTTCTGAAAAGCCAATATTTCATTGGTTCTAAAATTATTTTAATATAATTTATAAAGGAAAATTCTCCTCTTTTTAATAATCAGCCAGACTAAGTTCCAGTCTGGAATGTACTCTTATAGCCAAGGCTCAAGTATAAAACCACTAAAAAGGAGGGAAGAGATTTACAATGGAAATTCTGACAATCACTTTGCAATAATAGGGCTTGGAGACACCTGCTTTAATCAAGATGGTGTGAATATTTAAAGTGGTCTATTTCTTGATTTTCAGTTCAGCTGATGAAATCATAATTTCCAGTGAAATAATTTTTTTCTTCAGGATGCATAAGAAAGAGAGAAAGTGAGAGATCCTAATTTTCTATTCACTCAGTAGAAATAAATTACAGCTTCCTTAACCCTCTTGATTCCAGGGCTGACAGATGGAGCTGAAGGAAATACTTTTGGTTAAGAATGATTTTCTGACGTAGTGATAGTGAAGTGCAGAAATGTGGCTGGACTGGAATGACAGTAACTCAGGCCATATGATCATGGCATCATTCCTCCCTGAAATGGGAATGATTTATTAGACTTTCTTGAGATTTGGTAGCCACTGGTACACTGCAGACAAGAGAGGGTAATTTAGACTCCTGTAGAAAGACAGCTGTTCACTGAGGAGACTCACACTATGTTGGACTTTATTTTCATCACTAGTGGAGGGGTTCTAGAGATTTTCAGATGCTGGCATCTGGTTCTGGCCATGCTGAGTGAAGATTCGTTACTAAAGAGAATCAGTGAGGACAGGTACAACTTTTTAAACACCGAGTTTTATTTTCATGCAAGATAAATTTGGAATCTCCATTCATATCCACAAAGCTGTGCTATTTAATTCAGCAAAGAATTGGTTTCAGCATTGTAAGACAGCTGACTTATTTAGTAAGCTATTATTAAGAGACGTATGACTGACAAAAATGTGAAGATTGAATGTGTTCTTAAGGCCTGTGGAGAAAACAGGAAGAATACATGACTGGGATAAGAATTTTGAAGCAAAAACAAGAGACTCCAGAGAGAGTTAAAGTTATCTAATATACCAACACTGTCAATAGGATAGGTTATGTGTCATAATCAGACCTATAACATCAAAAGATTAAAATGCAAAGAGTACAGAGCAAAAGGAATGCTGTTTTAGCTTTTAATAGTTTTAAAATTAAATTATTTTGGTACTACTGTGTTTTAGTGCAGTGCTGCATTTTTTATTCCTCTAGCCTCTTTATGAGTGAACATATGTTAAGACCCACCAATGTCCAACATTCAAGTTTATCTGAACTTTAATACATATTATAATGCTATACTATTTAGCTAAGTGGCTTTTTAGCTGATTTTTCCCAATTCATTCCCAGTCGCTTTGCTGGCTACTATCTATTATTCAGGTAATAATGTACAGTTCCAAGAAGTAACATGCAATCTATACTGGATGGAAAAGTAATTACTTTTTGACTATGGCCTAATTGTACTGTTCTGTTCTGCCCTGCTTTATTTGATCTGATTTGACCTTCTTATTCTGTGACCATAGAAACAACTCAAAACACATGAGGCACAGCAGTAGAGATGTCTTTTCTCTAATTCCTTCTGCTGCTTTCTTGCTATTATTTCATCGTATTTTCTTCCTGCTTAGGTCTTCAAGTTTTTTTCTCAGTGTTTGAAACTGTCTTTCTTGTAGTAGCTTTCTTCTTTCCTCATACTTTTCCCTTCTTGGTGGCTGTTGACACTTTTATCAGTATAAACATAATTCTTCTGAACGATTACGTTCAGTGACCATTAATGCTTCTTCGATGACCTCAACTGTCATACTAATCATTCTTTTCTGCTTTGATATCTGCAAATAATGTGTGTTATCTTGGTAAACAATAATGACTCGTCTGTCATGAGCTTGGCTCAGTTTCATGGCTTAGTTAAGAACTTGGATTTAAGAGGAAATTTGATAGTGACATAAGCTGAGAAAGGTGCAAACTCTTTGGAGTATAGAAGTAGAGTTCAAGATGGTCATGATAAATTGTGAAAAGAAATTTGCAAAATAAAACCAATATAGATAAGTGCAAAGTGTTATGCCTAGGAAAGAAAAAAAAAAGAAAAAGAAAAGAGCAGATATGAAAAAGGATTAAACAGCTGGTGATTAATACACAGAAAAGGATTGTATCTATTGTACTTTAATTACTGCAGTCAGGAGTAATTTCTTGAGCTCTTGTATGTATGTCAGGCACCTACAAATTCACATTAGGACAGTACCCACATGCACACAAGCATCTACATCTCAAGAGTCCTTTGGCATCCTACAGCAAGCGCTCGTCAAATATGAAATCTTGAAGTATCCATTGTGCAGCTGCTGCAAAAGAAGAAAGGAAATTCTGTTCAGGACTATACTGATTGGAGTATTGTATACGTGAAAGGGGATGTAATTATTTACTTTCCATTAGTATTTCATTAGCCAAAGCTCCATCTTCACATGCAGGTATCACACTTCAAGGAAAACTGGTGAGAGTCTGTAAAAGAGTACCAAGAAGAAATAGAGGTTAGAAAGATGTCTGTGATGATGGGAATTAGTTTTGCTTAGTCTAAAAAAAGAAAAGCTAAGGAGGGAGGGACATGATTACATCTTCTAATAAATAAAAGTTGCTGTAAAGAATACGGTGATTAATTGCTTACAATCACCCACTGATGGAAAGATGTGAAACACATTCCTTCACAATTTCCAAGGGAAAGTGGTGGCTACAACAACCAAAAGAGGCTGGGATAGGCTACCTAAAAAGACTGTGGACACAGTATATAGAATTTAGAACAGCACACACATTCATGTAAGTCTTGCCCCATCACAATGGGATTTACTAGAAAAAGTCTCTTCAAGCTCAATAAATGAAGAAAGTGACAATATGAGACAACATCAGGATATTGTATGACTTGGCACTGGGATTGTGTTATTTTTCTTCCAGGCAAAAAGACCGTGTCTTTTTTTTTTGACACTCCAGTGTCAACTGGAGTGACATCTATATAGATGTTTCTGACTACAACACTATGGAAAAGCAGTTATGGAAAGGACCTCAAAGTGCACTTTATACCTCTGCTGTTTCAGGAGTGGTACAAACCAGTGTGTTACCTGTAATTCTAGATTTTTCCATTCTTATTATGGATTCTGAACACTGATTTTTTTTACTTTTTTTTACCAAAAAAAAGTATATTTAACTCTGGGAATAATTTACACCTCTGATGAGCTACATTGCTGTAGTAAAAATTAACCTTGGGCCTGCACTTCGGGCGTCCACATGTCTACCAAAGTGAGTATACCTTTGTGTATATGTTAATGCCTACCTTGTACCACCCCAGTGTCTGATGAACATGAAAATAAATTTTTTTGAACCCATTAGTAAATTAAGATAATGTTCCCTCCGGGATCTGTTAGCAGTTTAATACTATGTGAGAGGATTTGGCTTGATGAATATTTCTGTGAAGATGTAGATTCAAACTGAAGTTACTCTGAAGAAACTGCCTGTGCATGCACCCTTCCCCTAAGCAAAAAGAAAAACGGTTTACTCCAATCATCCTCATCATCAACTTTCCTTATATTTATCACGGTCTGTGAATAGTTAGAAAGGTTGTTTTCAGACAGCTCCTGCCAAAACTCCTGAAATTATAAATGCATACTCTGGCATATTTTGCAATGACCTCTTCACGTAACTATGCTTTAAAAATAGCAGCTTATCTGTGGGGAAGATCTCTAAATCAAACTAGTCGAGCAATAGCACTGTTTTTGATGCTGTTGAGAGTCCTTGATGCTTTGCCATTAAATTCTGGAATGGTGTTCTCTGAAGAATTGCTGTGTTTTGGGGTGAAAGAGAGTGAATCAAACAGAGAAAGAGAGGAAGAGAGAGAGAAAAAAGAAAAACAAAAAGAAAATGAAAAAATTTCGGAAAGGAGGAAATAAAAGGGGAAAAGGCAAGAAAAAAAGAGAAAGTAAGTAAAAAAATAAAGAAAGGAAAAAGTAAAAATAAGTCCTTGTGTTTGCTAATGTTTTGCAGGTTTGATTTGTTCCAGCAGTGCTATTAGAGCCCACACCAAGAGCTGTTTTGGGTCCTGGGGCAAACATACTCTTCTCCCCCTCACTCCTCACCTCAAAAAGTACCTGGGTGGTCCTGTTATGCCACTCCTCTCTCCTCAGTGCCCCCCTCCCTCCCTTCTTGAACTGAAACACAGAAAGTTTGCATATGGAGCAGCAGTAACTGCCAAAAAGCAGGAAAGGCTGAACCAAGAAGAAGCATCTGTAAGAGGATGAGCAGTGTCCCTCTGGCACCAATTCTCCCCTAGGAGAAAATCATAGAATCAGAATGGCTGAGATTGGAAAGGACCTCTGGGATTGGACGGGTCGAACTCTCCTGCTCCAGCAGGGCTACCTAGAGCTGATTGTCCAGGACCATACAGAGATGGCTTTTGAATGCATCCAAATACGGAGATTCCACAGCCTCTCTGGGCAACCTGTGCTAGTGACTGGTCACCCTGATGTTCAGAGGGAATACCTCAACCCTCTTCTTCTCCAGAGTAAACAGACTCAACTCTCTTCTTCATAAGAAAGGTGCTTCAGTTCCTTAATCTTTTTTTTTTTTTTTTTTTTTTTTATTTAATAATAAATAGTGATAGGAAAAGGGGAA
>WBMW01000980.1:291388-354577 GCA_013396635.1 Penelope pileata
AAGGGGCATTAGTGTTGTACTTCATTGGTGCACTCTGAGACAGCCTTACATTCCCATCACATTTGCAGTGCAAATGAAGATAACAGCATCATCTAATTACCATGGCTTCATCATAGGTTGTTCTGTCCATCTGGACTAAAGCACATTGCATCTGCATTTAGCCAACATTGCTGCTTAGGAACTCCAAGGGAGCCCAACTATTTGACAAAATTATGTAGCTTTTATTTTTCTTCCAGACTTTCTTTTTTCCTTTCTGCCACCTCTCCTTCCNTCTCTCTCTGTTTGTCTCTCTTTTTGGTAGGAAACAAAATGGTGCACCTCCTAATTTAGACAAGTTTTTAGACTGGAATCCTCTCTCTGTTGAAGACTGTGTTCTTAAACTTGAAATCAAATTTTTAAATCCACAGAGATCTGTTAGATTGGAAAAAGTTTCATACTGCCACATTTTAGTAGGTTGCAAATAATGATTTCTGTGGCTGAAAAAAAACCATTTTGTTCAACGAGGTTTCATTACACTGTAAAAACACTGATTATGATAGTACCATTAGTCCAGTCACACCAGAAAAGCTTTCGAATTGTCCCTGTGAAGAACACTAAAAAAACACTGCTATTTTAAAGCATGAAGAGTACATTGATTTGTTTCTGCTGTTGTTTTTTAAATGAAATTCTGCCATATTCTACTAAACACAAGCTTCTCCAAGACAAGATGCTATTCTATATTTAATACATGTAGAAGGTTAAATACAGCGTGAGAGGTAATAGTTCTTCAGTTCACTGCTTTAAGGGAGAGAAAACTAGTACAAATCTAATTTTACAAGGAAATTGCTGAAAGAATGGATGTAATAGAATGTATATGATAGAACAAGATATTTAAAAATTCCATGCTCAGATAGACAATAGGCACTTCAAAATTATATCTGGCCACTGAGAAAGGTGTACTTACTCAAAAGCAGCTACTGTTCTTTAACATTCACTAGCCAGAGAACTTAATATCTGACAATTTGATTTTTACTATTAAGGTGACTTTGGTCTGAATATATCTAATACTGAATGATCTAACAGAATTTTTTAAAATAAAACTCAATGTATTTCTCACTGGAAAGAAGGCAAATACTAGACTTTTCCTGAGCTGTATTAGAATAATCAGCTTTTGAGGATGATGAAGGAAATACCTTAATACCCAAATGGCATGGCTGAAAACCAAATATTGATACTTTCTGAGAAGCAGGATATAAAATGAAAGACAAAACAGATTTTTATTGCATTGCATCTCAAGGATTTTTACAAGCTAGACATAGAGCTGGGTTGGTGGTTAAAGTACAAGCTGACAGTCATTACAAAAAGGGGAAAAGATAACTCATATGCTTTGTTGAGACGATCGGCATTCAACATAAGAGAAGGTGCTAAATAGAGAAAAGTAATTCATGGTACATTGGTCCAGGTTAACAAGCAAGCTTGTGTTTGTTGACCTGAACTGGTGCTTGAGAGTGACTCAGCTGGTACTTGAGAGGTGATTAGATCAAACATGATAACATAAAACATGATTTCAAAGAGACATAGAGCAGCAGTCCCCCAATACTGCTGCTGTTTGATTCAACAACAAAGTTCCAATTGATAGGAGGCCTGGTGTCTGCAGAACAATTCAGTGACAAATGGCCCCACCTTTTGCAGTTTCAGGACAGATATTTTCTAAGTAGGAGAAGTTTGACTTACTAGTTGATTTGTCACAGAAGGATTTGAGTTCTCTAGCTGAAAAAAAAGATAAATGTATTAAGTTGTTTTGCATGCTGTGACAGATTAAGGGTAATCTTTTGAAAAACTCCTACATCTTATTTTCAAGAGAGTCACTGAGGTGTTTAAAGGGGCTTTGGATCAGTGCCTCGGTTAACTGTTGTCTGATTTTGCCTGTCAGTTTCTCCAACAGAGAGTCATATGGCAGTCTGCAAGCTGTCTTGCTGCTCCTTGAGGAATTGCTCTCCAACTTGCATCTAAGCAGCTATGCATAATAGGGGAGGGTTGTACTCTGCACTCTAGGGGCTAAACTGTGGCATTTGTGCTGCTAGTCTGTGCAAATGGTATTAAATCAGTATGGTCTACAACAGATCTTCTTGGGCCACATGGCATACCATGAGTCTTTAGGTGTTCGGAGCAGGTGCTCCTACAGTGTGTCAGCCTTGCTGCCCTATTGCAAGAGGCTTTGCAGAGGCTAAGTTAACACTGAAGTCATGGCGTTCCTCCTTCTCTGCTCCTTCTCTTCCTTAAAGCCTCTGTCTTGATTTGCCTTGTCCAGACATCTTAAGACAAACGGAGAGAGATTCTGCAAGAAGGGTATAAGACATGAAACTGTGTAAGGCAGTTATTCACAACTAGTAGACTCAGAAGATATCTAGGAATCAGCAAGTGTTTGTTAGACGCTTGTGTGTTCACCACCCCCATAAATGAGGTACCCAAAGGCCTGCTGTTGTCTGGACAAGCATTTGCAAGGAAGGAGTAGGGTCAGCACTTGTGGCCATCCCAGAGATCCCACAACACTGGGGGCTGCCACTGGCCTCTGACTCGACCCATGACACTGTCAGCTGAAGCTGGGATTCCTGGCTGGGACCTCAGCATCTTAACTCCTTGCACACTTGGCTTTACCCTTTTGGGTCTTGTATCTTTTCATGTTGGCGTTTTCCCTCCTGAATCCTTGAGTTATAGTGATCCCTCCTAAGCAATCTCACTTCTGACTGTAATTTTGGTCTTATCTCTCTACAGTTGTTCTCACAGCTCTTTCTCAGTAGAACAAGCTCATGTCAGGCCAGAGGGGAGCTTGCCACAGGAGTTACAGGAAGTACTTAGAGCATAAACCCTAGACCACAGAAAACATAGAAAAGGCTACAATGGGATAACTGAACTAAAAGGAACTATTTTTTCTGCTACTTCACTGATCACTCATTGTATCACACTCCTTGGATCCTTCTTTTTGGGTCTAGCCCTTATTTCGGCCATTGTCTTCAGATGACAAAGGACAAACTCCTATTCCTTTTAATTTGTAAAACTACACTAATGGTCTGTTTTCCAAACAGAATGAAAATCAAATAGGTAGTATCCTCTATGCTCTGTATTCCAACCATTCTTTCCAATTATATTCCTCTCAAAACACTCTCTCAAGGCCATAGCTCAGCTGTTTGCTCATAGGTTTCTTAGTGTTTTTATTTCCATCTCATCCTGAGCACAACTCAAACTGCGCCATCCAACCTGTGCAAAAAATCCTTTCTTGGTCTAGAGTACGTGTGTCCAACCCATGGCCCACTGGCTGCATGCAGCCCTGGAAAGCTAGTAATGTGGCCTTAGAACATCACAAACTGTTGGAGTGGGTCCAGAGGAGGGCCACAAAGATGATCAGAGGGCTGGAGCACCTCCCTTACGAGGACAGGCTGAGAGAGTTAGGACTCTTCAGCCTGGAGAAGAGAAGGCTGCGGGGGGACCTGATAGCAGCCTTCCAGTACCTGAAGGGGCCTACAGGAAAGCTGGGGAGGGACTTCTTACAAAGACAGGTAGTGACAGAACAAGGGGTAATGGCTACAAACTGAAAGAGGGTAGACTTAGACTAGATCTGAGGAGGAAATTCTTTACTGTGAGGGTGGTGAGACACTGGAACAGGTTGCCCAGAGAAGTTGTGGATGCCCCCTCCCTGGAAGTATTCAAGGCCAGGCTGGATGGGGCTTTGGGCAACCTGGTCTAGTGGGAGGTGTCCTTGCCCATAGCAAGGGGGTTGGAACAAGATGATCTCTAAGGTCCCTTCCAACCTGAACCATTCTATGATTCTATGATCCTATTATTCATTATTATGTGATTTTTAGCAACATATTTCATAAGTTGATTATGCATAGCTTGAGCACAGACTGCATAGGTGACATGGGAAGTCTGTGGAGGGGATGTTGCAGTGCAGTGCCAACTCTGCCTCTTGCGCCTGCCACATACACTCAGTTGAATTGAAACCTGTGTGTATTACATTACATGCACTTATGTCTCTTGGCAAGTAAAACACAGTGATTACTGATAATAATACTTCAATCTACCTACATGTGCGTGCCTGTGAAGACACGTTTTTTGTTATTAAGCAGACAGAGATAATGGCTTATGCAACCTATATACAATTTACTGTGGACAATATCAGTAAAATCAGAACTGTATAACGTGTATATAAATGCACTTGTTAGTGCATTTATTCAAAAAATTTTTTGAGACTGACAGATTTTCTGACATGCTCTTTGCATTACAGATGAAACCGCAATATGCGAGGCCTACTGAAAAGTACAGAAGTGCAAGAGAATTCATTATACCTATTGAGAGGAAGGGAATAAACTGAAATAAAAAGCATACCTCTGATGCTTCTCATGACAGGCAATCAGACAGGGAGGCTGAGTCCATCTGAAACTTATAGGTGCCTCAGGAATTGAGCCAGTGCAATTCTCTGCAGGTCAGCAGGGGATAATAAGAAAATCTGTCAAAGTTGAGAGAAGAGTCAACTTTCTAGACCACAAATCTGATCTAAGCAGCGTCGAGAGACAAGGAGTTCAAAAGGTTAATGCTGCTATGCTTATTTAAGTGAACATTAACACTGTTGTGAGAAAACAGATGGAGAAGAACTGAAGGAATTATTTGACTGGTTAAGTTTATAAACAGTGAGCAGAACGACAGACATCTCAAGCAAAGAGGCTTGTCAGAGTGAAAGTGTAAGCTGAAGTCTTGTTTTTCTTTTGCTTACAAGTAGTTTGAAATAACGGGCTTCCTATCATTACAATTATGTGCTCCTATTTAAGAAATCAGTGGGGAAACATCTGGGTTGTACATAACATTCACCATCATGTCTTTCATCACATAAATTAACAGCATTATTTTGCAGTGACTATAGAATGAGACAAAAACTTCAGAGCACCACAGTGCTTACCATTTTTCTGTCAAGATGGAGCCACTATTAGGGATGCTAGTATCAATGATGATCAATGTGAAGCAGACATGTTTACTGGCAGTCTGTTCTAACACAATACAAGAGAACTAATGGCAAGGTGGGTCCATTTTGTGGATAGATTACAACCTATTGCTCATGATCTGCCTTTATTGCATCCCTTTCTTTCCATCTAAAGAGAAGAGAAACCCAAATAACAGCAGGTTCTGTTGCTCTGATGACAGCTTGAGAAAAAGTAATAAGGAATTCCTACAGCTATAAAAACAGAGTGAGGAAAGGGAGCCAAGTTACCCTTGGAGCTGTCACTCTTTGCAAGGCTCTTTTCTTTTCACTTACTTTTGTTTAATACTTTATGGCTAAACAGCTATTTTTATAGCCAGATGAGGACATAACTCATTCTTTGAGGAGTCTTGGAGAATCACCGAAGAATTTTTGGTAAATCTTCAAACGGCAAATCTTATTTCTCATCTACCTAGATACTGTGTATCTCAAATTTTCAGGCACCTGAAATTACGTATTGCCTCACGTTTATTGGATATGTTTGGGCTTGAGCTATGTTCAGTTTGAACAAGCAAAGAAAACTCTAAGGTGTTTTCACAGCACTTAGTTTTTGTAATTATTTGTCTTTCAAAAATAAGGCAATAAAGGGAATACACGAATTGGTTTGGAAAGAACAACTGTTTTTTATGCTACATTTCTTTACATCTTCTTTTAACTTTTTGTTTTATTTTTCATAACGCAGAAGCCAGTACTGGGTGAACATTGCACAACAGCATTCATGAACATTTGCTGGAATTTGAAATGGCTGTTTGATCTATCCATATCAAGGCCCCTTGTTATCTGCTGCTCCTGTGGTTTTAGANAACCTGAACCATTCTATGATTCTATGATCCTATTATTCATTATTATGTGATTTTTAGCAACATATTTCATAAGTTGATTATGCATAGCTTGAGCACAGACTGCATAGGTGACATGGGAAGTCTGTGGAGGGGATGTTGCAGTGCAGTGCCAACTCTGCCTCTTGCGCCTGCCACATACACTCAGTTGAATTGAAACCTGTGTGTATTACATTACATGCACTTATGTCTCTTGGCAAGTAAAACACAGTGATTACTGATAATAATACTTCAATCTACCTACATGTGCGTGCCTGTGAAGACACGTTTTTTGTTATTAAGCAGACAGAGATAATGGCTTATGCAACCTATATACAATTTACTGTGGACAATATCAGTAAAATCAGAACTGTATAACGTGTATATAAATGCACTTGTTAGTGCATTTATTCAAAAAATTTTTTGAGACTGACAGATTTTCTGACATGCTCTTTGCATTACAGATGAAACCGCAATATGCGAGGCCTACTGAAAAGTACAGAAGTGCAAGAGAATTCATTATACCTATTGAGAGGAAGGGAATAAACTGAAATAAAAAGCATACCTCTGATGCTTCTCATGACAGGCAATCAGACAGGGAGGCTGAGTCCATCTGAAACTTATAGGTGCCTCAGGAATTGAGCCAGTGCAATTCTCTGCAGGTCAGCAGGGGATAATAAGAAAATCTGTCAAAGTTGAGAGAAGAGTCAACTTTCTAGACCACAAATCTGATCTAAGCAGCGTCGAGAGACAAGGAGTTCAAAAGGTTAATGCTGCTATGCTTATTTAAGTGAACATTAACACTGTTGTGAGAAAACAGATGGAGAAGAACTGAAGGAATTATTTGACTGGTTAAGTTTATAAACAGTGAGCAGAACGACAGACATCTCAAGCAAAGAGGCTTGTCAGAGTGAAAGTGTAAGCTGAAGTCTTGTTTTTCTTTTGCTTACAAGTAGTTTGAAATAACGGGCTTCCTATCATTACAATTATGTGCTCCTATTTAAGAAATCAGTGGGGAAACATCTGGGTTGTACATAACATTCACCATCATGTCTTTCATCACATAAATTAACAGCATTATTTTGCAGTGACTATAGAATGAGACAAAAACTTCAGAGCACCACAGTGCTTACCATTTTTCTGTCAAGATGGAGCCACTATTAGGGATGCTAGTATCAATGATGATCAATGTGAAGCAGACATGTTTACTGGCAGTCTGTTCTAACACAATACAAGAGAACTAATGGCAAGGTGGGTCCATTTTGTGGATAGATTACAACCTATTGCTCATGATCTGCCTTTATTGCATCCCTTTCTTTCCATCTAAAGAGAAGAGAAACCCAAATAACAGCAGGTTCTGTTGCTCTGATGACAGCTTGAGAAAAAGTAATAAGGAATTCCTACAGCTATAAAAACAGAGTGAGGAAAGGGAGCCAAGTTACCCTTGGAGCTGTCACTCTTTGCAAGGCTCTTTTCTTTTCACTTACTTTTGTTTAATACTTTATGGCTAAACAGCTATTTTTATAGCCAGATGAGGACATAACTCATTCTTTGAGGAGTCTTGGAGAATCACCGAAGAATTTTTGGTAAATCTTCAAACGGTAAATCTTATTTCTCATCTACCTAGATACTGTGTATCTCAAATTTTCAGGCACCTGAAATTACGTATTGCCTCACGTTTATTGGATATGTTTGGGCTTGAGCTATGTTCAGTTTGAACAAGCAAAGAAAACTCTAAGGTGTTTTCACAGCACTTAGTTTTTGTAATTATTTGTCTTTCAAAAATAAGGCAATAAAGGGAATACACGAATTGGTTTGGAAAGAACAACTGTTTTTTATGCTACATTTCTTTACATCTTCTTTTAACTTTTTGTTTTATTTTTCATAACGCAGAAGCCAGTACTGGGTGAACATTGCACAACAGCATTCATGAACATTTGCTGGAATTTGAAATGGCTGTTTGATCTATCCATATCAAGGCCCCTTGTTATCTGCTGCTCCTGTGGTTTTAGACAGAAAGGTTTTTGTTCCTGAGGAGGTTGGAGGAATGGCTGATTTGTGTGAATACCCATATTTGCATGCGAACGAGGCTATTCCTTTACAAACAAGAGCATTCATTATTCCTCTGTTTAAAAGGATACACTAACCCAATTAGCGAACTGGAAGAATATCCCGTGACTTAGCTAACCAATAACATGCTCTAAATAGCAGGCAGTGAACAGTTAAACTGCACAGGATCCAAAATCCCAAGTTGGCATTTCCCAAACCTTTGAAAGCTGAACGCCTCCTTTAGGAAAATGAGAACAAGTGCACTCTTCACCCCTTCCATGTGTTATTAAAAGCGTACCAAACTGAACAAGCACTCAGAGAAGTCTATGTGGATCCACATGTTCAGATACATCCTCTCCCTCCAAAACATGCTTTGAACAGTGTAGAAAGAAACTTACTGTTGATGTTTAAAACAACTGAGTGAACTCTCCTTGAAAAGAAGAGTGCCATCTCAGAACCATTGCTTCAGGCTTTCTGTAGACTCAGGCAAGTGTCATTGACACTAGCAATATTACTGTGCAGCCTATGACAGAAAAGAGGAAAGACAGCTGAGATGAGAGAGCAGCTGAAAGGTTCTGATAATATCTCTACATATTTCTTCATGCTCTGCTCTAAGTCAAAAGTAGTCCACATCTGATGATGCTGAGAATAGTTAGTCTACTCACCTAACTTGTGCAAAATGCTGATTTCAGACCGCACCACATTGAAAAAAGAGGTAAATGCTCAGAAGCATCAACAGGATCAAGAGGCATTTCACATTTTGGAGAACAGTCTCAAAGCCTATTCATAAATATTTCTCAAACAGAAAAAAAGCCTGTATTTGCTGTATTACTGAGGATGAATAATCCAGCCAGCTGCGCTAAGTAGCATGAGACAAAATGAGTTCCTAAGTTATTTCTGGCTAAGTTATACTATATATAAGGAGATTTATATGATTTAGGTAAGATCTGGAAAAGTATCCAAACTTCTGAATTCATACTCAAACTTCCACACCTCTGGGTTCAGGGTAACAGGGAAGATTTATGGAGCCTGGCACAAAATGAAAAAACAGGCTTTGTCTGCCTGATCATCAGTACTCCCAACCTTTTCCACAGCTGCTATTTACCTCCTCCTCCTCTTTTTTNTCTTTTCCCTCCTTCTGCAGCCTTGCCCTTAAGATATTTAATTAATTTTCAAAGTTATCCTCTTTTCATCTCAGCTTCTTTAGCAGCTATTATTTTTTTGCCCCACATTGTTCACTTTATCTTCTCATGTGGTTTCTCACATCTCTACAAATGTATTTTCAAAGCTCTTTACAGCTCTATACAAGCACCTCATCTTTCATTACTCTACTTTTTGATTTCTCTTTATACTATGTGCATCCTCTACATACCTTGTTGTTGCCTCTGTTCCTATGACATCTCCACACTGTTCCCTGGGCATAGAAAAAAGTCAAGTGTAGAGGAGTTGAATTCCAGGAGATGATATTGGCATAACAATGTACACAGGCACTGTATTAAGTCTCTGGTAAAACAAGACCTCCATGTCAGCTACAAGAATAAAACAAATAGGCCTCATTCAAGATAGAACTGTGCTCTATCTCTGAAATTAGAACTTTTGATTTTTTTGACATTGACACCTATCTTTCATCAATATTTTTTCTGAGTTTAAATCAGAGAAAACTTACATATCTTATGGGAGTATATGGAAGTAATTCTTACGATACAATGACCTGGCTTAGCGAGGTAAAAAATAATTCATGACCGAGGTGGAAAATTTTCCTGACTTTGTAAGCTATCAACTAAAATCTTCAGGTAACTGAGAATTAGCTGCAAGATAGACACCACATAACTCAGAGAAACAGCGAAAAACATCCCAAGAACTATCTGATGGAGGAGAAAAAAATAATGGAAGTTCCATGTCCTTTGCAGGATGTTGTATAGCTGGAACTTGTTGATGTTGTCCCCAGAAGTCCCTCATGACATACTTTCTTTCACAGCTCATGACTCGATCATTCAGTTATCCTGAAACATCACTGTGAAATATCAAAGGACATAATTTGAAAGTTAAACTTGAGCTTAAGGACCCTTCTTATGACAAGGAGAAAAGTATGTGTGGCTATAAGAAAGCAAAGAACCTGATCTTATTTCCTTTTGCTGGTGTCCTCTTATCTTCTTCCTTTGCTCTTTTTGAAAATACTCACAATTTATAAGCACAGTAATGGCTTTAAATAACTGACAGTGTTTCCATATATGCCAGATTCCTTGTTTGTTTGACTGTTTTCAGGTTCTCTGCTGAAATAATGTACCTGCGTACTTTTCAGGTCAGTCTTGTCTTCAACTGCACAAAATGTATTTCAAATGGCTTCATTTAATAATCAATAAAGCTTTAAATATTAAACATTAAGCATTCCAGTCTGGAGTATGTACATATACAGGTTATCATAGTGTTACTGTATCCTTCAATATTTTAAATGAAGTGAGGAGATTTGAGATTTATAGGCTAACCACAAACAGCCCTTCTGTTGCTAAAGAAAATAGAGCATAGAACTGCTATGCTCTTATAGCTTCATTGGTTTAATTTGCTTCTCAAAAACACCCAGAAGACTTCTATCGCTGGATGATCTCAACTCTCTGGGTTGAAGTGGGATCAAGATGGGAGCGCTGGCCATTTTTTTTCCAGCCCCAAAGTCTGCAGGGAGGAAGCAAAAGCTTGTTGGCTGTCCCTTCTTGAGCTCTGAAGAAAAGCTTAAAATCTTCCCTTCCTCAGTGTGAACGAGGTTGCCTGAGGACTTCAGCAAGCTCGAATATATTATTAAAGAACAAATCTCTTCCAGTTTTGTCTTCTTCCTCTCATAGGTCTTTCTGGAGCACTGATGAACAAATGGAAGGGCCAAATCCAACGTACTCAGCAATCCTGGGTAGCAACCCTGCTTCAGCTGGTACTTGGTAAGGGCTGGAAAAAAGCCCACTAATCTGGACATTTGGGAGTTTTGGGAGATTTGCCATGGCTTCTTATGAAACCTCATCCCAGCATAGTGGAACATGTGTCATACTCATCATTTATGACTGACTCATGTGAATTCCAAGAACTGCAGAGCAAAAAAGCATAACGGAATTGCCTCAGTGAAGGCTGTTCCTACAGTTTCTGTAAAAGTTCATGTAAATTCATGTGTAAACTATTTCACCTACTGAATGGTCTCCCATACTCTGTATACCTCCTCAGCGCTCTGACAGCTTCAGTAAGAATGTGTCTGTCCCTTCTGCACAACCAAAATTCTAGTCAGGTGAAGTATTTCAGGCTGAGCTAAATATCTCCTCCCTTGGTACCAGCACTTCCATAATAAAGTGACTCTTAAAAAGCATACTGAGGCATTTCAATCGGTGTGAATTGCACTTCCCTTCAAAGGACAATGAAGATGCGCAAGAAACAGAGCCATGACTATAACTAATAGGCATATTTTGCACTTAAAAAATATTAAGATAGTACCAACAGAAAGTCCCCAATTACTAGCTTAATTGAAAACTACAGGAAGCTTTAAATTAAGTAACCAACAAGTTATGTAGGACATTGCTAAAGGAATTCAGAAATCCCCGGCAATCAGTTCTGTACAGTTCATTCCAGTTCCTTCACTGGAAGAATACCTGAAACAAGCAACTCCTCCCAAACTGCAGTCTTGATCCTGCAATCTGATTTATGATCTTAAGGAGATTGGAGGTGTAGATGTAAGTGTGTTAGCTCTTTCAGAAGAACTCTTTCCACTGCATTTCATCTAACTTATAACAGAAATGGGCACTGCTCCTGACTGGAACCTTAGGGCATTTCTGAAAGACTAATAAGCAATTTAATTAACAACAATGAACATTCTCTGAACACTGAGAACTGAAACATAATGTTAATTTCGATAAATGAAATGAGATATTTTAACTGCGCTCAATTAGATATTAGCTTTGCTAGTACTATGTTAGTAGCAAAACTGCTGATGCCAACGTAGGCAGGAATTTAACCATTGTTCTTAGTACAGCCCATTTTCAAATGTTAGTCTGGCTTGGGCAAAAATAATTGAGAAGTTAGAGCTGTTGTTAGTACTTGGAAGCTGGCCCAAATATATCTGGAAGCTTTACTGAGGTCCATGGAAAGTGAGTATTGATGATTTGGTCCAGAACAATTACATTTTGATCCACATTCTTAACCCCAAATAAGTACGTTCTGCACTGCTGTAGCAAAGGGAGGTTAAAGTAATTTACACTAACAGGAAAAAACTCCACCAGGGGACAGCAAGACATCTATCCGCTTTCTGCTTCCATTCCCACAGGGCCAACTTGAAATGCCTTGGGGGAAGGACAGGCTATTCTGGCTATGTGAGCTGTTCTCTTGTAGCATCATTATTCGCTGGCACAGCTAAAAGTAGTTCTGAAAATGCTCTAAACTCGCACAAGGAATTGATTTGTATGCAGGAGCTTTCATGACCAGAGAGGTAGAGGGTGGGGGCTGGTAAAAAGTCATCTTTCTAAGGTTCGCTGAACGCTTCTCTGACGCTCAGGGGATCAAGTCTTTAATGTATCACTGAAAATTAGATGAAGAATTTTATTTCCACTCTCTTATATCAACCATTCTGGTTTCCTGTGAAAACACAGACATTTTTGTCATTAGACTAAAAATAAAACCTCTCGAGAGCTCAAGCAACTAGTCTGTCTAGTTCCTTCCATGCAATGTTTTTACTGGTAGTAGCAATAACAGGATGTGCTCACCATTCCTCAGTGTAATAATGCAGTCTCTTCATGGATATAAACAACTTGCCCTTTGGCCTTACAATTTATTCACAATAGGCCTAGCCCCAGACAGTTTAAGTAACAAAAACATTAATAAATAACTTGCAAATAGAGACATCCCCTTGTCTGTGTTGAAATAGGTGTAATACTGTTTCAAATAGAACTCTGTAGTGACAGGTGTCTTTTACAGAGCTAACTGAGGAAATACTGTTACCACTGTTGCCTCTCCAAATATACTTCACATCAAAACCTGAACACGCTTATGGCTCTTTCTACAATGCATGAGCCTAGGGAGTCTAAAGTGTTGTGCCAAAGGCATGTCCACATTTCAGCTAAATCCTTCTTTGCAAATTGGTCATGCTAATAACTACAATGTATGCATATGAAGGAGAATTAAAAACACGTATGGGGCTGAAGGTCCGCTGTCATTTCCCCGTGTCCCTCCCTTACTTCCTCTTTATTCACCGAACTCTCATCAAGCCTTTCATTGCCATCCTCCCCTGCTGACTTAAGGAAGTGTTTTTGAATGGTGCTCTCTGAGTTAATTTTAGGGTTTAGATCTGAAAGGTCCATGTTTCTGTTTCTGTCCTGATCAGGAAATACAAAGCCACGGTTTATACTCATGCTTGGATTTGCAAAGAACCGTTTCCAAGCACTTATTTTAAATTCTGTTCTTCTGGGAGGAAAAAAACCCTCCAGTCTGAAATCAAGCCAAATTAGTTTCCCCTTCCTGAAGTATTCCTGGTAATTTCAGAAAAATATTTGAAAGTCAGGAAAATATATTAATCCTACGTGCAGATCTGTAGAGATGCTCGTGTTTTGTTGAGAAAAATAGTCACATTACACATAAGGTTTCTGAATCTTATCTCCTGAAAGTTAGAGCCACAAAGGGAGTTTTAGTTCTATTGCAAAATTTTTCCCTGAGTTATAGGAATATACCTTTAAAGTGATCCATTGCTATAATGAGTTATAACAAACAGTGTGACTGCAAAGAGCTGACACTTTACTCAGTTACTCCAGTCATCCTGTGGGCCTGAGAATTCACTGTATTTATAAGGGTTATGCCTTTTATATTATACTCAGGGAGTTGTAGTTCAACTATTTAAAGCAGAAATTGATGTCTGTGGGAAGACTGGGTATGAGACAATGTTTTATGCTGCACAAGCCAAAGACTTGTAAGAATTTCCTGTTCACACATGTCAGTTCTGTGCTAAAGCATTAACAAACTCTGCTGAAATATTCATCATTAATAAACAAACTTCACAAATAGTCCCACCACATATATAAGGAATGCCTGAAATTAAGGCCAAAAATAGGGTTCATTCAACTAGACCAGTGCAGATATAGTCTATGAGGGAATTTGAGCTGCAGCCTTGAGATCCTATGCCATTATGCAAGATACACCATCTACAAGCTGTCTGGCCCTTGCCAGAACATTCTTACCTAATTCTTGTAATTTGAACACAACAGAGGGAGAAAAATCTTTATACAGCTACAGGTTGGTGGTGAAAGACGGTAGATCTGATTTTTTGTCCTCACATCAACTCCATGACGTATTTTTCTGGGAGATGCTTGCTACAGTGGAGTTGCTTGAGCACAAAGACCTATGCAACCAAGTGGAAAATCAGGTGTGGTGCTCCCATGAGAGCTGGAATTAACTACTAACCTTCTTTAGCATAAATCTCTTGAGGGAACAATTTATGGTGTACAGGAAATGGGAGATTTATTTGGAAACCATATGGAAACATGCATATGTGGTTTTGATGGGATTAATGTAAGAAAATATGATGCCACATTTTTTGGCTGGATGATGTTGGACTGGAGAGTCCATCATTCTACAGGTTCATTCACTTTTTTTTTTTCTTTTGCTCAACACTGCAGTGTATTGGAGACCAAGGATTTACAAGATAAATGGACTGACATACAGCTCAGTTGAAAAGGCTTGTTTACACAAAAAGAGCAAAGATGTCAGCCTGGAATGCATGTGAAATGTTGTAGTCATTTCCATTAGTATTTTTATGTCCTACTTGAAATAATTCAGGAAACACTTGTAACTGGTATTACTGGTAAACAGTTGCCTTATGTCCATGTAGCCTTTTTATTGTATCAGAAGCACTAGGCTAACCTGACTAGATGTTGGATTAGATCTTCCGTTTGTGATCTTGCTCTGACTGCTCAGCTTGAAAGGAGACTTAAGCACGGGCTGAACGGGGGGAAGAATACAAGAATCCAATCCATGGTCTTCCTCTGGGACTCTGAAAATGCACAGTGAAAAGTCAGCTTCCTGCCCAGGTTCGCATCACATACTTCTCTCTACAACTGAAGCTATTTGGATTTCAACTTACCACATCGAAAAGGTACCTGTGTGAAGGCTCACAGCAGCTTTGCCTGTAGGTGAAAGCCATGTCAGTTTTCCTTGTAGAGATTGCAGCTGAGTCCAGTGCAGAGATTAAATAATGATGATCTTTGAGGCTTCTTCTCTTCTTTGAGCACCTGTAAAAGATTAATAGTTCCTCTAGAAATATTTTTTGAAACTGTTTTCTCATCTTCCCTTTTCCACTTGTCTCCTCTGAGACTACATCCAAACTTAGAATTTTTCACACAATGTGGGTGGTGGAAATGCCTTACCTGCCGCCACAGAACTGCATATTATTTAGATGAAGGAAATGGAAAGCTACTTACATATCAAAGAAAAGTGTGTACAGACCCATACCATAAATGTGTATCAGACAGTCTCTTTATGGAATCTTCCTTTATCTTTAATATTACAGAAGTTCATATGTTTAGGTACTATTTTTGGATACTTTCAATGAGGACAGGAGATAGACAAAGGCCAGTTTGGACAGCGCTGCCAAAATTACATCTATACAGAGCCCTGAGGCCACAGGGGCCTAATTTTTCCTGGAACAGGAGGAAAAGTTAATGTGATATTTGCTGATTGTAGCATACATGTTGATTCATGCTAACTAGGAGCCCTGTGGTGATAATAATATAAGTCTTCTAGGGAAGCTGGACTAGAAAGTAGCAGATTGTTCTTCTAGAGCCAGGCAGCCCCAGGCCAGCAAGCCCTAGGTATTAGCATCCCCAGTGCACCTGCACTTAGCACTTCAGCTGGAAAGAACCCATCTTCTGCAGTAAAGAATGAATTCAGAATAAAGAGAAGGATGCTAGAAATAGTGAAAATCTCCAGGGGGCAGGGAAGAGAGCATCAGGTGAAAAGGAACTAAGAGATTCCACAAAAGAATTCCATGCCCTGCTGCTCTGGCAAAAAAAAAAAAAACACAAAAAAACATAAACAACTCCGGGATCCTAGAAAGTACAGAGCTTGCTGTGACCTGGAAGAGCAACTCACAGGAAAGGAAGGTGCCAATGCTCTGGCAGCATGTGAAGCTGGTGAAGGAATTTATTATTGGCACTGCACCCCAGCCTGGGCTGATACTTGGCCTTGTAAAATTTGGTGGCAGTGCCATAACACCTAATGCATGCTGTGGCTCCTGAATTGCTGGAATCTCTTTTTTATTTTTATTTTTTATTTTCCTGAAAATAGCAGCACTTGCCCTATAAGCAGGTAAAAGGTTCTGTTGTATGAAAACATTTCTGACACATCAAGCTGGGGACACCTCGAATTATAACATATTTAGGAGATGTGATGGCTAATATAGCTAATACTGCTGCCTGGGGAAATGTTCTAAACATATGTCCTAAAAAACACACCACCTACTTATACACACTCTTTCTGACTTCTCCAGCTCTTTCACAGGAACACTAGCTGCTAGATTTAATCCCCTAAACCAACAACTTATTTTCCCCCCAGTTTCTCACTGCTTCCAAGAGCATCTTTTCTGGTTCTGTCTTGCCTTTTAGCAGAAGCCAAGTGGTTTCTATTAGTTGTTAACTAGTCACAGATGAACTGGACCTGCTAATTGTTTGGGCCTCAGTGGTCTCAGACTTCCCACTACTTGAAGAAGCAAGCTGGCTCATTTTGGCTCGTTTCCAGTGTATATTGTAAATAAAATGGTAGGCATATATGCTTGTTTCCCCCATGAATCGTAAAAAACCAAAAATGTGTACTGAGTATGCTGCTATTGACAATTTTGATGCAATGTGCTTTATTTCCTTTGTAAGACTAAGATATATGCTATACTGGACTGTAATACGTGGTTATCAATATCTCTTTACAGACAGATGTCTCTAGGTATTTAAGACTTCTTATGACCCTTTTGGTAGGTCACTTTTCTTAATGGGACACGCTTTAATTCTAAGCCAAAGCATAAAGTATTTCAAATATTTCTTAACTGAATCAATAACCCTTGTTTCTTCAATGATTCTTATTTTACAATCCTTCATTAAACTGGTCAATGTGTTTCCATCACAGTTATTCTTACTTTATTGAAAAATTAATCCTCTCTCTCTTCTGAAAATTGTATAAACTGGTAAAAAGAAAATAAATCAAACTTGAACTTTGTCTGTCTTTCATATCTGAAAGAAAGTACTTTACAGAAATTCTGTAAAGTTCTGAGACAGTTATTAAAAATTCAAAAACTCCAACTGTAAGAGGAGGCCTAAGAAGTTTCTTTTAGAGAGACCAAATTTCTCTGGGCCACAGAAGGCTCCAGGATTAATATTGAGTGGCTGCAAAATCCTGTTACTTCAACTGAATTGCAGTTCTCAGGGTCTGACTTCAATTGCGACTGAATGTTGCAAATCATACGGTATGCACAATGGAAGCAGGAAAAAAAAATTTGGTAATGGAGATGGAAAAGGCCTTAGAGAAGTAAATTTCTACAAACAGGTTGGTGTTCATACTGCTGTTCAAATTAGCTTTCTGAATGCTGCCCTTTACTGATATAAAAAAACAAACAAGGAAACAAAACAGAAGAACATTTCCACAAAAAGTTCAGTATAAAGTCCCTTATTAACCTGGCTGCCACTAACATTTCCTTGCTGGGTCTTTATTGCCCTACCCCATTAGAGATCTGCTCCCAACTGTAATCAGCAGTAGGGAATTAAGCCACAATCAATCAGGTGAACTTCAACAGGGTTCTAGTACTTACTAGCAGAAAAGGTCACCAGTAGAATTGCTAATATTTAATCCAGCCGTAACCAGAAGGAAAGAAGTATGCTTTGAAGAAAAATGTTAAATAAAAATTCTAAAGAAACTAACAAGAACAGTAATATTCAAAAAGGGAGAATATCTGTTAACTCATCTTATTTTAGAGCTGAACATCGCTAATAAAGATATCTGTTTTACAAGATGTAGTCTCTGTTTGATCCTATTATTCATCTGAATTAGCCTTAGAAAGACTGTTCTTTTCCACTGTTTATAAAATTGATAAAAGAAACTTTATCATGTAGGGATTAATTGCTCTATCTAACTAGCCAGACCCCTAGGGTCTGGTTTAACTGTCATCTGACAAATGGTAGTTGTAATCTGTTATCTGGTATCTTGTACTGAGATCCATGGAACTAGGGTGATTTTTACCAGCTGAAGAATGCACCCTTACTTAGCATGCTTGCCCTATGCAATATCTTATTTTGAAGAATCTGCAAAGAAAATTTATTATCTGGGAAGTTTCATGATGTAAAAATACCTTATTCACTTTTGTTAACTTAGTACAGAGTTTCTATAAATTTATAATAACAAATAGAAAGAAATTTGCTTAAGTCCTGAACAACTTATGCTCAAAGAGAACTGGAAATAATTTCTCAGGTCCACTTTTGTCATCTATGTGGAATATAATAAGAGAAATGTACAGGGGTTTAAGGGCTTGGATTGCAGAATTTTCTCCCTATTTCTGCTGAGTCCTTTGTGTTTAATGTACAAAGGTCTATCCGAAAGTAATGCCTTCTAGTTATTTCCACATAAACTGCAACAAGTACAAAGAGCACAATAATGCTATTTGACAGAGCAAATTCTCAGCTACAAAACAGTTTCTCAACGTAGTCACCACCATTAGCTATGCATTTGCACCAGAGATCAGCAACAGCCTGCATGCTATGCTTGCAAAAATCTGCACCAGCAAAGGTGACCTCTGCTGCTGTTGCCACTGCTGGAATGCACCACCCACTGCCTCACTGTTCTCACAGCCACTCTTTGTTCTCCATAAACGTTCAGCAAGTGTCCATGAATGTCAATGGACACCATTTTTTCTGCATGGAGGAATTCAATTCCAGACCCTTTCTTCATCTGCACTTCCATGTCGGACGCCATTCTGTCAGACTGCCCCTCTGCTGTCATCTGTTGCACAGCAACAATATGTAATGCAATACTGGGGGGAAGGTTCAACCTCTACTGCCATACCACCACTGTCTGCTTCTGGTATTGTCGACCAATACAATAACATGGAAGGCATTACTTTCAGGGCAGCCTTTTTTTTTTAAATATTTTCATTTTTTTTAGTTGTGTAAAATGAACTAAAAAATTTAAAAGACTTACATCTCCCTACCTTAGTTGTTTGTAAAGATCAAGGAAGGATTTTTTTCATTTGGTTTTTAAAGAGATGGATTGAGAGATTTTAAAAGGTGACAAGCCGCTTGGGAGGGCTTGGAATACTGAGATATTTGATAGCCGATAATTCAAGAAAATACTTCATCAAACAGAGCTGACAGGCATCTCTTCTCTCCTTTCAACCTTCAGTGTTGATAAGGAGGCTTTATAAAATGTCATTAATAACAAAAATTGTGTTTGAAATATCTTATAGGTAGCAGATTTTTAGCATGAAGTACATAACAAAGTGACTGTGTCTTCATTTCATTTGAAAAAAGGGCTAACATCAATGTCACATAGATCTGCCTTTCAGCAATTTCATTCACAAATCCAGTGACAAAAACATCTCTGGAGTCACTTAAAAAACTCATCAGTAGCAGATTCCGTGTGAGCATACGAAAGCAACAGACAATTCGTAAGACCTTCGTAATCAATGTTAAAATATTTTAAAATATCTTGTTAATAGCAATCCAAAGACAAGTTGCAAGAAGGATGGTACATCCACATTTCACTAGCAAGTCAGGAAATGAGTTTACAGAGCATAAGTATGTTTCAAGTTGTGTCAAAGATTTTCTCAGATAAAGCAAATGACTGGATCCTGGAGGATCACTAAAGGCTGCTTTTCTCAAACAGAGAAGAAACAAGAGAAGGCTGATCCTCCTGCTTTGCTTACAGAAAGTTTCATATTTTCTAGGACTATATATTTTTAAAGCATTTTCAATAACAGGCCAGGCATTAACATCATGAAGTCACTGAGTGTATGTGAGTTGAAGATATAAATCCAGTGCTTCCAGACAGCAGTAAGAAACAGACTGATTTTTTTCTGGAGACCAGAACAGTCACTGTGGGGCAGCTGAAGATTGATCTTTGACTCTCTTCTGCTTTCCTCCTGCCTGAAAACTGTAGAGGCTTTGTGGTAGGTTGGAGGCGGGAAACCCGGAACAAACTGACGTTAACTGGTAAAAACAAGTGGAAAAAATACAATTCTGTCTGGTAACATACAAAGCTTACATACTTCAGTCATTTACTCACTTCTTCCATCCTATTTGCCTATTTTTTATTATATTTTATCTTTTTCATAAGTAATTCTGGGTCAATGCCTATGACATATTTGTATTAGGTTAGTTTAAGAAGATATATGTATATTCTGCAAGTATCTGCACATTACAACCTATTCTTCTGGTGAGATAATATTTATAAATAAAAAATAATGTATGAAAAGGATTTTCCTTAGAAGAGTATACTAAAGGAATCTCTAAAATTTAGGATACAGCCTTCTCATCCACTTTCCAGACATATGATAAGGAAAACATGGGATGTGAGTAGCAAAGCAGAATCTCAGCTGCTGATTTTTTGGTAAGTAAATTTGTAAGTAAAAATATGTAAAAAAAGTAAACTGGAATAGGTGTTATTGATCTGTTTCTGATATTTATCTCTATACAAGTTCAGTACAGTCTCCAGAACTTTTGGGAGTCTTCAGAACAGATGAATTCTTTCTTTCTTAAGTAGATAGATGTGGAAGAACTGCAGTAATGTTTACAGGCCTCATCTGTTTTCACTGAGATTAAACTAAGAGGTCCAAGGAGAAGTATACATCTGTTAAACTTTGCATTACAAAAGAAATCGCTCTAAATCTATGAGGGAATTAGAGAGAAGTCCTGTGATTCTTGAAGTGAAAGAAATAAAAACCAGCCAAACAGCAAGTCAAAGGGAATGACCAGTGTCAGAACAGGGAAAAAAGCAGGGAGGTAGCTGGTGGTGGAGAGATGTGGATTACAGCTGTGAAGGTAAGAAGGGAAATCAGTCAGATCTGGGGGAATGCATTTTCAAGGAAAAAAAATCAGAATTTTTCACCAATTATAGTACAGCAGCAATATCCCCTGAGTATGGGCTGATTCTGAGGTAGTGAGTGAAAGGAAGTCCTGTCTAAAAGGCTGAGTAAATCCTTTTATTTTTCAAGCAGTGTGTATGAGCTATTTTATGGATTTGGCAAACCATTTCTCTGATGATTTGAGAAGGAGTGACTGGAGATTGACTTCGCTGGCCCTTGGTGAACTCCCACTCTGGGGTTCAGCAGTGAATCTCCCTTTCTTCACTATCTCAAGAGCATGCCTAATTTACACAATCTATCTTCTTCTGAATAACTTCCACTGAAGTCAATGGGAGCTGTGTGCCTGAAGCCAAGGGCAAAATTTGGCTCAGACAGAGCATAACAGCTCGTGCTTTCCCAAATGAAATACATTTAGAGTCTGACATGCACAGTTGGATGCAGTAAGTAAAAAATCAGTTTTGCCTGGTACAAGGCTTCACTGACTACTGTTGTTTCCATTTCATCATTGTTAAAAGATGTGCTTTATAAGAAAGACTGAACTAGATCAAACCAGAGACTTATCTTACCTACTGATCTTAAAGTGATATTTTATGTACTTCCTTAGTTTGCAGTGCTTTGTGGCTTAGGACCTCCTGAGTCAGAGGTAGCATTTTTTGTGTAGCTCTGCACAGACCATAATAAATGTAGTGCCAAGTTTAATTGCTTTCATTGTCACAGCTCCTTCAAACACAGCTTTTTTAACTCAGTCCAATTTATTTCCCCAAGTTCAGTAACAGTAGCAGTACAGTTGACTGTTATTATTTGTTCATCATTTAAAATAGCCATTCAGCTGGTCTTTTCACTGCTGAACAACAAGTATTTTACTGTTAAGTCACAGTATCTCACAGTTCACCAGTGTCAGGATCATGGATTATTCCATGGCTTTTTTTTTTGTGATATTCTTCTCATGAAAAGCTACTCTCAACAGTAGGCAAATGACTACCTTGCGAAGTAGCCTTTTTATCTTTCTTTCTCTCTCGTAATGTCAATCTTGTTCTTAATCTTTGAATTCTCCTGCGCCTTGAATGTACAGGTAATTCCTAGGGGATCATCTCTTCTCACAATTACAAGGATTAATTGAATGAAATTGCACATACGGACAAGAACTCAGCTTTTCACAGACTTTTACAGCCTACAGGAGTCTTCCATGGGAACCATTAGTTGAGTCTGTTTATTCTTCCCTAAAACACACAGTGCCTTACTGTTATTTCCCTAAACAAATAACTGTAGAAAAAACAGTGCTTTTAAGTGTTAACTGCATGCTCCCAGAGTGATCTGATTTTGTTTCTGGGTTGTTTTTATTTTGAGTCTTTTTGTTCCTATTCTTGTTTTTTTTTTCTCCTCTGTGAGACTTCTGCTTCTCTTCTCTAGTGATTTTTATCTTCACCTTTAAATTTACAGTTTCCACCTCTGGTGAGTAAATTCAAACTAAGAAACCCCCTTACTAGAAACTCTTTCCATAGAAATTGCTGTTAGAGCCTCCAGTCTGTATTCTGGTAAAGAACTTAATCTCTCTGGCCCATTAAAGTTCAGGATTTATATTGTCTATTTCCTTTAAAACAACAATATAAAATTACAGTCCTTGAGTTTGAATTGTATGATCATTTACAGTATTTCTATGCAGTGTAGAGTATAAGGGCAGATTAGTATTTTTTAGAAAGAATTATGTTAGAACTTTCTGCAATATCCATAGACAGTCCTCCTGGCTGTTTCAAGAATGGCACAGTTAAAAAATTCATAGCTATAGAAGAGCTTGGTATAAACAATTTAGGTGAAAAACTTTTTATTAAGACAATGGAAGATGATTGGGATTCTTTTCCCCCTCAACATCTGATTTTTAATAACTGCTGTTTGCTATTAATTATTGAACACACTGCACCTTCTACCTAATAAACATGTCAGGAAAATCAAGCTAATTTGTTATATTCCCCTTAGGACGTGGCTCCTATGTACACGATGCTTAGATTAAATCCTGTGACTATCTTTTTTCCACTGACTGTTTAGGGAGGCAAGTTCTCAGCAATCTGACTGAACTACAGGAGATTTGAATCACTGATCATGTTCATAAACTCAAGTACCACACTGTACACGACTGTGAAGTTAGGTGCCTAGAATAGACCATAGGTGCCTAGCTCATATGCATTTTTTTGAGCAATTAAACCTCAGCACTTGATGCTGAAAGCCCACGTGTATGTGTGAAGTTAGCTTTCAACATGTGAGAAAGATTGCAGAGTCTGAAAAGAGGGAAGAGAGAAGCGCCAACAAGATTAGAACATGATGTAATGTAGTGACTGTCACCTGGGAGGTTCTTAAAATATTGTATGTTCATCTGAAATATTTTCATATGAGATTGCATGTGTGAAATATTGTTATTAGTTTGATCTGCTATTGTTGATTTTTTTCTTTATTCAGATTAGTACAATACATACATGTAATACGGAGGAAGTAGTAGACGAATGAAAGAATTAAAAGCCTATATTTGAATAATTAAAGAGTACAACATTATTGCAATCCAAGCATATTTTTAATTAATCGGATTCAAAAAACTTAAGTAAAATTTAATTAATTTTATGGAACTTTCAGATCTTCTTAATAGAATAAATCTCTTGTGTGAAATATTTAGGTAATGACTATCATAAAGGAGATCACTTTAGAGTGCAATAATGTGCTCTGAAAGCCTTTTTCTTCTGTATCAGTTAGAAAGAAAAAGTCATTATACTTGGCAGTGTATTTATTGCACCTCATATTCAGCTGTAGCTGAGTAAACCTGGGACGTATGTCAGTGCTTCTAGTGTATCTGCAGTCCTGCCCACAGACCTACACCATCACTATGACTGTCCCCAATGCATTTTATAGAGACTGCTCCCTCCCTTCCTTCCTTCCTCCCTTCCTTCTTTCCTCCCTTCCTTCTTTCCTCCTCCCTTCCTCCCTCTCTCCCTCCCTCCCTCCCTCTGTCACTCCCTTCCTTCCTTCCTTCCTCCCTTCCTTCCTTTTCTCTCTCTCTTTCCTTCCTTCCTCCTACTTCTTTCTAACTTAACATCATGAATATACTAGAAACAGGCTTAACTGATGAAAATAATCTGATAGGAGACTAAGAACTAGTCTATTACTTGTTACTTTTCTAAATTCTGCATACAGCCACCCACAAATATGGCGTTCTTTTTCCCTTCATCTTTCTTTCTTCAGACATATTTCCAGATTTATTACTGGTTGGAATATCAGAGTGCACAGAAGTGAGTGATGTTAGGAAATAACTGCTTCAGTTCTGCTGCAGTTGTTTTTCAGAAGTAGTACTGTACAATTGACATGAGAATGTTGCAATCTTCTCCTGTTCATTACGGGTATGTACCTGCAGCTAAGAAGGTTTGCTAAAAATACCATGAAGTTCATTGTATTCTACTATGGATAACTGTGCTTTAATTCTGAAAGTACATGTATATTATATCAATATTGAATGCACACAAACTCATGGAAAGATCTGAATGTGCACTGAAGGAAGCAAGGAGTCTTCACCTTGAAGAGTTCACCAGCTGAAAATACAGGAGCAACATAGGGTGAGGGTGTATTCATGCAAATGAAGGGCTTACCACACAGGACCAGAGTCTGGCTGAGAAGGGTTGTGTCACAGGAGAGGAATGAGAAATAACCTGTCAGGAAACACCCTGAGTTCGAAACATTTTTATTTTTGTTTGATAAGGGTTTGGGTGGGTGGAGATAAGCCAAACAGGACAAAGCAAAGGCATGGAGAGAAAGGCAAGGGCATTTCAGGTTGTGGAGAGGAGAGGGGGAAAGGTATGCGATGAAGGTGAGGGCAGAGAAACTGAGAGGTGTGAGTTTGAGACGAGGTTGCAACAACCAGCACTGGAAAGGATAATTAAAATTCATGGGTGTCTGTCAGCCCTTAAGCTTCTTAGCTGTGTTGGCTTCATTGTCGGGCTGGATCATCACTGTAGTCTCTTCTTCATTCCAGGCTGCTCTTCTCATTGTTTAATGCAGTTGTGCATGAACTGTGCACGCAGACCAAAGCCATAAAATTATACAGTGCCCTTAATTGAAAGATTGAAAAATTGCTTTTCTGCAACAATCTGTACAATGGTTGACACTAAGGGACTGATCTTGGGCTACTGTACTTAGTAAGTGCCATTTAATATTGCAACTTTTAAGTGTGAAACTGATGATCTTTCCTTTGTCAGATGGAAATTGTTCTTACACTCATTAACTTGTAGGGCTGGAAAGGGAACTTCTCTCTAACTACCCATTTAAAGATTCAGATAGCTAAAGATGTTTTTCAGTTATGCATGAGACAAAGGCTGAATCTCAAAAAAGGTGCATGTGTGTATTCAGTCAACCGATATATTTTCTTAATACTGATATGGCTTGTCTTATTTTTTGAGAACTTTTACTTCTGCTTTCAAAACTGATAGTAGATTTGTGATAAATAAATACCCTACCCAGAAGTCCCAGATTAGTCCTTTGTCACTGTCACTCTTCTCAGAAAAACAAAAACAGCTAAGGTCTAATTTTATCAATCGTCTTCCTTGCTCCTTGCAACTTGCTTGAAACCAGAAGCTTATTTTTCTGAAAAGTTATATCAAACCAGAAAAGTTTGAAATTGGAAGGCTCTTTGTTCCCTAATTTATTC
The DNA here is from genome assembly GCA_013396635.1 of Penelope pileata. Classification (NCBI taxonomy): domain Eukaryota; kingdom Metazoa; phylum Chordata; class Aves; order Galliformes; family Cracidae; genus Penelope; species Penelope pileata. The sequence continues at coordinate 317,017 of WBMW01000980.1, forward strand.
CGCAAGGCATGATGAAAACAGCAAAGTACGTCCAAACAACATTTAAATTGTCTGAATAGTGACAGTAACATGACTGAGCCACATATATTTCAATGCCTGGTTATTTAAGTTCAGTTACTGGCTGCCAGAATTACACTCATGAGACCCCAGTATCTCTTATCCATAACCTCATTTTCTAGTCAAAATTCAAAAAATAAAACCCCACAAAATAACAAAGAAAACCCAAACAACTGTTCTCTGTGTGAAGCTAGTATTTTTACAATTTAGGAAATTCAGTCCTTCTAGCCATAAGCACAGCATTTGCATAGTCAGCACTAACTCTTTTAAGCAGAATTAGAAAAACAAAACATCAATGGGAAATCAAGCTGATTTCAATATTGTTCAACAAAGCAGGAATCATCTGTCACTGTAGGAACTTCTTAACCCATTTTCTCTGAACAGCAGGCTAGGAGCACTTCAGAATTAAGATATTTCATTTTCTTTAAAAATTATACTGAAGACTGCAGTTTGATCTATGTCATTTATAAATATTTGAATTTTGTAATTACTTCCATACAAGAAGGAGACAGAACCCGCTAGAAATCTTGAAGTAGTGAGTATTCCTGTTACTGAAGTCTCACTTTGAGTATGTAGTGTCAAACTCAAATCTTTCGCTCGCAAATGGTGAATCTCTCACATTAGAATAAACTTTTTATTTACTTTTCAAAAAGCTTCTCTCATGAAATTGCAGCTAATGGCATACTATTTGCAGCCTTAGTGCCGTAGCACTTTGTTCAAACTAACACCTTTGCCCAGAGCTCATTAAATCAGCACTTATGTGCCTTCAATACAAAGGGAGTAGTTTCAAGGTGAGCACTGGATGTCTGATCTTCTTCTACACAGATTATTCTTCTTTCCACCCCTGCTCTAGGCATTGCATGAGTGAACTTATTCCTGAAATATTGTAGCAAGACATGGCTTCCTTCTCTCTCTTATTAAACTGTCACAAAATATATCTGAAAACCAGATAATCCACCTCAGTGTGGATTAAGGAGGAAATTAAGGAGATCATATAGAAATTCTCACAATAGAAAAATGTGAATGTTCATCTTCTATCAACCTACAAATAACAATTCTTTATTAGCGTTGTCTTTTTCAGCTTCGTAGAACTAAAGTCCATTTCATGTTAAAAATGAATTTTATGCATTTAATATATATATAAATCTGAGTCTGATTCTAATTGAACAAAATATGATCATATTGTCAAAAATGCCCCTATCCTATAGTACACTACACTGCTTATTTCCAAAATCTAATGTGAAACACCTCTGATTTGTTTTTACTTTCCTATTCATTTCATAGTTTTTCAAATTGCAACCACTGAGTCCCAGGTAGTGAAGGAGAATTTCATTCCTATGGAATGATTAAGAATTAATTTCAAGAGAGTCAGGCTATGCTTATCAGTCATATGAGTGAGTACTTTTGAAAGTCAAGTTGATAGCATTAGGTTTTGGTCTCAAACTGTTAGATCCTTACTTTGTTTAAAGTCTTACTCTACTGCCGTTAAGTAATTAAATGGATCCAGATATTTCTGGTGATGAAATAGATATCTAAATAAATTTCAGTCTTTGCTTTATGCTGTCTAATTCTCCATTTTGTACCCAAATACGTGAACTGAGACAGTGCTGATGGGATTAGGTTGAGACAAAGAAATAGCTGTACAAAAGAAAAACCTCCTTTGCATTTTAAAACAATTAGGAAACTGTAGCAGTATCTTTATTCCCCTCACTAATCATTCTGACTTAGCTCTTGAGTTAAACAATTTCCCAAGGGAAACAAGCAGGGGTCTTAAATACCCATCCTCATGGATTTCCCAGGAAAGGGGGCACTCAAGATGTACATAAAACATGCTCTTTTGCCATGATAGGACTCTCTTCTAACTAAACTGATCCCTCCTCCTCTTCCTTTCCCCAAAAAACCCCCAAAACAAAAAAACCCACAAAAACAATCAACAAACATTGTCTGTTTAGACCTACATCTGTGAGAGATGTCAAGCTCCTTTTTGGTAATAGAAAGCGTCATAAAGGAGAGCACTGAACAGTGTTAAGGCATTCACAGACCTACATTTCTGATACACATAATTATTTATGTTTGTTATTGTAATAGTAACTTGAAGCTCCATCCAAGAATTGCCAACAGCTCAAAAATCACTGCATGATTTATCATAGACACCAGTAACAAAGCACATCTAGTGCTCTGAAGACCCTAAATTCAAAAGGGATGACAAATGCTGAGAAGATGATTGAGACCTGAAACCAAGAGAGGTATGAAAAGCATTTGCTACACATCACAAATCTGTGGTAGAGTCATGAATAGACCATTTTTATGGCACATTGACTTGTGTTTATCCATAAAAATGTTTTTTTTTTCACTGCATGTGTTAACATATTTAAAGGTACGTCAACAAAAGAACATAAGTAAGCACTGCAATGCTTATTACTCAGATGATCAGATGTTTCTTAGAATTTATGGTTGTAATTTGGATAAGATCCAACAATAGCTGCTGCACAGCTGATCATTGTAGCGATCACTTCACTGGCATCTGAAAGGTCACCAAGTGCAATTTGGAGCCATGGGGTGAATATGTAAGTTCCATTTTAAGAAGAGAAAGGTGAAGAGTAGGGAGTTAAAGCTAGTTTTCTCACTGGAAGGATGTATCAAGTGAAGACCCTTAGGAATCTTTGCTAGATTGTGTACCTTTCAATATAATCATAAATTATCTGGACATAAAATGACTAACAGAAAGACAAGGTTTGCTAAGTGTCCGAAGTTATTAAACACAGTAAGAAAAAGAAACGTGGTGTCCTTTTAGAAGAACCTCACTCAACTGAGTGAATGGGTGTTTTGACTGGGAAGTCAGAAACAATGCGGTAAAGCTGAAAATGGTACAGGAAGGATGATGGCAATGATCAAAGATGTGAAATATGTTCAACATGTAACTAAACAGATTAGGACTCTTCAGGCTGAAAAAGAAATTATTTAAGTCAGATATGAATGACTTCTGAAAAAGATGTGTGGCCTAGAAAAACTAATTTGGAAAACAATTATTTGCTATTTCTCACAATGCAAGAATTGGAGGAAATAAGACAAAGTTGAGTTTAAAATGATCAACAGGAGAGATTGCCTCCATGATAGACAAGGTGTGGAACTCTGTACCTTAAATTGTTGGAGATACTGAAAGTGTACTCAGATTCAAAAAAGTAGTTAGATAGAATGGAAAAATCCTCCATTGTACTCAACTAACTCGCTCAGGAAGGCTTTCTGTTGCAAAGTCATAGAGAGTGAGAAAATAAATAATGAACCTATATTCTAGTATAGTTCTCTAGGTACTTGCTGTTAGTCACTGTTGAATTGTGATACTACAATAGCTGTATTATTTGATTACCCTTTTATAGCTGTTCTTGGGATATTATAGAGAAGAATTGGCACAGTTAGATATGTCTGTATGACTTGTAACAGCTCACATTCTGAATAGGAAGCTGCCTAAACCAGCTGTACATGTGCTAAGGACAGGTCTGCTGCACTGGTAAAACTCCCATTTGACCTCACTGGCAGAAAAAGGTAATAGCTGTGTATGCAGCAGTATTTTCAGTGGAAGATGACAGACCTTAGCAGGAAACAGCACCAGGCAGGGTCATGCCTCAACACATGGTTAGGTAGGAAGGTCTTATCAAATAATCTTTTGCTTTGAATAGAATGTGAAATCTCTCTCAGGTATTTTGACTGCTTCTAACTCCCTGAGCAGCAAAGAGAGGACAAAGGCAGGATGAGCTCTGTGGCAAGGTTCTGTGAAGTTCATTCTTATTTCGTATGGCTCAGAAAGTGAGCTCAGCTTTGTTGAAGCTGATTTGGGATTGTGCTTACTTTTCTGCATCTTGCTGCCTCTACAAGTCAGATGCTGGCTGGAGTGGCAGAGTTGCATAAACAGGTTTTAGAACAGGTAACACAGACCCTTTAGGGATCTTCTGAAGTGTGTAGTTCCCTAGAGAGCAATTGGATTCCATTCGTCTGTCATACTATCATTCCAGGTCTGAAATTTAAAAAAAAAAAAAATCGTATTTGATTTAAAATTTGAAAGAAAAAAAGAAAAAAAAAGTATTCCACCTTACTTTATTAAACGATCTCACATTGTACTTAGCAGCTTTGACAGGAAGTTTGTGGGGGAAAAAAAATAAAGAAAGAAAAAGAAAAATCCAGTGAAGTTTATGAGTGTTTTTATAAACTATTATTCTCCCTCCTCCAAATCTCTGGCATCGCAGGTAAAGCATTGTGTGGCTGGTATCTTGACTTACCATTCATTCCCAGGCTCTGCAGGGAGTGTCAGACCATCAGCACTGATGTTCAGAGCAAAGCTGTGAAAACAAACTGCAGTAGATTAGTTGGGCTGCTGACCAGGTTATTTGGTTCTAACCGCTTTGTGCGCCCTTACATCTCAACCAAACAATTACTCTTTTCCATTCTCTTATTTGTTCATGCACTTATCAAGGAAAACAGTGTTTGCAAGGGGACATTTTATTTACAGGATGATTCATTTAAGAAGTGTTTCTTTGACTCTAGAATGCCAATATATTCTGCTTTTTAATTAAGAGAGCAAATAGCACAGAAGACATACCGAAGTGCTAGTTATCTGAAGTTACTTAATTATCTGAAAGAGATATTAAAGACAACTCTTGAAATGTTGAAGCTTGATTCTGCCATTTTGAACAGTTGTTCTTATATTGATAGCTATGTTGTTTACAATAAGTTCACCCATGAAGTGAGTATTATTTCATGAAAATCAGTGTTGGAGTACAGCCTTTAAGATTAAGATATAAAAAGAAGAGGTACATACTTCAAAGGTGAGCATTTATCTCTACATTTATTTTTCTCGCCTTCCAGAAATCTTATAAAATGATTTGTCAACTTGATTTGTCCCTTTTATATAACTTAATGTGTTTGTGGTTAGAAGTAAAGGCAGATGAATGAAGTAGAGCTGTCATTTGTAGGGTTAAATTACAGGGAATTGAAGAGGAATTGTTACCCAGCTTTTTATTAAAGGCGGTAAGGATCATGTTCCCTTACAAGAAAACACTATGCTTTGAAAACCAGGGCATCTTTTTTTTTTTTTTTTTTTTACATTTTTAAACTACAGTACTTTCTAAGGGGTTGTCATTTGTTCTTAAGTATTGAGACTTAGCATCAACTTTTTATTTAGTGCTGCAGCAGAAAACATTGAGCCTGCCCTGGCTTTGTTGTGAATGAGTAGATGTTGTCAAGTTATTAATGTCTCAAGAAATTCACTGAGGTATTTGCTCTGCTTTTGTTGCTTTAAGACTCATGCTTTTTTTTTTTTTCTTTTCCTAGGATTTCTGTTGAATTGTATGCAGACAATACTTGTTCATAACTATTCATGAAAAACTCAGCTAATTATACCAATTGCTCTGAGGAACAGTACATTTTGCTATTTTCACACAAATATATGCTACAAGGATAGTATTTCTGACAAGCCTGACCTAATATTAGTAATTTGCATCTTCTCCTAGTGATTGACCTTAAGCTGACTTGGGAGAGGGAGAAAATAAAATCTTCTCAAACACATTTCTTGAGTTCTGTACAAGATGGTAGAGTTGTCTTTTCTGTGCAGAAAAAAATAGCATGACAAATTGCCCAAAGATCCTCCAGAGATGTATGCCATCCCCAGAGCTCACATTTTATCCTTTTCCCATTTTGAAGCATTAGTTTTAAGCTCTTGAACAGAGTATGCAAACAGGAGAGAGAGATTACAGCAGGAAGAAAGGAGTTAAAGAGGTGTCTTGAAATCCTTCTTTAGGCTGCAAAAATATCACTGTGGTTAATTCCTCCATTTTTAGACATTCCTCACTCAAGTTATTTTCACACATCAAATTCACGCTTCATACCTTACAAGAGAGGTTGAATATGAGACTTTTGCTTAAGGTTATCTTAATGAACTTGAAATGCAAAGTCTAATTTTAAGACACAACTGCTTTGACAGCACATCCAAATCCAATACCTTACACACAGTCCTAGCTCAAAACAAATGCTCCAGGAATATCTTGTTTATTGTTTATACATGAGCTCACTTCAAACTGTTACTCCTGGGGTGGAGAGCAGCTGGAGTAGGCAGGGCACATATTTGTTTTCTTTCTTTTCTATGAGATTATCTCAAAGACATTTCTCCCCTTCTTCTCCTTTGCCTTTTTCACATAAAGTAGAATAGAGCACAGCTGTCAGGGAGCAGAAAAGGTGAAACCTCATCTTTATGCAAACCTATATCTTTTCATTAGATTAATTCATTTGAATCACTGCTAAACTCATGTAGGCACTCTTATTTAGCTTTGAATCATCTGATTTGCAGCCGACTTTACCAAACTGAAACAAATGTATCTGCACAGCCTTTTTCTCCTCTGTAATAAAGAAGGTTTAAAATCATCAGCAAATGCCAAGCACTCCAACACGTATAGAGAACTAGCAGACTCTGGCTTATTTTCTCAGTGCTTTAATTCATCATGCACTAAAAATCTGACAAATGAACAGGGGGATGTCTGTTTATTGCTTGTAGGGCCTTCTAGGGCAGAGCTGTCCCAGATCACCCAAATCCCAAGCTGCAGTGAAAAGACTGTGAAGTCCATGTCTTTTAAATTGTAAATTTACTGAATATTAGATGATACTCTTAATTGCAGCTTTACCGTAAGTACATTTCATAAAGTTTCTCTGGATATATGATTAGACATAACATTATGAAATGGTTTTAAGGAAATTCTTTTTTTTTTTTCACCTAGCTCTCCTAGATAAACTATTACAAATGCAGCAAAGTATGCCAAACCTAGGTGCTTGCTCTGAGTACTGTGGATGGTGTCTAGGACACCAGCATGCTGTTAGGTAGAGTAGCAATTTTCCCCTGCCCAGGAGGGACTTCTCTGCTCTTGCCCTACAGACGGTCATGGCAATGCTTCTCAAACTCTGCTTGAGAAGGACTGGGGCTGTCCTTCCTGTCAATTACAGTCTGGTAAATGTTCATGAGTTAAGCCTAGAAAGATGTTTTGCAAGGAAGGTAGTGAACATATGCCTTTCTGAGGCAGAGCTGTGCCTTGAGGAGTAAAAACGTATGTGTGCACATTTGTGTCAAGGTAGCTAGAACTGTTATAGCTCAGTGATGCCTATCTCAGAACACCTCCTCTGGACTGTGTCAAATACTAATGAAAAGGGATAAAATTAGCCTGTCTGAGGAATACATGTGAGATTGCTTACAGGTTTGACTGAATTTTTGTTACGTTTATAAGAATGTGTGTAGGAAAAAGAAGAGAAAAAGAGGAGAAAGTACAAAGGTGTTTGTGGGAATCATCATTAAAACCAGACCAAGATTCAGCCTTGACAAAGGAGATATTGCAATTCTGTTATAATGAGGAAATTAAGTCAATAAGAAATGCATTCTCTCAAAGCCGGAGGACTGCAACAACAGCTTGTTTAGAATTACCGTTAAATTGTGGTACATTTTGCAAAGAAATAGATGTGAACATTTCAGAAAGCAGTCATCAAGCACCTTGTTTTTTGCCAAGAAAAATAGGCAATTATGAACATTATGTCCAACTATGCATCATATCGGCTCCAATCAAAACCATTTAAATCCAGTCAAGCATTGCTTTCACACATAAAACCCTACCCTAAGCTTGATTATACCTCAGCATACCAGGTATGCAGCCTAGGATGTTGGCCAATAACAATATTCCATTGTCTAGGAATTTTAATCCATCCATCTATATTTATAAATGTCATAAATTTGATTGCAAAAGATTACAATTATCAAAAACCTTGCTGTTTTAACTGTTCTGTCCAAATCTACTAAAAAGCCTTTGAAATTAAAAGCAAACAAATAAATAAAGTCTGATGAAAAGGGGGCACTGTCATGCTTTTAAGTGGAAAAACTGGACGTAGAAAATTACTTAGTTTTTCTACAGTTCTTTAGCCCTCCCCAGGTGATGTTGCCTCTCAGCAGAGTAAAATTACTATATGGAGAAAATGGCTTAGGCTGCACATACCCAGCCTGAGAAAAAATTGCTTCAATATAGATACATTAAAAACAAACAAACTAAAAGCCTTACAGGCACTTCTGTGGTCTCAGAGAAACAATGAATTCTATTCCTCCTACTGCTCTGCTGTGGTAACTAATTGCCTCTTCTTCTTCTTTTTTTTTTTTTTCCTCCTACAGATGCCTATTATGTCGGTGACTTATCCTAAAAATACGTCACTTGCTGGTATGCAAGCACCAGGTCAGCTCAGCAAGTGTCAATAGCACTCAGAGTCAGCACAGATGAGTGACCAGTGTCCTAACATTATGTCAATTTGACCTGCCGTGAGCGCAGATATGTGCTATTGGATTTACAACACCGACAGACCAGCTCATGTAGGGCTCTCCACACTTAAAGAACTGGAACTGAGTTACAATTAGAAAAAAACAGGATTTTTCTGCTTCCTAGAACAGCTGCTCTGGGATTTGACCTTCTGCATTTACACTGTTCAGCTATCCTCTGGATGAGTATTTCCTTTCACCTTCTCCATCCTAATTTATTTTTCTTCTCTCACAGCTTTCACTGAGAGATAGACACTTTCCTGATTCCTTTTTATAATAAAAATGATGGCCAAAATATCTGTCAAAAATCTCTTTCCAAGAGCAATGTTGCTTCCAAAGACTCCAGACAAACTCTGTGGCTAAATGCTGAACTCTTGAGTACAACAGCCTCAGCTTAACTGAAAGATTTTATCACTGGTATTTAAAATGACATGCATAATCTTAAACAGGAAAATGGAACGATTAAATTGCTATGGACTGTCACTTCAAGACCAGACATCACGAGAATCTTTGAGAGACCCTCACTCAGGGAACAGACAAGTACAGTAGCTGACAAAAAAGGTATTTTTTTAGATACTATCAAAAGTGAGGCTGCGCAGAGGTAGATGATTTCATTTTCTTGCAGTCAGTGCTGGAATGTACCTGCCAAAAACAGGAATGCTTCATTCATTTAGACTGATTTATCATTACAAGAACTAACAGAGCTCCTTCATAAACTACTAGAACTTAATTCTGGCATAAATCCAATAAAGTTACACAACTTGCTTAACATCACAAAGAGTACAATGCTTCTATTGACCCCTAAAATAATGTCTATCATTTTTCATGGTATAGTACCAGAATTCATGAATCAATTCTGATAACATATAGGAGAAAAGGAGATTTTTTTTTTTTTTTGAGAACAGAGAGAATATGAGACGTATTTTGAAAGCTACTCATGACCTCAAAAGTACCTAGGATATGATTAGATACTGAACTGAATTTCTTCAAAACGGTGGTAGGCACCTAAATACCATTGCAGTATGCTGGCACTGGACAGTTGAGTTCTTAGGCAGATAGTCAAGCATGAGCCTCTCCCTCCTCACACCCACTTGCTGGATGACTTGCACCTCTACCTAATTTAGATGAATGCTAGTTTTTTTCTTCCCTTAAGGCTGAAGAGAATTTCCCTGATTATTTTGCCCTGCATAGGCAGCTCTGCCTTAAAACATCTGGCATTAACCGTATTCCCTATGATTCTTTCACTGTGGTTCCAGGACAAATTGGTATAAAATTGCGAACTAGATTAAGGAGATGGTGTTGACCACTATTCACATACTTTTTGTATATTATGTGCATATGTAAGTATATGAGTGAGTGTTATTCGAATGTACATAATGATAGTGTAAGCCTGTACTCCAGTGCCCCATGATTTTTTTACACTTTGCCTTGATTCTCACCCCATGCCTGACTCTAGCAACTTCATGCACATTATTTTTCTTATCTATGCAGTAACTGAGAATTTGCATTCAGAAAAATATTAAGATGCCGAGCAAATACAGCTGCTTACATTCCTTTGCAGGAATTATAAACCTAATTAAGATCTGGATGTTTAACTATGTTTGTAGATCTGGGTGTTAGTGAGTGGGTAGCAACTAACTCATTTTCAGAGAAAAATAAGATTTATGGCAGTATTTTGCGGCAAAATGAAAAAAACACTTCAAATGTTTTAAAGAATTCTAACATTACTGTGTGGGCATTAATCTGATTTCACTTTTCAGTGTTGATCTCTATTCATGAATACATAGAATGATCACTAAATTGAACTCTGAATACTACATCATTTTTGAGCACAAACTAGAAATAACATGGAAAAATGAATCTGAAGTGCTTTTTACTTGAACTTTGCATGTAGCGATATTAAGATGCTGAATATTTCAAGGCTGAAAGTATTTATAGCTTTTGACTTTTAACCATATTATATCCTTTGCCTTATTTCTTGTCCTCGGCAAATGTCAAGTGGGTGTTGTATAGAACTGAGAGAGACCATTCTCAGGAGAACATCCGTCTTCAGTAAGTGGAACTTGAGATTACACAAAGCTGCAGGCATAAAAGCAGCTGCAAAAGAAGGTTCAGCCTGAAAATGAAATAATTTTCTCTAGAAAAAAAGAACACGAGAGTTAAAGTAAGGACTTAACTGAAATAATCAAGTTTTTAGAAAGTTTATTTTGTATCCAACAGTATTTGCAGTCAAATTGAATCTATGATGTTGGTTTTAATCTTAAAACTTTCTATTTCCTTTTCCCAGAGCTGGCATATTTATAGAAAAAAGCCAGTCCAAATGCACACACTGTTCCTGAGAATTATGATCTACTAAGCTTGAATTTCTTTGTGAGTTCAAGATATTCCTTTAAGAAGTCATTTAAATGCTCTGAGCAGAATCACTTTTTTCAGAGATGTAACTCAACTCCAAGAGACTGTATCTGATTTATCTTGATATAAAAGAGCATAGAACTTGTTTTGTAATGCATGTATAGAGTGTAGAGTGCAGGTGATGACTTGAGCTGTGAAAACGTGCATTATAAAACCTGCATATGCACATTCTGAAAGCCCAGTCAAGTTTACCAAAAGGTTAACTAAAGTTGCGAGCCTTTCAAGTAAACCTATGGATAATCTTGTGAGTCTTGATTGATTTATGGTTACATGTATGTGACATGCCAAAGTTCATCTTTTTTTCTTACCGTCTTTCGCTTGGAGTTATTTTGCTCCTTTCAGCCTGGAACTCAAACTGAATTTCATGAGATACAACTCCCCAGGAACTGAAACCAAGGAGTATTTCCAACATATCTAGGGACGGAGACTGCTGAGTTTCAGGCAGATCGAGATGCAGCTAAGTCTTCTTTTCAGCCTCCTTGAAATCCTGCAGTCTGTATGGAGAACATACCAGAGGTGTTTTTATGAGAGTTTCTCCTGAGTGAGATGTTTGATCTTTGAGAAGACAGAAAAAAGAAAAAAAAATGTGCTTTACCTCTTTATCTCAAAAGTAGCTGTATAAAGTAGCTGTATGTACTCCGCAATGTGCTGCATGCTGAAGTTTCTCCCTAATTGCCTGTGGCACAGTTGTGTAGGAAAACTCAGAACATGGTGAATCCTCAGAGCCAGGGAATGGAAACAATAAGTCCAGGATGATCTTATGTCCTATCTGAGCTTGGTTACAACAGTAAACAAAACAGGTGTGTTTGACTGTAACGTGCAGCAGGCTCAAACTCAGTGCTTTTTGTTGACAGTTTTTCTCTCCTCTTTGGTTCTCCTTTCCATGCTTACTTCAGGCCTGGCCAGGGGATGTGGAAGAAGGCAGAGGAGCTACATGCCACATTGTACTACTGTTGATAACCTTTTAGCCCTCATATTCATTTATGTCTCTGCTACTCTCATCTGAGAGCTGAACTGAGGCCTCTGTGAGGCTGGACACATCTGCTCTGCACTGCCAGCAGCAAGGCTGAATCCCCACCAAAGCATTTCACACTCTATCAAGACCACCCAGCAACTGTGTGAGGTCAGCACTACTGAAAGGTAGTCCTGTGGCTGTCCAGGATCTGGCTAGAGTGCACTATGCACTCTCCTGGCCCCTAGACTCCAGTAACCTTTCCACAGGAAGAGGAGAAGCAGGGAAGGGAAAGCACTATTCACCTTTTCTTTTGCCCAAGATAAACATATATGGGTCTTCTAGAAAGTAAGAAATGCTCACTGTTTCTGCAGATGAATATAGCTTTGGCTGGACTTACACCTTCTGAAGAAACCTGTCAATGTCTCATGACTATACAAGGATCCCAGGGAGACCAGTGAATCATTCAGTGATTCAGAGACAGAATGGTAGAGGTTGGAAGGGACATCTAGAGATCATTGAGTCCAACCTCCTTTCCAAAGCAGGCTCCCTACAACATGTCACACGGGTATCCATGTAACATGTCTGAAGATAGGTGTTCTCATCATCCCCCATTTCATTACTCTATAACATTGATTTACATAGTTTTAAGTAATTTTGTTTCACTATTTATATAGTCTAAGCAGATAATACTGACCTTGAAATCAGATATGACAACTTTCACATTAAATGTCAGCTTCGTGTCCTGAAATCTACTGAACACAATATGTGTTTCCTATCATCTGGAGTATGATTTTTTATTGTTCTAGGTGATTATTTTTTATGTCCAGCTTGAAATAGAATTCTTGTAAATGTATTATTTACTTCTCTGGAGAACCCAGTTTGTTTTCCTATTCCTTTTGGCAATTTAATGAACTTCTTTGTGAAAGATGAAGCACTGAATAGAAAAGACCTGCTTATGGGACAAATTCTTTTGACAGTATGCGTATATAGGTCCCCACAGTCTTGGTACATGAGAGTTTCCTTTCAACAGCATCAAAATAAGAAGACCAAGAAGCAGACAGGATGCAGAGAAAAGCATTGGTAATTATTAAATAACTGCTACTACTATATCAAATATGTTTTAGCAAAAAATGAGCTGCCCTTATGACAAACTATTTTTGTGACAGTGGTAGTATAGATAAAAGAAAAGTATGGGACTTGATCATTTTTAAGAGTGTTATAAAAACAACTAGCAGACAGTTAAATGTTGACATTACCTTTTGCAGGATGAGCAAATGTCAGCTATATAATGAAATGAAAACCAACTATATTCCAACCTGGGTTTAAGTGTTTGGAAAGGAACCCCTTTATGATTTTCTTAATGTGTTTTGTTAATTAAGTCAGTGGAACGTGTGCTCCCAAGTCCCTCAGGTGTTCCCGAAAGTGTCTCTCTATGTCAAGCTGACAAACTTTATGTAATTCAGAAAGCTCACCCTGTACTCCAAGAACCCTGCCGATTATTTAAAGCTACAAAACTGAATAAGTCTCATAGACTCATGATTCATCGTACATGCTCCAGCTGTACCTCATTCTTCTTTCTGTCCATCTCAAATACATGTCAAAACTAGTGGATCTGCAGTGCAACCTCATCAGCAGACCAAACTCCCAGGCAAACAGGCCTGTTGATGAAGCCTTCTTCCTCCAGCCACAGGAGGTGGTGTGATTGCAGGCTCTTGTCCTGCTGGGGGACATCAACCACCCTCACATCTCCTGGAAAAGTAGCACAGTGAGCTGCAGGCAAACCAGGAGTCTCCTGGAATGCATTGAGGACAACTTCTTGAGCCAAGTAATTAACAGCCCCACCAGGGGAAATGTAATACTGGACCTGTTGCTCACCAACATAAGCGAACTGATTGAAGACATCAGGATTGGCTGCAGTGACCATGCAATGGTGGTACTCACGGTCCTGAGGTGTATCAAAGAATCAAAGAGTAAGATTAAGACAATAAATTTTAGGAAAGCCAACTTCCAGCTCTTCAAGAAATTAGTCTACAAAACTCCCTGGGAAACTGCCCTCAAGGACAATGAAGAAAAGCAGAGCTGGTAGATCTTTAAGAAAGCTTTCCTGAGTGCACAAGAGATCTCTGTCCCCAAGTGTAGGAAGTTAAAAAAGGAAGGCAAGACTGGCATGGCTGAATTGGCCTGCTGATCAAATTGGAGAGGAAGAAGAAAATGCACAGGCAGTGGAAGCAAGGACTCCTCCATGGGAGTATAGGGATGCTGGTAGGCTGTGTAGGGATCGGGTCAGGAAGGCCAAGGCCCTCTTGGAACTGGACTTGGCAAATGGTGCAAAGAAGAACGGTAAAGGCTTCTACAGGTGCATCAACCAGAAAAGGAAAGTCAAAGAAGTCATACTCTGCCTAGTGATCAACAAAGGCAGGCTGCTAACAATGGGCAAGGAGGACACTGAGGTATTCAGCCAATTTTTTGCTTCAGTCTTCACTGTCAGCTGCTCTTCTGTCCTGGTTTCAGCCAGCAGGCCGGGAAACCCCACACAGCCGTTCACTCACCCCACCCCTCCTCCCAACTGGGATGGGGGAGAGAGTTGAGAAATAAGGTAGAACTCGTGGGTTGAGATAAAAACTATTTACTAACAGAAAGAGGAAAATAGAGTAAAATAACAGCAATGATAATTATATACAAAACAAGTGATTGTACAAAGCAATCACTCACCGACCGCGACCGATGCTCAGCCAATCCCCAAGCAAACGAGCCCTCCCAGCTCACTTCCCTTTCTTATATTACATGATGTCATATGGTATGGAATATCCCTTTGGTCAGTTTGGGTCAGCTGCCTTGGTCCTGTCCCCTCCCAGTTCCCGGCTCCTTATTCCTTCTAACTGCTTCACTGAGGAACAAAATATGTCCTTGGCTGTGTTCAACACTGCCAGGTGTTATCAGTTTTGTTTCTCTTCTGAAAACAAAACATAATGTCATACCAGACACTGTGAGAGAAGTAACTTCTGTTAGAAACTAAGACATCTTCATGCACTGCTCAAGTGGAATGACACTGACAGTGAGATAAAGTGCACCCTCAGTAAATTTGCAGATGATACCAAGCTGTGTGGTGTGGTCGACACGCCTGAGGGCTGAGATGCTAAATAGGGAATTGCAAAGGACTATGCTATGTATGTGGTACATGATGGTACCAGTAGAGTTGTAACAGAGGCAGACATTGGCATTGAGGAGACTGTCTTGGAGCATGGGTATAGACGAGTTGTGACCGGAGGTTTTCACTGTGTAGAAAACAAAAGCCATGCAACTCAGACCTTTCAAAGAAGGCCTATGTAAATGAAATGCTTTCCCTTTTATGAATGCAGAGGAAGAACCATTAAGACTAAATAGATCTTCACTAATCTTATAATTCTGTACACTGAAAACCTTGTATTGTTTTTAGCACATGGAATTTATGATAAGTTCATACAGGAATCTGAGGGCACAGATAAAGTCTGATTTGAAAATCCAAGAGCTCTTGAATACGGCAACTTGGTTGTGTTTTTCTTTATGTCTGTATGCTATCACTTGCTATTTTGTAAAGTCAAAGTATTTGGATGGATTGAACTGACCTCTGTCACAGCAAATAATAGAGTGAATAACAGCTATAAGATTCTCAGCCTTTGTGTGGATATGAAATAATTCAATAGTAACAGGAATAAGAGCTGACTATAACACAAGGTGCTATATCTATGATTTCTACTGTGCTACCCCATAGTTTCTCAACTATCTTTCTGTTATTTGCACTTTAGACTGTCTCTCCTTTTAGCACTTTCACCCACTGAAGTGCCGTTCTTGCATTCCATGCTACTTTATATTCTCGGTTCTTTCTGTCCCACTCCATCTCAGCTCCTGGTCTTTCTCTTACTTTAACTACGTGTAGGACTGCTTGTCCTCTCTGCTATTCTTTTTAAATACTTTCTAAATCAATCCTAGTTTGCTTTTCAAGACAGTTCCAGTCTTTTTCTTGTATGGTACCACTGTCTGCCTCCCTTAAATGATCCAGCTTTTGTCCTCAACAGATGGTATTAATTTCTCTCTCCAGCATCGTTATTAGGCATTTCCCCACCCCCCCCCCTAACTTTCTGCTTTTCTCACTTTCTCAGCTTGGCTCTTCTACCTTCTGTACTTGAGTCAGGTGGTGATATTGTCCATGCGGCCTACAGATTCCAGACATATTTATTTTTATTTTGTTGCAACAGCCACCCTTACCCTTACCTGGAGGAGCTGAGAAAGAAGATACAGAGGAAAGTCTCTTCTCTGATCTCTGCTCAGGAGACCACTAACTGCCTTGTAGGAGTGAGACCACTGTACTAAACCCATGTACTAAAAGTGCCTGAAAATGTTTCCAGGATCTGGCTGCTGGACCAGGGAACACACTGTGTTCTTGCTAATAAATTCCCACATTCTCCAAAACGAGGTGGCTGCATGAAAAAGCGCGTGTTGGAAATCATCCCAGGAATATTTGAACTCCCAAGCTCGTTTTGGAAATTTTTTGAAAGAGTGTTAGATGGCATGATACAAAAGCGTGCCAGGAAATGTTTTGACAGTTTAGGGAACGTCTATATTAGGAAAGGGCCCAATA
Organism: Penelope pileata; assembly: GCA_013396635.1. NCBI lineage: Eukaryota > Metazoa > Chordata > Aves > Galliformes > Cracidae > Penelope > Penelope pileata. Next base: position 333,388 of record WBMW01000980.1, read on the forward strand.
AGAAAATATCTGTGGAAGAAAGCATCTGGTGCTAAGGTTGCATCCACACTGACATTCACACACTTTATATTTCAGAGCATTTTACTGTCGTCTAACTCATCTGCTCCTGTGTCCATTAGCAGTCAAAGTACATTAGTTGCCCTCTGAGACTGCTTCTCTAGATTTATTTTTATCTGAAAGGAATTCCTTTAGCACATTCCAAATGCAATGTGAACCAAAGTGCAGGAAATGGGAGCTACTGGGAGATTTGCTTCAAAAGTGCCTCTTGATCTAAACCAGGATGTTACCACACATACACCTGCAACTATGTCCCAAAGTCTGAGAATATTCTCAAACACAGATTCATTTACTTTTTCATCTACTTCAATTGCACACAAAAATTGTGTGAGGCTTTGGCAGGCTAAGTGGAATTTGGAGTTAAAATTTTATTTCTAAAATTGAGTAAATCTTTACTGATTGTTTGGATTGTCATTTTTCAAGTACCTGGAATAAATTTGGGAAAGTTTGCAAATGGACACAAAATACACAACTGCTGTACATACGCTGTGTTCATGAGGTATTTTAAATGATGCTTGCTAGTGTACATGAGAAAGGAAAAGAAAAAGAGGGAGCAAGCGAGTGTGTCTGTGAATATTCAAGGGAAAGGCCTAAGCGGGAGTTCTCCTTCTTGTAGATTAGAAATATCTTAAAAGTTAATTTATAGCCAAAATTTCCAGTCCTAACTAAAGCTAGCAATGTTTGGCACTCTGTATCTGTAGGTCATGAGCTTTAATTACACTGTGTTATCTTCCATTGCAAGATCTGGATAGCAATTGCCTTTAGGTTGAAATCCATGCTGATAAGGGGCTTTCTATCGCTACAAAGTACATCAGACATGGTTTGCAAGGAATCAATAGTCATCTGCTATACCAACCTGCCTATTCTAGTTGAAGTTGCCTTCAGGGAGCAGATACCAGAAACTTTACATTTAGAACACTTAAAAAAGAAAGATTCCTGGCAAATGTAATGGCATAAGTGGTATTTAAAGAAGAGCCGTGTAATATAGTATCTAAATCATTTTATGATCCCTCTGCTATTTTAGTATGCTGGTAGGATTTCTGAACCACTTGCTCTTGACTTGTACCTTGTCTGTAATGATGTTATGCATAATGCAGCAAAAGGAATCCTTCATTCCTAAGCAGAGGAACAGAAGTGCTTTTTACAACTCATCTCTTATGGATCAAAGCAAACCTCAAACTTGCCTTATCGTGTAAGGAAGGTTAGCGTCCTTGAGCTTTACTGTTACAGTTACACATGCTTATCCCACCATTTTTGCTATGTTTGTGCTAACTGAAATTGTTTCTATAGCAGCTGTATTGCTGCTATAGAAACATCTTGATTTCAGCTGTTAGTCAGATATTTGATGTGTCTATTAAATGCATATTTTCGGGGTTAACTCTGAAATGTATGCAGAACTGATAAAAAATGTGTACATATTTACTTCAAGCTAAAACTGACTAAACAAAGTCTGACAAAAGAAATAGTCATGGGAGAAAAATAAGACAAAAACAGAAAAAAAATCCCAATAACTAGAGTATGTATATATATACGTAGCGTACTCTTGTTATATTTTTATTTTCCCTGCTAAAGATTGAGTTTTCTATATTTGTAAAATATAGCTTAAAAACAATGTACTTGTGGAATCTTAAATTTCAGAAATGAATTCTTATTGTGGTCACACAGTTACAAAGAATGAGGTATTTTGTTTCTAATTACGCATACGTTGCTGTTTGAAGCATTTTATACTTTCTTTGTGCATTGTGTATGAGAAGTAAAAATCATATAAATGAAAGGGTAACAGGTTTTTGGTGCTAATCAGCCACATAAAAGCTGTTTTAAAAGCAAACAAACAAGAGCCACTGTAACATTTGACCTCAATGCCTTTTGTTAGTGATCTACTATATTCTGTGTCCGGACTGCATTGTTTGTCTCAAAGTTTTTAAGACAAATTGTATCTTCCATCTGAGATTTTTGTCTTGCTGAAGGGTTTTACAGTTTCTACTAAATCGTAAAAATTAGGATGGCAAAAACTGTAATTGGTGTATCTAAGAAAAAATGTCCCGTGAAGCTTCCCCTGTGGAATGGTCAATGGGTGACATAAGCTTTCTTAACTGAACATAGCCATAATTGCCAAGAAACTTGTTCCTAGCCATGCACTTACCCCTTCCCATCAAATCTATGTATGTCACTCTGAAAGTAGTATCTCCTAATTATTTCCATGGAAACTACATCAGATACAAAGAGCACAATAACATTATTTGATAGAGCAAATTCTCAGCTACAAAACACTCGTTTTCAACGTAGGCACCACCATTAGCTATGCATTTTTGCCATTGATGAACAAGAACCTGCATACCATGCTCATAAAAATCTGCATCAGCGGAGGTGATGCACTGTTTCACAGCTGCTACGACGGTGTTGTTGCTAGGCAAATGTTGTTCATGCAGTCCATCTTTCATTGGCCTGAACAGATGGAAGGCTTCAATTCTGGACTATGCAGTGGATGTGGTAGGAAATTCCAGCCAAGATTGGCAATGTGCTCCATGTTTTCAAACTGGTACAGGGCCACTATCGTGTTGCATTATTGTGCTGCAATAGATTATTATTATGCATTGTTGTGCATTATCAAGTTGCAAAAGAAAGGTTGTCTTCTTCTCTGGCCTGATTTTGGAAACTTGAGCCTTTAGTTTAAACTTGCATACGGTGTTCTTTCTGTTCCTGTGTGAGCATTCATGGGACACATCTGGCACAAGCTGTGTTATTCCAACATTACCACCATAGTTTCCAATGCATTGAAGCTGATATTCAGCTCTGTACACAGTTTCTTGGTCCTGATCTACTGATTCGCACAGATGAGTTGATTGAGATGCTCTTCATTTTGTGATGTGACAGTGGTGCATGGCCAGCCAGAACATGACTTGTCTTTCACGTTGCTGTTGCCACTGCTGAGATGCACCACCCACCACCTGTGTCTTAGTTTCTAACNCTGTGCTAAGATACACTGTTTGGTCTCCAGAAATGTTCAAAAAGCATCAATGGGTGCAATTTTTTCTTCAGGGAGGAACTCAGTTCCACACTTTGCTTCGTACATCCTTCCATCTCAGACATCATTGTGTCAGACTGCCCCTCTGCTGCCATCTGTCGCATGGCAATAAAATGTAATGGAATATTGGTGGGAAGGTTCAGCCTCTGCTGCCATACCACCAATATCTGCATCTGATTTTGTGGGCCAACATAATAGAATATGAGGCATTACTTTCGGAGCAGCCCTTGTTATAGAAGAACAGTTTGATTAGTTGGGTGGTTGTGCTGCTGTTGACTTCCTAGCTTTCCAGCCTTCAGCTTTTTTTAGCTTTTCTTTTTTTCTTTCTTTCTTTCTTTTTCTTTTTTCTTTTTTTTCACATTCAGCACTACTTCAAAAGAATGCTCATTTTCCAGGAAAAAAGGCCTTAGAAAGGATAATCAAAAATGCACTCTGGGCATATTTACATGTTCAGCTACGCTCTGCTTTCATCTGTTGCTTTTTTGTAAACCAGGAGTGTATGAGCCAGTTCTCATCCCAAAGCCAGGTAGCTATGTCTGAAACTCAGGTTGAATTGTGACAATAAATCAGGACTTTCTTTAAAAAAAAGCATGGATCTTGTTGCCCGAAAAGCTCTGAGACTGAAGGTGTCATTCTCCCCATTGGATGTGGACCCAGGGCCAGTAATACAAGTGACAACCTTGAAATTCCCCATGACCGAGTCAAAGAGGCAACCATACAATGCTGATGTCTAGTTTCTATGAAGTCACAGTCCAGTTCCTCAGTGTCCGTATCTTGGGGTTTGGACGTCTAACCTGTAGCATTCTTTTTTTCCACATTCCTTAAAAAAGAAACAGAGGGTGCATGGTTCAATACTGATTTTAAATATTTACCCAACGGTGCCAAAAGCAGTGATAAAAAGAGAATTTTTACTACAATGGAAAATTATCCTGGCAATAAACTTTATTTATAACAGAAAATTAATATTTGTCTCACCAGTATATACTGTCTGGTTTTCTTTTTCTTTTTTGTAAGATCAAAGAGGCAGGGTTACTAATGGAAAGTACAGAGTAACTTATGCTTCTCATCTAGAATAAAATATTTTAGATTTCAGTTCATTTTGTCCATGGATGGCATATTTGTTCCAGCTGACTGTACTGGAGTTTCCAGGCCATGAGCAAGAATATCTTTAAAGAAGCTTCTATTCTAAGTTTATTTTGGCATTCAGTTACTCCGATTTTCTTTTAAATGCTGTCTGTGTACAAACAGGAATACTCCTCATATGGCTGTGTTCTGGCATCGCTAATACCACTATGAATTTTGTTGTTAATTACACAGAACAAAGGTTTCATCTTCAATTCAGCCATACCAGTCCTACAAAAAAAAAGAAAAAAGAAAAAGAAAAAGCCCCACCCCAAACCCAAACCCCAAACCCTTCAGGTTTTCATCTTTTTTTTTTATTTGTTTGTTTGTTTATTTTTATTTTTTATTTTTCTAAACTCTGCTTCATATTCTTGGTCTGGTGTAAACATGCAAGTGCGGTGATCACTGGACTGCTTAGAGAAAGTGTTTGGGCTGGCATGAATTAAATGCAGTTTGTAATTTAAGTCAGGAGTTTCCAGACCTGAAATGGCAAGAAGCAGCAATTTCTTGCATCTGTGTACAAAAGTAGGAGAAGACATACGTTGGTCGCTTCAAAAGTAATGCCTCCTATTTATTTCCATGGATACTAGGGGATATAAATAACACACTAACACTATTTGATAGAGCAAATTCTCAGCTACGAGACATTATTTTTCAGCACAGTCACAGCCATTATCCAGTTCATGCAGATGAGCTAATCAGGACATTCTTCATTTCGTGGTGTGACAGCTGAGCTTGGCCAGCCAGAAGGTGGCTTGTCTTTCACGTTGCTGTCACCACCGCTGAAATTCACCACCTACCACTTGTCTGTGCTCACATCCACTGTTTGGTCTCCAGAAATGAACAGTAAACATTGATGAATGTCAGAGGGTGCCATTTTTTCCGCGTAGAGAAATTCAGTTCCACACCTTTGCTTCATGGTTGGCCCGTGCCAACCTCATGAAGTTCAACAAAGTCAAGTGCAAGGTCCTGCGCCTGGGTCGGGGCAGTCCCAGGCACACATAGAGGCTGGGTGGAGAATAGCTTGAGAGTAGTTCTGAGGAGAAGGATTTGGGGGTGTCTGTTGATGAGATACTCAACATGAGCTGGCAGTGTGCGCTTGCAGCCCAGAAGGCCAACCGCATCCTGACTAAGACAGCTGCATCAAGAGAAGCGTGGCCAGCAGGTGGAGGGAGGTGATTCTGCCCCTCTACTCTGCTCTCGTGNGGGCTTTGGGCAACCTGGTCTAGTGGGAGGTGTCCTTTCCCATGGCAGGGGGTTGGAACAAGATGATCTCTAAGGTCCCTTCCAACCTGAACCATTCTATGAGTCTATGATTCTATACGCACTTCCATGTCAGACATCATTTTGTCAGACTGCCCCTCTGCTACCATCTGTAGAACAACAACAACATGTAAAAGAATATAGGTGGGAAGGTTCATCCTCTACTGCCATACCACCGATATCTGCCTCTGACATTGTAGGCCAACACAGTAGAACAGGAGACATTACTTTCAGAGCAGCCCTCATATAACTGTGCATCCAAGGTGCGCAGATCTGCAAAATACTGCAGTCTAAGAATCTGTGGTCTAGATGCTTCACTTAGAGCTTGTTCATTTATGCATTTCTTCAAGATAATTTAAAAATCTTGGTGTGTGTGTGTGTGTACATAAGCATATATATGAGTAAATAAAGGAATATGTAGCTACCTGCTATGTATTCAAAAAGATTATAAATCCTCTTTTCAAACAAACCAAAGATGAACAAACAAATCTTATATTGCCTGTTTTAACAATTCTCCCCCAAATTTATATGTAAAATTCCTGTATGTTGCTACAGAAAGTAAACTGCAGTATGGACTTTATGTAAGCTTACATCTTTACACGCTCAGATCTTTCACATATAAAATACTCGAATTATCTCCCTTTTATGTACTATACATACACTCTTTCTATATTGAATCATTTTCTCTTCTAAGCAAGCAGTAAAGAATTCTGCACTTGTGTTTTTAAGCATTTGAGTGGTGCTTGATGTTACATTTTGATTACTTGTATAGACAGGTTTACAGTTTATCGTTTATTAGTACTTTACAATCGTTGTGGTTCAACCCAGCAGATAGCTAAGTCCCACACAGCTGTTCGCTTACCCTCCCCCCTCCCAGGTGGGATGGGGGAGGGAATTAAGGAATAAATACGGTAGAACTCGCGGCCGGAGATAAAAGCTATTTACTGAGACAGCAGAGAGATTTAAAAAAATACCAGTACATATATATATATAAGAAACAATGGATGGTACACAAAGCAAGGGACCAACGACCGATACCCAACCAGCCAGCAGCCCCTCCCTCCGATTTTTACCCTTCCGTAAAAATCACATCATGTGATGTGGTGTGGAATAGCTCTTTGGTCAGTTTGGGTCAGCTGCTCTAGTCCTGTCCCCTTCCGGTTCCCAGCTCCTTATGCCTCCTAACTGCTTCACTGAGGAACAAAATGTGTCCTTGGCTGTGTTCAACACTGCCAGATGTTATCAGTTTTGTTTCTCTTCTGGGAACAGAACATAGCTTCATACCAGAAACTATGAGAGAAGTAACTTCTGTTAGAAACTAAGACAACAATATAATGTATCCAAAGACTTTGGAGTGTGATCTGATTGATTGTTGGCATACATGACACCTATATTCTTGAATCTTTCAGAATTTGGCTGTAAAGCAGTTGAAGAATTCTGCAGGGATGCAATGAAGAAGGTTAAGGCCCATTTGGAATTAGACCTGGTAGAGTGATCAAGAACAACAAGAAAGGTTTCTTTAAGTATGTCAATAACAAAAAGAAGACTAGGGAAAATGTGGGCCTGCTGCTGAATGAGGCGGCTGCCCAGGTAACTGAGGACACCGAGCAGGAGTTACTGAACACCTTTTTTGTTTCAGTATTTACTGCTAAGACTTCTTGTTGGGAATCCCAGACAGTAGAGGTAAGAAAGAAAGTCTGGAGAAAGGAAGACTTTCCCTTGATCGAGGAGGATCTAGTCAGAGATTGCCTAGGTAAACTCAACACACAAAAATCCATGGACTCCAATGAGATGCACCCACAAGTGCTGAGGGAACTGGCAGAAATGATTGTCAAGCCGCTCTCTATCATTTTTGAAAGGTCGTGGAGAACTGCAGAGGTGCCTGAGGACTGGAGGAAAGCCAGTGTCACTCCAATCTTCAAAAAGGGAGCTTCATCTTCATCTCTGGGAAGGTGATGGAACTGCTTATTCTGCATGTCATCTCCAAGCAAATGGAAGAAAAAGAGGCTATCATCAGTAGCCAACATTGATTCACCAATGGGAAATCATACTTGACCAATTGGGTTGACTTCTATGTCATGGCTGGCTGGGTAGATGAGGGGAGAGCAGTGGATGATGTGTATCTTGACTTCAGCAAGGCTTTTGACACTGTCTCCCATAGCATCCTCATAGGTAAGCGTAGCAAGTGTGGGATAGTGAAGAAGATTGAGAACTGGCTGACTGGCAGAGCTCAGAGGGTTGTGATCAGCAGCACAGAGTCTAGTTGGAGGCCTGTAACTAGCGGTGTTCCCCAGCGGTTGATACTGGGTCCAGTCTTGTTCAACATCTTCATCAATGACCTGGATGAAGGGATAGAATACACCCTCAGCGAATTTGCTGATCATACAAAGCTGGGAGGAGTAGCTGACACACCAGAAAGCTATGCTGCCATTCAGTGAGACCTGGATAGGCTGGAGAGCTGGGCAGAGAGAAACATGATGAAGCTTAACAAGGGCAAGTGTAGAGTTCTACAGCTGGGGAGGAATAATCACACGCATCAGTACAGGTTAGGGGCTGACCTGCTGGGGAGGGGGTCTGGGGAGAAGGACCTGAGTGTCCTGGTGGACAACAGGTTGGCCATGAGCCAGCAGTGCGCACTTGTGGCCAAGAGGGCCAATGGTTTCCTGGGGTGCATTAAAAAGAGCGTGGCCAGCAGGTCAAGGGAGGTGATCCCCCCCCTCTGCTCTGCCCTGGTGAGGCCATATCTGGAGTACATTGTCCAGTTCTGGGTGCCTCTGTTCAAGAAAGACAGTGAACTATTGGAGAGAGTCCAGCAGAGGGCCATAAAGATGATGAGGGTCCTGGAGCATCTCCCTTATGAGGAAAGGCTGAGACACCTGGTACCATTCAGCCTGAAGAAGAGAAGAATGAGGGGTGATCGTATCAATGTTTATAAATATCTAATGGATGGGACTCAAATGGGAAGATAGGAAGTTCCGTATGAACATGAGGAAAAACTTTACTTTGAGGATGACAAATGCACTGGAACAGGCTGCCCAGGAAGGTTGTGGAGTCTCCTCCCCTGGAGATATTCAAAACTCACCTGGATGTTTTCCTGTGTAACCTACTCTAGGGAACCTACTTGAGCAGGGGTGTTGAACTAGATATCTCCAGATGTTCCTTCCAGCCCCCATGATTCTGTTATTCTGTGATTCTGTGTTTTCTGCTAAGCTGGATATGCATTACAGCAACTCCAGTGTTAATCAGGCCCAAATAAATTAAATTCTTGGTGGATTTCATGGGGTTTCTCTTCAGGAATTAATGCCTTGCCCTCGTCTGATAAGAATTATCAGGTTCCTTCCCCCTTCCTCCCTGCCAAGGATAAATGTCAGATCAGTTCTAAGCTCTTATACCTGTATATGTGTAGCATGAAATTGCTCTCATCTTTGCATGATTAGTGCGATTGAATTCCATGGGACTACTGGCTTCGGGATGATGAGTTGGACTTGACTATATAAATATGTAGTGTATATTGTATATAGCGTATATATAGATGCCAAGTCTTTTATAATTTATTATTTTTTATTTTACTATTTTTATTCTTTTATTCTTTTTATTATTTTATTTTATTTTATTTTATTTTTTCCTGATGTGTCTTACCTTTCAGCTTGTTTTTGTCTGAATATCAGAGAAGGAATTGCATGTGCAATGCGTACAACAATTCTTGTTGCCGCTTCTTTACCTTTTCAACTTTAAAATCTGTAAAAATGTACTGTAAAAGATCAGGCACCTGTACCTCTGCTGCTTTTTAAGGTACTTCTTTTGCGAAATACGTATGTTGTGAACCTGTGACATGTCATTGGTTTCAGACAAACTCTTGACACTCACTTCAGTTGAAGAGTATTAGGCCCATAATTTAACTCAATGATTTGATCATGAAGTCATTCTTGATGGACCAAGTTGCTAGTTAATATGTATCATTGGCTTTGTTGCAACTGAGCAATCTCATTTATTGCAGATGGGAAATGAGGAGACTATAAGGAAAAAGTTCTGCTAGATAATATCGTCTTTGGTGTTATTTTTTTATAGCAGTTATTTGCACTTGAAAGTTACTCATTTTTTAATTTGCAGCTGTATGAGTCATGACTGATTGAAGTCGATGGAGTGAAGCCATGGCCATGTTAAGGGTCCCTTAATATGGACCTGATCCAGGGCTTGTTCAAGTCATTTGGAATTTTTCCATGAACCATTAACATAAAGTTGATCTGGCCCTGCATCCGGAACCCTTTAGTTCCTCAATTAGTACCAATGCTTGAAATTTACTGTGTACAGAAGCACAACACATTGTCTAAGAACCACAAATAACCCATTAAAACCCTCAGATTAGACCTTAGGTGAGAAGGAAGAGATGCAGTGGTCTTTTCTTGGACTATGGGATGAATTCCTATCAGTCTGAACCTTCTTTTATTTCCCTTTTCTTTCCATATTTTTCTACAGTTTTCTTAATAGCATTTTTATTTTGTTAATTGCAAAATAAGGTAACTTTTTTTTCCACTGTTTTGAGGTAAATTTTTTATTTCTCTCATATATTGGAACTTCTGTACTCAGATCCTAGTAAAAAATATTTTTATTATAGTGAACAGCATGTTGTGCTGTGTTCTTGTACTAAACCCAGTTTGTGTCACAAAATCCTTTTTGCAGTGTTCTGTTTTACTGTTTTAAGTCTTTATAATTATTTACAAACCTGTTGGTGTAAAAAGTCTTCTTTCTCATAGAGGCAAAATGTGATTCACAAATGCATGTCAAAAACAACCGTCATGTTAAATGAGATCCTTACACAATGAAAGCTGGTTTTATGCTGTCTGATGACTCAAATAATTATTATTTCTCCAAATATTTATATTTGATAGTCATACTTACCACAAGTTGCTTTCTTGCATAAACTGACATTTAGTATCTTTTAGTCTAAAGAAAACATTACTTAAGAAGTAAAATCAAGCTAGACCCTCATAAAACTTTAGAATTGCAAAACTAGCTTTGAGCTGTTTTTTTCCTCCTTTTCTTCAATCCATTAGTAACTCAACATTTGCACTATTCAAGGAGCTTTCTTTTGTGAATGGCTTAAGTTTATCTATTAGCATGAGAATGCTCCCTCCTTGCATAATGTTAAAATCACCATCTAATGAAGCCCAGCCATTGTATGGCTTGCAAAAATATCCAGATTTGTAAAAGTGATGTCTTAATTTGGTGTGTAATGGTCTTTCAGAACATTTTCAAAATAGAAAATGGAGAGAATTTATTTTTAAAAATTTTGTTTCTGTTGCTGTTCACATAAAAGTAAAGGTAGTTGGTTTGGTACATTACTGATAGAATTCTGGCATCATCAGAGTATGTAGTGAACATGCTGAAACCTTTCTATGCATTGTTAAATTTTTTAAAATTGGAAACATGCAAATACGGTAGCACATGGAGCACCTTTTTCTCTGGAGAGAAAATGAATAGCCTAGTAAGTTCTCAATTTTCTTCCGCAAGATATTCTACCTTCACTAACAGAGTAGTGAAAAAGGTTTATACAGAGTGCTTATGCTGTTAAAGCAAAAATTAGGTTTTTATTGTCTTACTAAGGGAACAACTGCTTCCATCTGTGAAAGTAAATGAGTTTCCTAATAGACAAGTACCTCTTCCAAATTCTTCCCCAAAAAATCAGAAATGTTAGTGAAATGTTAGACCTAAAAAAAAAAATGGGTTTTTAGACTATTATAGAATAAGCTAGTCCATTTGCCCAGTGATTCACAAGGTTTAAACCTTGGGTTCAGTTTTCCTACTGCAGAATTAAGTGAGATATAAAGATTTGCTTATATATTTGGTATAAGCTAAATTAATCCAAATGTAGGATGGTCAGCACTAGACCTAGAGACCGTGTATATCTTAAATTAATACATAAGTGATACGAAGCTCTGGCTTTTCTCCAGAGAGATATTTCCACAAGAGTCACACTTCTGTTCTCCTTGCTTTACAGTGATTAGACAGGCTGAAGCAATGAAAAGACACACCAAAATTAGCTTCTCATGCTAGATGACAAATTCCACAGAAAAGCCATTGAAAGTGGCTGTCTTCACAGACCCTCACATCAGCAGTGATGTCCATATTCGTCAGCTCATGTGTGGTGGGCAGCGTGGGGAGGGAAGGGTGGAGTGGGGGTCATTGGTTCCCAGCCTATGCAGGGGGCAAGGGCCAGTTAGCACAGCTCAGCCCCCAGCTGCCTTCCTGGCTGGGAAGGGAGCAGCACATCTTTGGCCCTAAAAGCCCCCACGGGACCCAAACGTATGAAATGAGCTGCCATTGGGATGAGCACTTTATTTACTCTTTTCACACCACATCTTACACACTTTTTTTGCTTGTGATTGTCAGCTTCTCCACTTTCCCTTTCTCTTTTAGCTTTCACAACATCATTCTCTAGATCTTATTCTCTCCTTTCTTCTTTCCTGAAATTTCCTTGTAATGCATTTTCATAGGCCCTATAAAAGATCTTCTGGTTAAAATATCATCTATAACCTTATCTTCTGTTTCTAACATGCATTTTATAACAAGCAGTTTTGTTTCAGTTTTCCATGGGTCTGACACAAATAAATGGTTGTAGTCTGAAAAGACCTTATTAATTACAGATTGAAGGACATTCTGCTGAAAAAAGGAAAAAAAATAAGAAGAGAGTTAGATTAAATACTTCCCGTAACTCACAATAGAAAGAAAGGGAATTTGTGAGGGCAGAAAACCAGTTGTGCTGACAGGCTCTCTGAGGAATTCTGATGTCCCCTAAAGCAGATGCTAACATTGTTTGTGAAGATTACAGCTACCCTGCTTGCAATGTCCTTTCCTATAGGAAGCACTCAAAGTGAAACAGTGTCTGAACTTTGAATGCAGACTGCAGAGAAGCATAAACAGGCAATCAAATCCAGCTATAAAAACATGACATGATCTATACATAATACATTTGAACTCTAGCATATTGGATGCTTTTTATTATAGTTATTAAGAAGAGTCCATGAGATCTGAAAAATAGCTTGATCCTAAAGGAAAAAGAAAATGACACTCTTTATTTGAAACCATTACTTACTGTACCACTTTGAAGGGCTTAACTGCATTGTCTAGCATGCATCATCTTGGCATGCTACTTTTTCACAGGGGAATTTGGTTGTGTTATTCGCTATTTTCAGCTCTTTCTGGAGTTACATGCTTTATAGAGGGGAACACAATATGGACTTCTGTGCTTCACATACTTAGTAACAAACATATGGAATAAATTACCAGGGAAAAAGCAATTTAAACTAAAGAATACAAATGAATCAAGTTTGTTTCTGTGGAATGAAGATATTGAGACTTGTAATCAAACAGTAGAAAGTCTAGGATGGAGACAAAGTGGAAATGGGCAGGAAAGAGCAGGCGGCTCTTTCTTAATCTATTAGCTGTATGAATTTGAAACTTTCGTATGTGCTTTTCATATTAAACATTGTGGACATAATTACTTAGCTTTAATATGTCATCTTCAAATTCTTTAACTTCGATGTTCTGAGTCTACAGTCATTTCCCAATTAATCACTGTGGATTGCCTGACAACCTTTAACAGCCACTGTGATGAAGTGAGAATGAATCTATACATTCAATTCCAAGGGACAGGTTTCAGAACCCCTTACTCTACTTTTAGCAAAGGAAGGCAATAAAGATGGTGTGACAACTTACTAAGACACCGTTTCTGCACCGTTACTAAAATGTTAACTTTCGCGGCCAGAAAGTATCTCAGCTGCCTGCAGGCGACATTGGGAGCTTTCATGACTTATGAGGAAAAGGTGCAAAGTAAGAAGCAAGCTTTGCTGTTCTGTGAGAAGAAGATAGGTGACTGGGCCTAAGGAAGTTTCTTATGTAAAATTTAGTAGGAAGTGCAGATAGGAGACTAATGTTCCTAGAAGAAAATATCAGTGCCTTGGAGAGTCTTACTCTGAGTAAAAGACTCATGAGATTTATTAGTACCTAATAAATCTGGGATGAAAAAATGGTCTGGTACAATGATTTCCAGGAGTGTAGAAGAAAGAGAAATGGAATTCGACAGAGCAGTGTGTGCAGTAAACCAGTCCACCCGCACATAAATTCAAAAAATGTTTGTAATGTCTTGTTGCTTAGATGGGAGTGTTGTGTAAGCTTGAACTTAGTTCTTTCAATAGGTTTGATTTTCATGCACTGAGTGCTTCTGGCAGCCTATTACACTGCTAAGAAACATGATAAGAACTCTGTTATTAAAATACTGTAGTAGTTGTTCAGACACCGTTACCAGTGTAGGCAAGAGTAGTGTTACTGTGAAGGCTCCTTCTCACTTGCATCATAGAATGGAAGATACTGATTGCCTTTCTGAAAGACGAAAAAAAACAACAAAACAGCTGGTTGGTGTGATATCTGCCTCTCATCCAAACTCTGAGCAATCAGATGACCTCATTGACTACAGTAAATTTGTTGAAAGAACTGTCATTCCAATAAAAGGAAAGCTTGTTTTTGAAGGTTCCGTCAATAATGCAAATTACTTACTCCTTCGTAGTTTTCAAATACTTATCTTCTCACTTTTAGTTAAGATGAGGAAAGAATGTGGTAGCTAAGATAGCCAATCTTAAGAATGTTTGGTGTCCAAAGCCTGTAATAGATAGTTTTCATAGTGATAAGATTAAAAAAATAAAATAAAAAAATGCAATGATTTTATGGTATGTTATTTTGCATCCCACTTGTCATTATTATTCTTCAAACATTTTGTTTTCTAAAACTGTACAAAGGTGCAATATATTAATATAGGAAACCACATTTTAAAAGATGAGGAAATTTAACTTTTCTGACATTTAATGTAAGGTTTTTTTCAAAGCTGTCCCATAGGCTTTAGAGATGCAGGGAGCCCTAGCATTCATATCTCATAACGTGGACCAAAAATGTCGGTGTTAGAAAACACTACAGGTCAAATTCCTTCTTGACGAAAACTGCCCAGTACTATCAATAGAACATTACTCTGTTTCCTTAGCAGAAAATTTGCTTCAATATGTGCCAGATGCTACAAAACATGTTTAGAGAAATTATTCTCTGCATGGGCTACAAAGTCAGCCAGACCCTCAGCATTCCTTATGTTTCTGCTGCCCAGCTACACCCATGTCAAGCAACTCTTTCAGCTAATGTTACTCACTAAAAAATGTTTCTTTCACACAAATGCCTAATACCACATGCTCCTGTGGTGCCCCTTTCTACTATTACTGGATATTCATTTCATTGCCCTTCAAAACTGTAAGATGCTGAGCTTCTGCTTTGCTTATCCTAAGGCTTTGGGGACTGTTATCATGTAGTTAACCTTAACGCAAAACATCCTGTGGCAAAAATAAATAAGGAAACAGAAAAATGCTAAATATAGACAACGATACTGCAGACATTTTAGAAACAAGTGAACTGGGAAACAAAGCATGCACATACACATGCTATGCTCATCTCTATCTGTATGTCAAATTATCCTCTGTTTATGAGGAAAAAATCTAAAACCAACAGAATTTGTTAACAGCTGACCTGTTGCTCAGCTAGCTATAAAGAAATCATTAACCTATTATGATGCACACACGCTGTTCCACCTGGCAGGAAGATGTTTCAGTTTTAGTTTTTGACAAAGATTCCAAGAAAGACAGCATGCTTAACAGGAAGAAAATCAACAGAGAATAATGTAGAGCTCTGTGATTTTTTTCTAAGGATCATTAAAGGAGTCTCTAATGAAAGCAGCTGAAGTCACAGCAAGTGATAGATTCATAGAGGACCATGAATATGTTTGAAGGAGAGCATTAACATCTTTAAGAATGTGAGGAGGCATGTCTGAGAATGCTAGGCTAGTGAAGATATGTGAGGAGGGCTGTTTCATCCCCGAGTATCCTTTTCTCTAGCCCCATAAAATCTTAAGGCAACAAAAGGAATATAACAACCCTCCATCCTGTGCCAGGCAGCTGTGATGATTAGAGGCCAGATCTCCTCTGCCTGATTGCCAAAGCACTTTGCATTACTTTTTCAAACTCCTGTTGGTCTCAACTTCTCTTATCTAGTTAGATTGACTCTTTCCTTGTGTTTGCAGATGATACAGAACTGGCAGTGGTCACTGCTCGGGGAGCTGTGCTGTCATGCAGAGGGACCTCAACAGGCTGTAAAACTGGGTGGAACAGAACCTCATGGAATTCAACATAGGGAAATGAAAATTTCTTCCTCTGGGATGAGAAAAACACCCCCAGGCACCAGCGCAAGACTGGGGGTGACTGTCTGGAAAACAGCTTTGCAGAAAGTGACCAGGGTGTCACGGTGGACCTCAAACTGAATGTGAGCCAGAAATCTGCCTTTGTCATAAAACAAGCCAGCAGCCTCCTGGGCTACACGAGGAGTAGTGTTGCCAGCACGTGGAGGAAGTAGAGGTGATACTTGCTCTCTGCTCAGCACTAGTGAGGCCACACCTGGAGCACTGTGTCCACATTTGTGCTTCCCAGTATGAGACCTACCGGACATACTGGAGAGAGTCCAATGAAACACCATGAAGATGCTTAAAGGACTGGAGCTGAACTGGACTGCTTTGAGGAAAGATTGTTCAGTCTAGAGAAGAGAAGGTTCATGGGTGTGTAAATATCTGAAGGGCAAAGAAGATGAAGCCAAGCTCTTATTAGTGGTATCCTGTGCCAGGAAGACAAGAAACAAATATATTAAATTACTCTTGCCCGTAAAGAAACTTTTTTTGACAGAAATACTAGTTGAACACTAGTAAAGGTTATCCAGAGATGTTGCAGAGTTTTCATTCTTCGAGCTATTTCAAACACAGCTGTATATGGCCCAGGATAACCTGCCCTAGGGGACCTTCCTTGAGCAGTGAGGTTGGACTGGATGAACTTGAGAGGTTTCTTCTAGCCTCATCTATTCTGTGATTCTGTTATTCTGCTACTGTAAAACTTAATGTGTTTAGATAACACAAAATTAAAACAATTCAAGAAAAAAAATATTTGGCCTCAGTATAGTCGACAAAGTCTGAATGAAAACAGAAAATGGCTGGGATAGAACTGACTTTCTTCATAGTGATTGCTATGGTACTGTGTTTTGGCCCAGACTGGCCAAAAGGATATTCCATAATATATGGCTTCATGTAGAACGATAAAACCAGGGGAGCTGGCTGGGGTTGGGGGCTGCCACTGCTCAGGAACTGTCTGGGCATTGGTTAGCTGGTGGAAAGCAGTTTTGTTACGCATCACTTGTTTTGTGCGTTCTTTCATTTATCTCAACTCATAAGATTTACAATTTTTCCATGATAGTCTCCTCTATCCTACTGAGGTGGGGTTGGCAGTGAGCTGTGTGGTGCTTAGCTGTCTGATGGATTAAATCAAAACATGGAGAAAGAATAGGTGACATATGGAGGCTTTCTTTGGTGTACGTTGTCCCATGTTGTCCTAAGCATGGAATTGCTATCTGTGAATTTCCCTAGTTCAGTAAAAATCAGAGATGTATTAATTTAAAAATTCTGAAATGAAACTTAGATGATTCTCTCCCATATTTCTATTGGAATATCAAAGGAGTATTTTATTTGGATAACAGTGGCAGCAGACGAAGCAGATGATTCTGACAACTGTCAGAATCTTTTTTGGGATCTGCTGAAAATTTCTGCAGTTTTTAAAATCAAATTCTATGGACAAAAAGGGTGTTATACAAATTTGATATTTCCACTATAGTTCAGTCTTTAAGAATTAGTGCAGGACTAATATAGTCATTATTGTAGCTTTTAAGAAGTGGGGGGAATAAATGGCATTGAGTTGACTGATATGAGCCATTTGGTGGTGTTCAAAGTACAGAGCCACTACACAGTACCAGCTGGCAAGAGCTTGAGTAAATTGAGATATCAACCAATATCTTAAAAGTCTAAATGATTAAAGGAAATAAATGAGAAAGGGAAATGAGTGTATAACGTAAGAAGCTGGAAGAATCTCTGTAGCACAATCAGAGAATGATAAAAGTCACTAATTTTCTACCTGCACACTATAGGTACAGCAGAGAATCTGCAGGCTGTTAAATACTTCTGGCTCAAGATCACTCTGTGTCATCAAAATAAAAATTGAAAAATCTGTGCAACCAAAGTTCTCTGTACTGGGAGAGAAGTTAGCATAGCTAAGACTAGAGGGAGGTCACTGTATGAATGAAGTCTCAAAGGAATTTCTTTCTGAAACCTGACAGCGGTAGCAAAGATTTTGAAATAGTGAACCATGGAGGATAAGGTATGCCTATCTTGGCTGCTAGCGATCTGAGAGTTCTAACAGATTAGAATATCTTAATAAAGAGTCCAAGAAAGTAAAGACCTCATTTCTGAAACAGCTGGAGAGTAAATAAAAGAGCAAATTGTCAATAGACATATGTAAGACATGGCCTGATAGATTTCTTTGAGATGTCATTCTAAAAGGAAAAGCATGGGAATTCTTCCATATAATGAACTATCACTAAAACTGTTTGTCAGTATACACAGATCAAGAAAGATGCTTTGGTCTTAGTTGTCTGGGATAAAAGATTGAATGTCTTTTTTAATGGAAACTCAGTGTAAATGAACATAACTCAATTATGGGAATTGTCAGGTAAATAACACGGTAAGGTTGTAAAGACTTAGTTATTTTTAGTTACATGTATGATTTTGGAATTGAATCTGGAAGAGGACACATTGCAAATGCATGCTCCAGAGAATTTTGTGTAAAAGGACAGCTGAGATAGATTATGTACTTGTCAATCTGCTACAAAAATAATTCTGTTTGGTCTTCCATGAAATATGTAGTACAATTACCAGAAATATTGCTAGGGATGTGATGCGGTAAAGCAACTATTTTAAGTCAAAGGGTGTAGAAAACAGTACATTTGTAGAATCTATTATCAACTGAAAAATAATACATGAGAAAGGGGATTTTTTTGGAAGACTACTTGATTTCTAGAGCACTCAGGTAAAGAAAACTTTTTTTTTTTTTTTTTTTTTTAATTATTATTGAGAGAGTAAGTAATGCTTTTAATGGGAAGGAAAAAGGACATCTCTGAAGTATGATGCTTAGGTTAGTGTAGACTGCTTGGGTTGAACCTGGCATATCAACTCTTGTCTGGATGTCCCAAGGGAAGTTCTTTGTACTTTGTTTTCCCTCAGGGTTCAGAAACAATATGTCAGAGAAAGAACTGTCTGCCTTGCTTGCAAGACACAGGATGTTATTAGCTATGCAGTCTTCTCAATCTCTAAGCTGTTCTCAGTAGCCTGACTGAACGGCAGGACATTTCTCTGTCGTCTGTGTTGAGCTGCTTGCCCTGTTGCACAGTATTAATCTCTCTAATATGCAATTCAGACAGACTCCTGACAGACTCCTCTGCATTTTGATTCTCTTTCTAAATAACTCACAATTTTTTAAGGGTTTCAGATAGTTGTCAGTTCTGAGGAACTTTGCAAGGGAAAGATCTAGGCCAAGGCAAGCAAAACGAGTTGAACTGACGGTCAAAGAAAATGTGCTCGCGAAGAAATATAGATCTCAATTTGTTTATGAGCCAAAAAAGTATCCAGGATTCTAAATAAAACGTTGCTCCTGTGAACTAACTTTATGTGAGACTCACACTGCTAAAGAAGAAATCAATGCAGGTTAATTCATCTCCAGTAGAGATACATGTCATACCTAACACAGCAACATCTAACACGAGTGTTCCATTTAGTGATTGGAAGTAAAACGTTTGCAGAGAAATATGAGCGAAGAAAGTTTGATGCTTGTGCTGCTGCATGTGTGTTTGAATTTGTAGTTGCTCCTCTGTGGGCAAAAGAATAAGTTGCCTGAAGAAGAAGTCAGACTTGGAACGTGTTCATTGCTGTTGCATTATAGCACAATCAAAGCAAACCTGTTACCTGATGACATTTTGTTTAAGAGAAAATCAAAGCCAATTAAGACCATACAGTGGAGTACTTTTAGGATACAAGTCCCTCTGAGCAGAAAATGTTTTGTACTTTGAGCTTGTGTAGCGCTTAGTAAGGTAAGACCTTGATCTCTAAATAGTGCCACTGTAGTTTTCACTGAATGAATAATATCATTTTACCCAAGAAATCCAGGAAACTAAAAAATGATAAAAAGAATTCTTAGCACTATCATAGAGACAAACTTTATCATTTCATTTCATATTCTAGATAATTAATCAGGCCACAAACAGTAATGCAGGGAGCACTGTCAAATAACATTAGCTTTTTCTATTTATTTATTTATTTTTTAAGAAAAGTTGATATAGCAAAATTCCATAGAATGCATATGGATTATCTCCTACAAAGGAAAGTTTTATTGCTTGTAATCTTCAGTCTGAAGGAAGATATTTCTTATATTTTCTGTACATTTTCATGTGCAACAATTACAACATTGCATTCTTGCTTTTCCTATAAAATCAATTCCTTTAACCAGAGAAAATCAAAGATGGCAGTAGAGAATACGATCAGCCTCTTGAAGGAGTTTCTACGCTCTTTGAACAGCAGGCGTAACTCATACCATGCTGTAATTTTTGCAGGAGATCTTTACCACAGTACACTTTGCTGATGGTAATAAGTTTGGGTATCGGATATTACAGTTTCAGAATGTGAAAAGTTATTGAAATTGAAACCTAGGTTTCCTTCAGTGAAAAACATTCTTTTCGAAAGTGGCTTCCAAAATCTTGACATTCTAAACTGATGGGAAAAAACCCTCCTGAACCACTTGAATTCAATTCTTGCGAACTTTAATTGAGATAGATGTGTTTTGTAATGGTAGAATGAGATACTGTGGGAGTGTTGTTAAGAACTTGTTTTTACCTTATAAGGCCAATCTTCTCAGGCTCCCTCTATGGAGAGTGAGCAGAGAGAGTGCTCCAGGTAATCTGTAGGCTCCTCACTCAGGATCCCATCCCAAATCTCTTCATAGGTATGCCTCTCTCCATAGACCCCAGAGGGTCTCGAGAGAGCAGAGGCTCTTGAGAATGAAGTTAGCTTTTTTAAAAAAACCTTATAATGCCATAACATAGACTTTCAGCATAAATTCAGTGCTTTCTGGTAGTGATTTCATCTTTCTCTCTCTCTTTTTTTTTTTTTTCTGATTTCATGAAGTCAATCTCTAATTTAATATACATATACATTTTTAAATACATATATTTATTATATTTATATAGTTCAATATTATACTGATATCATATATATTGTTATTCATATTCCCCATCAGATTTCTACAGCTATGTAAAGGATAAAAAATTATCTAACACTTAATTCAATAAGCACTATAAAATTTTCTCTGTTAAGTATCCAAAAAAAAAAAAAAAGAAGAAGAATTTGGCAAATGCTTCATGTTGAAAAATTGTTGAAGAATACTATCGTATTTTTAAAAAGCCGAACAAACCTCTGTGGAAGTTAGTACAGTGCTGAAAACTTAATATTGAGTGACTATTTATCCTCCTGAAGGCTCTACTAAGGCACATGGAAAATCGAGAGGAGGTGATTGGCGGCAACCAACATGGCTTCACCAAGGGCAAATCGTGCCTGACAAACCTGGTGGTCTTCTATGATGGAGTCACAGCAACAGTGGATAAAGGGAGGGCAACCGATGTCATCTACCTGGACTTGTGCAAGGCGTTTGACACTGTCCCGCACAGCACCCTGGTTGATAAACTGGATAAATATGGGTTTGATGGACGAACCACTCA
>WBMW01000980.1:355182-389117 GCA_013396635.1 Penelope pileata
ATTCTATGATTCTATGATTCTATGACTATAACAAGCTTTTTGTCCTATGATCCTTTCTCACATGGTGCTCTAGAAAAGCGGTTGTTTGGATGGCTATCTTTTTATGATACTGAATGTTTACATTTCAAATGACACAAGTATTGGTAGCAATGAGAAATACTTGTGTTTTTAAGTGGTTCTGGTTCTGTTCATTTTACAAACGGACTGTAATTCCTGAAATTAGGTTTTGCTTAATAGCAGCCGGGTTGAAAGGAGAACAGTTGTTGCATACAAATTTTTAAGAGCTTCTAGAAATACAAATAATTCCATACATGTAAGATGAATTTTTTTGTTTTTATTTTTATAAAGACAAATAATATTTTTTAGTGAAGAACAAAAATTATCTAAAGGCCTGGAAGATATCCAGATTGCAAGAAGGTAGGCTAGAGCACAGACTTAGGACACATGAAATACTCTATGGTCTGTGTACTTTCCTAGGTATGTTATGGATGGGAACAAAAAATAACATTTCCAAATATGAAATTGAAGGAGGAGATGATTAGGTCCAAAAGAAGATTAAAAATAATTTAAAAAAAAGCTGGTGATCTTTATGGAAGTTAGGTCTAGATGGTGCAAATAAATCCTTTTCCTAAAATAAAACAAAATATTTAATAAGAGATTTTTTTTTTTCTTCAGCCAGAGAGTAGTCTTGTAGTTTAGATTAAGAGCAGATGTAGGAATTACAAGCAATTATAAACAGTTTTCTACATATTTTTTTTGAATATGACATAAAAATATTTTAGCTCCAGACAAAATTTTTAGAAAAAATTATTTCCAATCAATTTTAATGAAGTGAATGAGTGGGAATATCCTAAAAAGTGAAGGCATTTCTCTTTGACCTGGTATTTATTTTACTATTTCATTTTCTACAGATCAACAGCTGACAGTTTATTGTTCAAAGACTCTGTTGATAGCTGGCTCCCACCAATAGATCCTACTGATTTTCACGTTCCTTGGGAGCTACCTGGCTAAGTATGATCTTCACAAATAAGATACTCAGGAATATTTGAGAGCATTTACTTTGACCTAACTATGGCAGAGAGATAATTGTGGGCATTCATAAAGAAGCCTGATCATTTATCTTTTTTTCCCTCTGAGGGAAAAGAACGCCACTCTCCCCTTTTAGTTTTCTGTTGCTGTTCTTTTGAACAGACTTGACCTTCCCTGTAAGTTTTTCTCCCAGAGAAGTTAGATAAGATATGAATCCTTTGATCATGTGTTTCTTAAATGGAGCCTGCTTCCATTCTCACATGGTTGGAAATTTAAACGAGAAGTGCCAAAAATATCTTATGATGTGAAGAAAATCAAATAAGCTATGGAGGGGAAGACTACATTAGTCCTGAAAGAGGCAGATAACTATTGATCATAAAGCAGCAGAAAAGCCCTCAGTGAATCTTGAGTACACAGGCTGGGGAACGGACCACACCTAGTAACTAGTCCCCAGGCATTTCTAGGGAAAGACCACAATAGCCTTTCTTTTTTATTCTTTGAGCTTCTGTTAATGGATTAGATGGACTTTTGGTCATCTCCAATCCTGCGTTTCTTCCTGTCTTTAGTTTGGGCTTGTGAATGCTACGTAAAATTGTATGCAAAAAAAAAAAAGAAAAAAAAATTGGATGCAAAAATAATGTTTGCATATACAAATATCTATGCATTTATATACACATACATTTGTATATGCATACATTTTTTGTATATGTTAATGTATAAATTATACATATATGCATCATAAATACAAAAGCTGTATATCCTTTACAAAGCCACATTGCATTGAAGTGAAAGTCATTACTGTATTACTAGTATTATTTCGCTTTCTTATTATATTCTTTTCCCATACAACTGCATTTTTTTCTTTGTATGAGACTCCACTTTTTGGAATAAATGTTATATTACAGATTTGTCAAGGATAAAGAACAGAAAAGGGAAAAGAAGCATGTGGTACCCAGAGGACATTGCCAGTCGCATGGAGAGCAGAGCTGAGCTGGCTTTTCTATGCAACATTCATTTAAGTTGGCAGTCAAGGGCCTTAAGTGGCCTTGTCTTGGAAGGCCTTAGGAGGCCTTCCAGAATAAGATGGATGCCAGCACGTTCAGGACAGTGGCACATACTACAACAAAAACAGGCTACTGACTTGAAATTGATGCTGTTGAGAGGGCATTAAAATAATATATTGCCTTGTTTCCTAACAAGATTACCCAGAAAAACTCCTCCCACAGCTAGACTCTTCATTGCCCCGGCCAGGTAGGAGCCATCTTCATTTTACATTTCTCATCAATGGTGTGAGGAGGCTGTGTGTAACAGCTCTGGCTCCTCACTTGTAGTGCTGATAACATTGTAGTACACATAACCATGAAAATAAGGTTAAAAAGATAAAATTGAGATTTCCAGATTTTTTAAAAATTTGTTTTAATTGCCAGATTTCCTTGGAACGAGTCAGGTGTTCAGATTGCTGAGAGAGATAACAATCCCGTCCGGATTCCAGACTGCAAAGTGCCATTGTGTCTGGCATCACGGAAGCAGCAGGATGTGGGTTGTGACTACACTGAGACTTGCATGAAGTTTCCTTTTTTTCCTTCTGTGCAAAGTTAGCACTGAAAGTTCTGCAAGGTGCCATGAGCCCTGTTTCTCCATTAATAGTTCAGCAAAGGTCTTGCACTCACACAGGTGCACATACACACATGTATGCACACAAATATCACTGAAGTAATGGCAAGAAAAAAGTGTCTGAACTGCTATGTTTTTGCCTCCCAGTGATACTTACATGGCTGTTATTTACAGACTTCCCTATGTACTCCTAAACTGATCACATAGTTATTGTTTGCCTTTAATTATAATAATATATGAAACTTATTTTTAAAATGAGAAAAATGCAATTTAGCTTTGTAATTAAGAAAATGAGTTTTAGTTATTTTCCTGGAAACAGGTGTTTCTTCTGCAGCCTGCCCTTCTCACTCAGAATTAAAAATTCTTTCACATTACTTAAATATTTTAATAGGAAAAACAGTAACTTATTGCCAAAAGTGAAATTCTTATTGCATCCTAATAAGCAGTTGGTAACCTCAAGGTCTTTCAGGAGAGAAAATAAACAGCAGAAACTCTCATCCGTTCCTGCTCAACTCCTCCAGCTCCCGTCTCCTCTTCTGCCAACAACAGACAACAAAGGCAAAGTATGGTAATACCTACAACAAAAGTTTTCTAAATTCCAAAATAATCATTTATCTCCGTCTGCTTGTGTAGCAGCTGTAATATTGCCATTTAGCTAGCTAAATGAACTCTGTATCTTAAACATATCTGGATATACCATAGCTTTTGCTCAGTGTTTTGACTGAGAATGCTCTACTTCTGCATTCCTTTTGCTTGAATTTGTCAGAGGAGAAACTTAACCCTGCCACTAAACAAAGAACTTTTGATATTTTTTCTAAGCTGTTGCTGAATGATTTTTACATGTTACCACGAAGCAAAACTGCAGGAACCATATCAGCATTGTGAAGCTTCATGGTATTACACAATGTAATGATGGGGGAGGAAGAATTACAAGAATACAGCTATTTTCTCACTGTTTTAGTCACCGGCATGGTGATTATAACAAGAAACACACACACAAAAAGATATTTCAGTGCACTGATATTTATTCTTCTTTCTTTCTTCTATTTTTTCTGGTCATGATCTTACACATGAAGTCATCACACTTTGGTAGAATTTCACGGCATAACCAGGAAATGTTTTGTGAACATGTCATTTGAAGTGGGGAAAAATTCACTCCTTTTTATGTCATGAAAGCAGATCCAATAAAGGAATCATTATGCAATTAATATTTTTCTCATGTTATGACTCTTAGAAAATTGCAGTTGGAGGGGGAAAAAAATATTAAGGTATATTAGTTCCCTAAGAGGTTAGTCAATATGTTCTTGGCATCCAAAGATGAACAATCCCAGGTTATGGCTATATTAAGGCAGGTAAACTGAACATATCATTGGTGTTTCGAAGTGGAACTGCTCTGGTGACAGAAAACCTCTTCCAAGCAGTTTCACTGAGATTTTTTTTCAGCATTTTCATCAAAATTTTCCTTCAGAATTTTTATACCTTCATTTTATAATTACTTCCTTTCCCCCACTGCCACATTTTTTTATTTTATTTTTTTCCGCAAGTTGCCCTGGTTTAAAATATCGGTATCCCAAATCTTTACTCAGTTTTAGACCTTCTATCTCGTAATTGTTAAAAAGCTTTTTACCATAGTGGGTATCAGTGACCTACTTCATAGTTTAGGGTTGAAAGAACACTTAGTTTTAAGGAGACTCCCAAACTGAAGTGCTATGAATCCTACCCTAGTTAGACACTTCAGGCAGATCATTTGAATTTCCATAAATTATAACTTTTTGCTATTGGAATTTAAATATTCTCAGCACTTGATGCTCTTCACTTAGAACCAGATTGAACCTGTTCTGTAGTTAAGCAGGTCAGTTTCTGGCTGAAACAATGTTTCAAATTTATAGCGTTCCTGAAGTCTTGACTCGTTAATGCTTTTTGCCCTAAAAAGCTAGTCTTTCTATCAATACATTTGATGGACTGGAAAGCTCTAATCCCAGTCAACAAGTAAAGACCTTCACCCTTAGTTTTGCACTAACTTGTAACAGAGACAGGCACTGTGATTCATTAGAAATTTTTTAGAAAAAACTCCTCTCATTGTAAATGCAATTTGAAACATTCTAACAAAGAAATCTGGTTCCTGCCTAGCATTTCGGTCCCACACTGAGAGCGATTACTGTTAACAGCTTCTTTTTTCATAAAATTGAGGTAATTACCTCCTTGCCTTACAATGTACAAAAAAGAAAAGCATAGTCTGAAGGCCTTATTCACTATTTTATTTTCAGTTGATACCAAAGATGGTACTTAAGTACTAAAATATAGCTTAAGCTGAAAGTAAATGTCTGAATTTTAGAGGAAATTAAAACAGAAACAATCCTTGTGCATCCTGTGTCACTCAAGCTTCTGAATTTTCTAGCAAAATCTTCAGTTAGGACACTGACATTGTGCCAAGAGGCCGGGTCTGCCTTCACCCTGCACAAGAAATGACCTCCTGTCAACTGCTGAGCAGAAATGTCACCATACTCCTGGTCATTCTTCCCAGCCTGCTTAACAATCTACAGATCAGACAGACTGCTTGCCAGAGATGAAACTCCCTTTCTTGATCATAAAAGGAATTTTAGACATTCATTTTAAGCTCCTGAAGTGTGCGGACAACTTGGAGCAATTAGACCAAATCATAACAAACACTGTCTCCCAAAAGGGAACTAAAAGGGTGACAGAGGACAGCAAAGGAAACAATCTGTTGCTTATCATGTTGTTATTGTATAGATGTCTTGTACACAAGTCTCTTGTAACAGAATGTAAGAAATTTCTGAATAATTTAACAGTTCAAATAGCAAAAACAAACAAAAATGTATTGTTTTCCAGAAAATGGAAGGTTGCTTAGAGCTAATTTTAACAAATGCCATTTATCTGTATTCATCTTCCCAAGGATGATATGCTTTATGCTTAGTACAGGAGAGTGGGACATATTTCAAAAGAGTAAAAAAGCAAACCTTCATGTAAAAATATTAATCTTCACCTTGTCTTAGTGATGAGAGGCTGTTTTGTTTCATTTATTCTCACCTTTAGGAATCTCTGCAAGTCTACTCTTGATTACAACCCTGAATGTGTTATTTTCTGATTCCTTCTTGCCACTCACTTGTACAATCCTTTTCTGGTCTTTGAAGATTTTACTGATACTACTGCACCTTATAGTCAAATTCTGAATTCCCAGAGGTAAGTAGCAAACTTCACATCAACTTCAGCAAGGATTTCACCCCAGTTGTCTCCGTCTTTTCATCTGTTGAGTAATATCCTCCCTTTTTGTGAAATTTCTTCAAAAATATATTCCTTAAGTTGAATCTTTTCCAAAACAAAGGGCAAAAAAAGCAAAAAGCTCAGTTCCTTTAACACTAGAAAGACAATGTGGCAGCACTGAGGGAGTAAAATTTGTGTAGTTAATATACATAAATGAGGAATAAAAACGTGATTCCTGCACCTTTCTTTGTCACTGACTTCATTTGTTATCTCCAAGAAATTATTCATGTCTTCAGTGCCTCAGTTTCTCCTTTTGCAATATGATAATTACCTTTCCTACTAAGATCCTTTGACATTTGGTCTAGTGAAAACAAACAATATGTGACTGGTATTGTTGTTAACAGG
The DNA here is from genome assembly GCA_013396635.1 of Penelope pileata. NCBI lineage: Eukaryota > Metazoa > Chordata > Aves > Galliformes > Cracidae > Penelope > Penelope pileata. Next base: position 361,453 of record WBMW01000980.1, read on the forward strand.
CCACCAGGTATCCACAGAATCTAATTGTTCCATGCAAGGGGTGGCCTTGCACCAGGAATGAGATAAGCCAAGACTTGCTATGAAACACTGCAATCATTTTTTCTTTGGTTGAGCCCAAATCTACTCTACCCTCCCGCTCCCCAAGAATGCAATCTCTTTTTTATATTCTTCTGAAAGACAAGGATATGGAAATATTAATTGTAACGCCACCAAAATAATAGGAGTAAATAACATTAAAAGAAATGAAGAAAAAAAGTAATATGTAATATCATCTTATTAAGATTTCAATAAACACGAACTTTAAAATGGTCAAATAATTTTTTGAAAAAGAATCCTTCTAGATTACNTCTACTGTGGCACAGATAATGAGAATGAATCTAGAATAAAAATTAAAACACATCTCTGTAGCTCTGAGTACTGAACTGTAGTGCGATTGTGTAGCACTTTGTTATGAATTACCAACAACTACTGCTTTGCCTTCAAATCAAAGTTATCAAAACATACATAAAACTAGAAACTTGTCAGATTCTGTGTACTGGTTTTGGTCCCATAGCTTTCTCGTTAATTTGCATACATCTTGGCAAAAGAAATCTGATGAGAAATTAAATAAATGATTATGCTCTCATAATATATAAATCAATTCCATTCTTTATTAGAAATCTTTTACAAAGGGTATTAGATAATTAAGCTGTTATATAGTAACTCATGCATATCAAATATCTCAGCCAGGAAGGTTAATTGAAGCTCCCTCTTCATCACTGTAAATGTCTTCAAACTCCTTTGACTGGGTCAAGTTGAAACAAAAAGGTAGACTAATAAATGTTCTGAACAAATTAATGACAGCAAAAAACTAATGGGAACAATATATTTCTTTGCATATTTATGATTTTTAAAATAATTTTATGCTATTAAATTTTTTTTCAACTTGACTTCTATTATCAAGTACTACACCCTTATAAAAATATAGAACAAAAAAATCTGTTTGTCTAAAAAAGTACCATTATTAAGTCAGAACATCCTACTAGGCACTAAATATATTGACCTTTGTACACATACCATTTTCTTCTCCAGCAACAATTAAGAGAGCTACAGGTTCATCAGTATTTATTATTTCTTATGTTTGTCTCACCCTATAATGCAATGTATTGACAAAATACATGCATAAACTGAGTAGAATTTAAAAATTAGCTCAGTGGAGACAGATTCCAATTTTGTACAAGCTACAGTCTCAGGAGTCTGCCAAATTCAACTACGTTACAAAACTGCAGTAATAGAAATTGAAGGCAAGACTCCTAATTAGCATTATTGTTACTAGATGTTAACAGCTGTTAAACACTGACTTCTACAGCATCCACTGGATATACATCATCCATTTTACTTATTTTTTCTTTTTATTTGTAATGTCATGAGTAGCCAACAGGGAAAGATTACAGGGTTTTGGCCTTGTTATTTTGTATTTTGGGGGGGAAGGGAGAGCAGAATGTGTATTTATTTTTAAGTTTTCATTTAATTTGGATTATTCTTTTACAACCTGTTCATTTTAAATATATATTCTACAGAACTTGTTCCCTTTAACTTCAGGTCTTCTCTAATTGAGCTGCTTTATTTCTCAGGTTCCCAGCCTTCCCCTTGAAAAAAAAAATCCTCTTTAGTCTTTTTTGCATAATGGCGTAAAAGAATCCCTAACTACTGAGCCATGATACAGGCTTTCACTGCGACCAGTTTCTGAGGGAGAAAGCTCTAAATAATTATCAAAGTATAATGAACATTGCTACTAAATGCTAACTAAATGCCTCATTGGAAAATTTGAAAGGCATTAATTCGGACAACAGTTTCTCTTTATCTCGTATATTTCCTGATTCTAATTCCTTCTTTTTTATTTATTAGTAAAGTAATTTGCATGAAAGTGGTATCTTTGTTTCTTCGATATTCATTTCCTTTTTCTGATTTAGGGTATCATTCTGCTTCGCTGAAAACAATGGCAATTTTATTGGTTGACTTCAGGAAAGCAGGTCTGACAGTAAGACATGCTGAATGTCTTCAAGCCCTGCTGAAGTCAGCCATCCAGTAACAACCCTTAGAGCCCTTTTGTACCAGAATCCTTAAAGTGCCACTTCCTTTGTGTGACTTAACTATTTGCTACTGCAGGAATTCTGATTACTTCATCAAGAATTATGACTTTATGCACACAGTAAACAGCAAGAGGAGGTGGATTTCTAAGTCAGCTTCTTCCCCAATCCTCTCTTTTCATGCAAATAGCTCTAATTATACCAAATAGCAACTGAAAGCAGAAAATGCGTTTCGCAGAAAAGGTAACCAAGAAGCAGTTTCTGTGCAATACTAAGAGATCAAAATTTGAAATGGTGAAAATTGTTTGTCTATGATAAGCTGTTCCGGAATAAGCAGGTAAGTGTGAACCATCATGTGCTTATGGTAACAAAATACCTTTTCTATTAGAGCCCCAGGAGAAAAAAATCCTAATTGTCAATGAAAACATTCTGACATTATGCTACAAAATGCTCCAATCAAACACATTTCCATCATGTTGTAGACTGGTTACGTTTACAAAACAGACATTTCCAAGAGAGCTTTTTGCCAGGTTTATTTGTGAGGATGTGATTTGTGCATCAAACTTTGTACACGTGTGTGTCTGTAAATCAATCCACCAGGGCCAGAAAGTGGAATTTTGATTGGAAGGTCCTGTCAAAGTCTGTCTGAGTGATGAGCGTGCTTTCCATTGGTATAATCTGTAATCTCCATATCCATTGGTTAGATATAATTCACTGTCACACATGCAGTATTCTCTTTTTCCTGGGCACAGAAAGCAAAGTAAGGTTCTCCAGAAGCCATTTACATTCTGTTACACTTGATATATAGGCTGATGCTCACAAATTATCTAGTCAGAACCTTCTTGGAAACACCTGTAGATTGTAGTATAGCTCAGAATTTACCACTTGTCAGTGAAGCATATGACCTACTACACTGTGTCAATCATGACCTAAAACCTTTTACTTAGAGCCTTTGAGCTGTTTTTTCACACTGTTAGAGGAAGCCTGACATCTCATAAAATTTAAAAATAAATTTTCAGTGCAGGAGAAGAAGAGAAGAGACTGAGAACGCCTCTAATTAAGCAAAAGATAATATATTACATGTCAGGTCTAGACATGAATGAAAGTATTTACAGAATGTTTAAGTGAAAGCAACATGCTAGAGGCTGATAAGAGCGACTTGTTGTCTATTCTTTCTACTGCAAATATCCCCTCTGCTCTTCCCTCATTTAAAGCTTGAAATCTTACATCTTCAGTATGTATTTTAGTAGATATAAAATTTTCAACATAAAGCTTTCTTTACTTCTCTAATTTCTATTTAGAAAACCACTAAAAAAATAAAGAAGAAAAAAAAACAAACTAAAAACATCTGAAAGAGCATCAAAACTTCTGCTGTTCCTAGACTGTACATGAGCAACACGTTAATATGTGAGAAAGGTGGATAACTATTTAAACTACATTTAAATTCCTAAATCAAAGATACTAAATAGTCACAAGTCTGTCAGAACAAATCTTACTTTGTTATTGTCTTAAAGCAAATTTTTATGTTATCTGTAAAAATAAGCAAGAGATTGCAGCAAATCAATAATCTTATTTAAAAATATATATGCTTTCAAGAGGATTCTATCTCAGGAAGATTGTTACATTATTTGAACTCTGCAGTCTCATCCTGTGCCGTGCTCTCTCTTTCCCACAGTTCCCCAAAAATGTGCTGGACTCCACTTCCTGAAGTAGGGTTGAACATTCTGTGAAGTATCAACCACATCTTCCTCCCTTCTGGGAAGATTCCACCACAGTTTGGGGAATCTTAAAATTATGTAATAAAGAGCAAAGCAGATATAAATAACCCACAGATGTTTGCATAAATTATTTTAAGTAACAAGATCTCTAAAGGAGGAGAGAGAAGGATAGAACAAACAAATCCACCTTCATGTCATTATCTCACGCTTGCTCCTCTGGGAGATATTTTTTAATTGTATTACATAAACTGTAATGTGGTACCTGTAGTGTGTTGTCATGTTCGGGAATAGTCTGCAGGTGAACATTGACCACGTGACAAAGGAGTTTTTCCTGCATGACAAGATGTATTTCTACAATTCAGTCCACAAATCACAACAGATTGCACAGTTAAAAATAAAAGTACAGAGCTGACATTGCTGTGATTCATTCAGTCAGGTCATTTGTTACTGGTACTTGGACAAATATAGAGACAAATAAAGCCACCTCCAGCTTGTCATAAATTTCAATATAAATGAGTTGTCCAGAGATCTGTTTTAAAATATTAACATGCTCCTATTACTTGAATTAAACTCATTGAAAGCATTAGAATGATCCCACATGTATTCAAAAACACAGAAAAAATATGGAATAAATTTTACATGAAAAAATAAGTAACTGAAAAGCATAATTCAATATCTGTGTGAAAATATCTAAAATTCTGATTTCTAGAAATAGCAATCAAAAATATACCAACTTAATTTTCAGTAATATCTATGATTAACAGCTGAACTACATTTACTCTAGTTTTTCACAGATCTGAACATTTTTGGTTCCATATTTTTCTCCGTCTCAACAGGGATGTAAAACTGTATGTTAGGAAGAGCAAGTGTCTAACATACTTTGGGCATTTCCTAGAACAAGGTGAATAAAGAGAGTGGCCAGCTGTTCGAGGTTCTCCTCCCCCTCTGCTCTACCCTGGTAAGGCTACATCTGGAGTACAGTGCTCAGCTCTGGGCGCCTCAGTTCAAGAAATACAATTAACTATTGGAGAGAGTCCAGCTGAGGGCCACAAAGATGATGAGGGTCCTGGAGCATCTCCCTTATGAGGAAAGGCTGAGAGACTTGGGGCTGTTCAGCCTGGAGAAGAGAAGACTGAAGGGGGATTTTGTGAATGCTTATAAATATCTAAAGGGTGGTTGTCAGGTAGATGGGACCAGGCTCTTTTCACTGGTGCCCAGTGACAGGACAAGGGGCAATGGGCATAAACTGGGACAAAGGAAATTCCATACAAACTTGATGAAAATCTTCTTTACTGTGAGGCTGACAGAGCGCTGGAAGAGGAAGCCCAGACAGGTTGTGGAGTCTCCTTCCCTGGAGATATTCAAAACCCACCTGGACGCTTTCCTGTGCAACCTACTCTAGGAAAGTTTCTTTAGCAGGGGGGTTGGACTAGGTGATCTCCAGATGTTCGTTCCAAACTCCATGAGTCTGTGATTCTGTGAAATGGATGAAGAAAGTAGCAGAAAAGGACTTTAAAGTATCACTCTAAATCATCCCACATTTTGTTGCAGAACACTTTCTATACATAGTTAAATTTTGTTTGTTTGTATGTTTGAGAAGACAAAAATCTCTATCGTAAGTTAAAACACAGCATTCAGGAGATACTGAGATCCATTTAATGCTCTTGGATTGGTTATGTTTGGTGTGTATCATGTTCAGAAGGATTCAACAATGAGAAAAAGACTTCAGGATGATGGAATAGAAGTCATGGATGAGGAGAATATTCCTTTGGTAGAGAATGTAGACATGCCTTTAAGTGATCTGGTCATTGTTTATGCACTTCTTGAGCTGGCTCACTTTATTCTTCTCAGATTTGTTCTCTCTCTTTTTGATCACATCTGTAACTGGCTGTCACACTAACCCATGCAATGGCAAGGAGTTAAATCATTGTTATATGACGTCTTAGAAATCAACCACAGGCACGTCTGCACAGTTTTCCTGTCAGCTCCCCCCCCAACACACACACCAAAACACACACCTTCTGCTTGTTTTGAACTAAATTCTACTTCTAGTGAGGATATGTTTCATTTGATTGCCTGATGAAAGAGATAATTCTTGTCCTTAAGCAAACAAAACAAACGAGGAGTAAAGGAGAAAATACTGTTATTCTTATAAGAAGTGAAGACTGGAAAAACTGAGTAAGTCAGGGGGTACAGAGTACTGCAGGGAACTGAACTGCTCCACATCTCTTGGAGGAACATCTTTCCTTTGAGCTAGCAGCTTGTACATTTTGGTTGATGTTGAAAGAAGGAGAAAGAAGAAGAAACCTGCTTAGTGCCCCAAACCACAATTCGTAACATGCAGCTCCATCCCTTCTCATTTCCTTTACTGCTACCCCACAAACATGCTTTCTCTCTTTGCTCCTGGCCTGAAAATACGTGCAGCCTAACATGTACTTTTGTGTAATAATTGACAGTCATTTTATCTTTCCAGTTAAGATGGGAGCTAGGGATTTACTAGTCAGTATGATTCAGCGGTGGTTTGGCGTACAGCTTTTTCCTTCTTTAGAAGCTAGTTAGCTGGAAAAACCCCATATATTCATCATCATTTCTAAATAACCACAAGTCACAGACATTCTGACTATACCAGCCATTCCTCAAGTCTAAAATTGTTTTATTGGAAGGAGCAACAGTATTGGGGTGGCAACTGTGGGATGTAGATGTACTTAGTCATGTGAACTTTTCTCCTTCCAAACTCTCCAAAATCAAATAAATTAAACACTCATAAAACCATTTTTATGAAGGTGTGTACTAGCATAAGCAAAAGATTAGGGTATCTCCAGCTTGAGTTCACATGGAATTATTTTTACAAGCTCTAGCAAAACTCATTATAAGGAGAATATAAAACCCTATTTGAAAGTTTGATAATGAAGTAAATATAATTATTGAAACATACAGAAACACCATCTATAATTTTTGCATTTTAGTATATAATCTTATGGTGAAGAGTTTTTTCCAAAACGTACTCAGCGTACAAAATGAATAATAGTCAATAGTTATTTCCTTCAACTATACTAGTCTTCACAGATTCAAACTATAATCCAAGATAAACTAACTTCTGGAAGTCAGGAATACTACACATTTTCTTATCCCATGTGAAACAGACCAGAGTTGGTAGTAGTCTTCACGGCAAGAGTTCATAAATAATTAACACTATAAAATTGTTAATTTCATACTCTTTCTCTAAACATTTTAATTTTTCTTGGCAGCTGTAAAATGAGCAGTTTCTTCTCCACTGTGTAGTGGAGTCAAGATACCAGTTTTGATAAAAGGTCTGAAAAGGTTTTGATAATTGCCTGAAAGCAAGCCATGAAACAAAACTGAGAGGAAAGAGAATAAATGTGTACATGATAGTGAACTGAAGTATAGGTCTTAGTTTTGATTGTTTTAACTTTGGTGCACTTTTACTAGTCATTTTAGATTAAGCACACATACGTTTTCTGCAGTATTTAAAGGTCTCTAGATTCTTGCAATTTAATTTAGGAATGGGCTTTGATATATGTGTAAACAGAATCTAAAATAACTGGATGCTGATGCCTATTCAGAGCAAGTAGATGCTATTCATGTGATTACATTCAATTTTATTGCATGAGACCTATTCATACACTTTACAAAAAGCAGATCATGTTCAATGGCTTTTGTGTACAATGGAAATCATTCAAGGGATTATTATAGGATCTGCTATTCTGACTCACTGTCTGGTAAACTAATTACGCTGTGATGTGATGCTATTCCTATATGGATCATAAGTTTAATTAGCTGTCCGGGTGTATAGCACCCTTGCATATAAGCACCCTTTGGAATTTTAAATATAACTAGTTCATATACACCACTCATATTTATTGCCTAATACCTTGTTAACACATTTTTGAAATTTTGTTTTGCATGACAAGAAAGGCTTTCTTCTTCTATTTATTCCATAGTAATTGTTTTGAAGACTCAATGCTATAATCAGAGTCCTTGGGAGTATTAAGTTTCAAAAACATGACTGAGTTACTGCCCAAGAGCACGCTCTTTTCAAGAGTATGCTCTTAGACTGAGAAAAAGGCACGGTAGTTTAACTTAGCTTGGCTCACTACAGTCATGGGTTAAGCAAAGTGAAAATCACCTTACACTTGAAGTGGATAAAGAACACAGAAAAATTGTTACCACAGCTGAACTGATGCTCAGAAACTTTTCTGAATTGCAGTGGCACTATCTGAACTCTTTTAGCACTTTACACTTATGAAGCTAGCCATTTCAAACTATACTTTAATTATCAATTGAACATGGGAAATAACAGATCTTGTGAACTTTTATCTTCAGATAGTTCTTACTCTGGAATTAAGAAGAAACTGATAAACAGTCCTTTTTTCTTACCAGAAAAATTTTTCGATTAATAAAAGAATGATGAAGCAGATGAGCACAACAAATGGGGAATGTATTTACTTAAACATACTTGTACATGTCTCTTTCTTTTAACAATAATGTGGGGCTTATTTTTTTATTTATCTATTTTTTTCATGAGGAAGTTGTGGGCTGAAGGGTAGGGTAACAACAGACACCCCCTTGCATTCCTTCTGACCCAGACTTGGATGTAATCCAAAGCCTGTTCTACATATCTGCCTGACTGTAAGTAGGAATGTCTGATTCTGTAGTAAACACTAAAATATTGTGGGATATGTTCTGATTTCTTCCAGATCTGTTTTGAATTTATACTGCTCACTAGTTTTCACAAGGATGTGCAACAGTGACCCATCATCTTGTATAAAGAACAAGGCTTTACTAGTGCTACTCATTTCTTTGTAAGTTCACTTTTTAAATATGTTTTACAGTGATTTTTATTTTTTAAATATAGCTTTTGTCCAGCTCATTGATCTGGCTCAATCAGTCAAATATGTAATTTAATTTTTTTTTCATTTTTTTCTAATTATTTTTTTGATATTGTTATTACATATATGGGTCTAATACATACATGAATATGGTTTAGAAACCTGAATTCATTAAAGAATGAAAAACTTGATCTGGAAATTCTTGTCCCACAGAATGTGTCTAGTTATTATAGATATGAAATATTTTGGCTAAGAGTTTTAGAACAAACGTGAATTCCTAAAGGTTGGCTTCATAATATAGCTAAACTCCAACTCTCTGTTGGACTAAGGAGGACTAATTGTACATAAAAGCTTCAACATTTTTTTTGAAAGATGTTTAATCTCCCACATAAACAATGTACACTTCTAATAAAAAAGGCTGCAGAGCATCCAGAAATTTACCATGCAGGAATATAGAAGGCTTTTCAATATAAACCACTCATTTTGCAAGGCTTACAAATATTGATGTAAGAGCCAGCTTCAAGATTCAGTTTCTAAAAGTTAGATAAAGATAGATTTGTATTTATCAAGGATTACATGAGCATTTTCATTAACCTAAGCTGAGGAAAAAGTAAGATAAATTAGATCATTAAGTTTACTAATATAAAGTAGGATTTAAGTTTACTAATATAAAAATTTTGCTGTAGTATGAGTCACATTCTTGTTTTGTAGCAGTTTTTTTCTTTGCAAACTAAAGCTAAAAAAAATCACACAAAGCCTCATATAAATATTTTAGGGTGCATGCCAAAGTGGCTTATCTGGAATCATGGAATACGTTGCCCCTGGCATGCATCTGTGGCAATATGGAATGCATATGTGGTAATGTGTTGTTAGATACCTTAAAAAACAGTCATTTTAATTATAGCTTATTCACAAAATTCTCGAAGAGTGGATAAGAAACAGCCCCAAGATATTACCTACCTAAATTCAATCCTTTTCTTGAGTAAGAATTCCTTACTCTGCAGCCAATGGATACGACTCAAATTGAAGAAACTCTGCCATAATATATACAGACAAACAAACAAAAACCAGACTATATATATATATAGGTATGCATATACGTATGTATGTTTACTGCTCACTTTTACCTAGATGCTACCCAACTGAAATAGAGGCAGCCCTTCGTTCTTAAACAGTACATAAAAAACACACAGTTAAATCCCCATGCAACTCTTTGAAAATGTACCCCATGTTGATAGGCTTTCACAGTTGAGCTTCCAAAGAGGCTAAGTCTCATTCAGAAACCCAAATTATCAATATCACTTGTTTGGAGAGCATGAACAATTCTGGGAGATAAACATACTTCTGACCCATTGCCTAGTGATGCTTATTTTAAAAACTTGTCCTCTGTAGAAGTCACTGTGAAACAAAATGCTATGACACTTCGATGTTGTGTAGCTACAGACTGAAATTATGCTAGCCCTGAAATACATTTTGGGCTTTGTGCTCTAAGCTTGCAGAGCACCTCATTGAAGTCAGGTTAATCCCTGAAAAAGTGAGAGCAGTCAATGGCACTAAAGCTTCAAATATGAATGATCAGAAACATGTGAGGTTGCTGAGAGAATATTGTCTCTGTGGGAGGACTTAGGGAAGCTGATGAACTATAATCCCTTGAATGATTGTCCTTTTTAAGAAAAATTGCTCCAAATGCCTCTCGGGATATATTCTTAGAGTTGAACCTTTATTTTGCCTTTTATTTTCAGTATGAACAAGTAGGAATTATCTTTTTTCTCCTTACAATAATGAAAAAGATTCAAATAGTCTGGTGGATTATAAACCTTTAAATCGATTCCCAGGATACAAATGTTTTGGATTTTTTATCCTGACCACCTTAAAATATGCTGTTTTTTTCAAAGGATTTTTTTTTTTTCTTTTTAACATAGAAAGGCCAAATACACGAGGGCTGTCCATGTATAGGCCTAGTGTATTATATGTCTGGTAGCCAGTATGATTTGCCAGATAAGACTTTTTGTTCATTATATTTTTGACTCTGGGTGTCTATGCGGGTATCATCTTGTGAAATTATTCTCTTAATTCTCCATGGTAACAGTCACAGAGAAATTATTATAGATTAGAGGATGCAATTTTTCCTTGTAAATCAGGGAAGAAGGAACCTATGCCACTTTATTCTCTAACATTAAGAAAAGCTTCACAAACCACATTTCTGCTAATGGTTTGAGAAATTAAAATATTTTTGCCTAGACAACCCAGAATCTGATTTTTTTCAGGGTTATACAGATTTAGTGAGGAAGTCTGATGCTCTCCTGGATTTCTGGGAAAAAAAAAATGATTTGGGGTCTAAATTATCCCACCCTGTGCTTTTGGAAATGGATTTTGATCAAATCATTTGAAGACGGTAATAAAAGAAAGCTTTTGGTGCTACTCTACCGATGAACAAATAGGCTTGGCAACTCTGAAGCCATTCGTCAGCCAGATAGGAGGAATCTCCATGGGGGAGGTGTTGCTTTGACAGATGCCTGCAGCTCTTGCTTGAACTGAATGGATTGTACATCTGGCTGCCTACAACTATATCACACTACATGGTGCAGTGTATTTCTTTGTCTCCTTGTCTTCCACACCCTCGATTTCCGCCCCTCATTTATTCTGGGTCTAACTCTGTATCTATGACACCAACTTCGTCATACAAATCTGGGTAGAGTTTCCACTGACTGCTAAAAAATATTTCACAGAAATGTGGCTGCTGTCCAGATGTCTGTTCTTGTCTCATCTTGTACTTCTGTTTAGACCTTTTGATCTCATTCCTGCCTCTGTAGTTCTGCTTGTTTTACTTGTTGTACCAGGAACCCTGTTGTTTTTTTGGTCCCTGCAGCCATTTCTTCAGTCAAAAAGTGAGGCTGCCTGTTTGTCCAGGCCAAGGCCTCCACCAGGCTTCAAATAGGTTCTCCAGATGATAACTGCAGCTACTTATCAAGCCAAAGGATTGCTGTGGGAATATGGCCTGTAATTGGGAGAATGTTGGCTCTCAATTGTAAGAAGATATTTTGTAGACAGCTTTGACCAACATTTTGAGTGTCTTCGGAGTGTTATGTGTTGTCCATATTTGTCTATTTAAAGTATGATGGCTCTCTGATTTTAAATATTTTCAGTATTTCTATCTTTATTTTTTCACCTTGAGTCTTTGCAAATTTTTTAGATTTGTGCTGTGAAATCTTCTAACTACTTGTTCTGTTGGCCTTCCCTAAGTGAAAATTTCTTTGTTTTTGCAGAACTTAAACAATTCAAATGGGTTAGCAAGTCAAAAAACTTATGATAAACCCAGAATGTTCATATACACGGAATTCTTAAAAACTGCAGACTTGCAAGTATGTTTTTTTCCTGGCAGTGGCATAGTTTGTAATCTTTTTTTTTTTTTCCTTAAGAAAGTGTGAAGTACTTTGCATGAATAATTATGTATGAACAACTTTTGAGTTTTTTAATCCAAAACGAATTGAGTTTTACTATAAGGAAGGTGAAAAAGTATTGTATTTGCACACTAAACAGTCTGGTTTGTCATAATGCAATATACTAAAACTTAATCAATTTGTAGGTGGACAAGAAGGTTAGTCAAAACTTTTTAATTTAATTTTTTTAATCTCAAAATATGTCTTGTAGGTTAAGCTACTCTGATGAAGAACTATCGGAAATTTTGAAGAACCAATAAAAAATCAATAAGAGCACAAATGGAAAAGGGGTGAGGCCTTATATATTTTATTTACCAAAGTGATACACTGATCTTGAAGTAACATGTTGTCTTGACAGAATAATACAATATCTTCTCCAGAACATAATACACTTTTGCAATAAGGGATGAGCCTAGCACTGTAGTGAGAGCAATTGGGCAGTGACAAAATAAATGGTACATGGTTAAAGAGACCTTCATTGTTTTCCTGGACTGTCTCCTAACTGTGTATGTGCTCTGTCCATCTCAGTACACTTAGAGAAGGTCATGATTTATCAACTTCACATTTTATGCTTTGTTTAAAGAAGCACTAAGAAGGTACGAGACTCAATTTCACGCATTGGAAAATGTGGAGAAAGAAGTCCTTTCATTCGGGTTGATATTCTGCTTTCTTTTATAAATTCTCGCAAGAAGGGGACATGGTCACTGTTTATAAACGACATTGTTTTTTGCATAATTTGAGTTATACGGTGCTGTTGGAACAAATGCTAGTGCTGTACTCTGCCTTCATGTTACAAAAACACTGGTGAAAAATCAATATATTTGTGTAGCTTTAGCACTTAATGATGTTGTTTTATCTTGTGCCTGTGCTGTACGTTCGCACAAGCAGGACTATTATTGGGGTTTGCAGTTTAAAAATACACAGTGATCTTCTGTCTAAGGCAGTTGAAACTTTCCAAATCTTAAATTTCAGTCAAAAATTTCACTGAAATAGTGCCTTTCATCATAATCAGCAATCAAGTGCAAACCAGCAGTCTATTTTCCAGCTAGATCTGCATTTTTCATCTGATTCTTGTGAGCTGTTTTATTCTCAATGTTTTTTTTACCAAAATAAGACATATTTTAGGCCATCCACACTCCACAGGCTGGTCTGGCTCAGATATATCTCCTTGAGGAGAGCCCATGTGACAGTGTTCTTCCCCCTGCTCTCCCCCCTTCCCTCAGCTTCCTCCTTCGGCCCTGCCTTGCAGACAGCCGTTGCACAGGAAGACAATGAGCAAAAGTATTGATAACAACCACAAGTCTGTCTCAAACTAGGGGTGCTGAAAGAACTGATAGTAGACACCTGGTTCAACAGCTGAGGACCAATTGAGCATGTGCCTAAAAGGTAACTGGTGTCTACGAGTCAATCATCTTACCCCATAAATAGTGAGCAGCCCAAGAGTCCCTTTCAGCTCTCCTGTATGGTAGCTGGCTTCATAGCAGGAACTCCCATCTTGAGGATATGCCTTCATAGAGAACCTCTACATAGTGTGGTAGTGGCAGTGTGTGCTTGCAGCCCAGAAGGCCGACCAGATCCTGGGCTGCATTGAGAGAAGTGTGGCCAGCAGGCTGAGTGAAGTGATTCTGCCCCTCTACTCTGCTCCTGTGAGACCTCGCTTGGAGTACTGTGTCCAGTTCTGGGGCCCCAAAAACAAGTAGGTTGTTGCTGGAGTAGGTCCAGAGGAGGGCCACAAAGATGATCAGAGGGCTGGAGCACCTCCCCTACAAGGGCAGGCTGAGAGAGTTGTGGCTGTTCAGCCTGGAGAAGAGAAAGCTGTGGGGGGACCTGATAGCAGCCTTCCAGTACCTGAAGGGGCCTACAGGAAAGCTGGGGAGGGACTTTTTACAAGGACAGGTAGTGACAGGACAAGGGGTAATGGCTACAAACTGAAGGAGGGTAGATATAGACTAGATCTAAGGAGGAAATTCTTTACTGTGAGGGTGGTGAGACACTGGAACAGGTTGCCCAGGGAAGTTGTGGATGCCCCCTCCCTGGAAGTGTTCAAGGCCAGGCTGGATGGGGCTTTGGGCAACCTGGTCTAGTGGGAGGTGTCCTTTCCCATGGCAGGGGGTTGGAACAAGATGAGCTCTAAGGTCCCTTCCAAGCTGAACCATTCTATTATACACTTTGATATCAAGGTGCCTTGCTAATACAAATCCTTCGTAAGCGGAGGTTGTTTTCAGCTTTGTTAGCTTCACTAAGACCACATCTTAGTTCATAAGCTTTGTTAGATTCACTGTTATATCTTTGGTTGTGTACATATCATCCCTCAGACATAAGCTGTTGGCTAAGTCTGGGACTAGGCGTGGATCCAGCTGCACCTAGACTCCTTACATCTGTGGTTCAAAGAATTTAAAAAGCAAAGGGGTCCCTTCTGAACCTTATGACTTAATGGGAGGCCCTCCTGTACGTGTGTTTGACTCTACCCTCTATGTGGTAGATAATGAAGTGTATCTAGCCATCTCAAATCTTAAGTTGCTGTTAAATCACTACGTTATGTCTATATTATGTCAAATATATTGCTGCTTCTCTTTTATGACTGAAGTGTAGTTGTCTCCATCTGTGACAGCCCAGCACAAAACCTATCTTCTAGAGAGGTTCTCCCAAAGCAGGGTGAAGGTCAGGAGCCCCATCTGCTGCAGTGAGTCATCAGTTTGCTTCTCTCAGTAGGCCCAACACCCGTTATGAGGGTGAGTTCACCAAAGACAAGCTGCCAGCCTATTATATGGCAAAAATAACAGCTCACATTGTATGGCTAAATCTTAAACATAAGATTGCAATAAAATGCAATATCTGTATAAATCTGTCATCTGAAGGATACATCTGGAAATGCCTGTGCCTCAACCTTCTGTGCAAAATTATGAACTCTGTGTTATCAGAGAATTCACAAAGCCATCACTTAAAACCAGCAAGTATCAGCAGAGTCAGCTATTGGAAATGAATGCAGACAGGAATTCAATTGTGGGACCTCTGTTTATTTTAAGCATCACACCCTGTTCCAGGTTGAACATTAGCCATTTTTCTTTTTCTGATTCACTCCCAGTTGATCATTAGACTTTTTTGCTGCTGTTGTTCAGTTTCAGAGCCTTAGATATGCTTTCTAAGCTCCATTTTTGACTCAGTAGCTCTCAGTTGCACCCTCATAGAAAGATATAACTCATTATTTGTCAAAAACGCTATGTTTGCTGAATTTCTCTTACAAAAGCAAAAGAATGTTTAGGTGAAGTATGATTTTTCTAGTGGAGGGAGGATAAACTTTCAGGCTCTTCTCTCACCTTTTAATTTTGAGGTATAGCGTGAATGTCATGTTGATGATTTTATTTGAATATGTTAAGTCCTCTGAGAGTCTCTTCTTACTATCCAAGACTGTGGCTAGTAACATGACTGAGTGTATGGAACTGCTGGAGGACACAGTGGCTCTTATTAGGAACGTGAGAGAACTGGGGGATGTGGTGGGTAGATGGGAATCCAAAATGGATATCAGAATGACAGAATGAGTCTGGAGGGCTTAGACTGCTACCATTTGCCACAGAAGAGCATTCAGAGCTCTTTACTCAAATTGTGTTCCTGTGAAGCCCCCATTCAGGCTTGCACTAGAGAGTTAGAGGCCAATTTAACCTGCCATGCAGCACGTAAGAGGTTACATTATGTAACCTGCTACCCATTAGTGTCTCTGGTTTCTACTAACTAACCACAGTAATTCAGGAAGTATCAGACATGCAAATTAAAAATACAGAATACAAATTAATAAAAATATGTAGGCACTGAGGGCCTTGGGAAGCCCAGTGCAGGCTGGACAGAAGCAATGGTAGGGCCTAGCTCAGGTACTGTCTATCATGTAAATCAATTGAATCGAGTGGAAATAGCTCTTATAAACTCCCGTCTAGCTGAAATGGAACTTGATGGTTTAAACTTGTATGAACGTATTTCAGGGCTGTCTGGAGCTTAAAATACTGATCATGCTGTGAATTGCAATCTTTTTTTCTTGTTGCTATTGTTAACTCTTTGGTGTCGCTAGCTCAAACTGTCCAGGTTTTGCTTGTTTTCAGGTTTACACAGCTTCAAAAATTTTTATAAAGATTTATAGCTATCTTCTTTCTATTTATGAGTCTTCTTTCTAGGGTTCTTTATGGTGACACCCTGGAACGTCAAAAAGAAAAAGCTTCCCTATAATTTGGTCAAATTCTAATAACAGTCAGTTATGGGAAATGGAGGCTATGCAGAAGCAAGGGAGAGTGTTTGTCCCGTGCCAGACTTAAAACTTGGTATGGAGTTCAGTGACCCTACTTATACTTCAACTGAATTTGACCTATGTTTTCTACTCTTTTTTCTGTCTTTCTGAATTGGGCCTCTATTTTTTTCACCTTTTTTTGCGGCTTAGAGTACGCTGGTATTTGCTGTGATTTTTAGCTTTTTTCTTTTAAGTGCAGGTAACCCTGTTCAGATCTGTTTTAGACATCTGTAATTAAATTTGTTTCTTAAAATACCTATGTTTGCTTTCCTTTACTGTTCAACTGGTACAGCGAATAAAAACCTGCCAATTATGCTAGTCTTCCAAGTTATTCTACTGCTAAGGATAAGGCATTTGATGAAAGTTATGGGCTTAAAACAATTTGGTTAACTTTCTCCTACTAAATCAGTCAATTTAATGAGCACATTAATAAGTAAGTGGATCCGGACCTTTATTCTATACTTGCTTTCATCAAAAAATAGATGTTAGATGAGATTCTGACCCAGGTAAAGGTCACTGTTCTGATGTAAACTCAGCTTTGGAAAAGATAGACACATTTGTTTCACTCAAATTTCGTGTTATCATGCATAAGAAATGACCTGAGTGTCAGTCCTATTAGCTACCTTTCACCTCTCTGTGAATCTAAGATGAACACTAAAGGAAAATATGAACTCTGACTAAGCCAGCTTGAAACATACACTTGTGTCAGCAGAAGCATCCAACGTGCATCAAACATGGGATTGCTGCTCACGGAACCTTGAACGATGTATTTTTTGCTAAAGTATTTCAATAGGGAATAATTCCAAAATTCAAAATAATGAAACAAGTGGGAGGTTTATACATTCATTTTAAAAACTAACTTATACTGTTCCCATCAGGGTATATTATTCACTGGGTTAAAAAACTATGTGGGTAGAAATCCTTATTCAATTTTGTATTTAATATTTCATTCAGGCAATTTCATTTTACGAACAATGGGGAATTCCCTGGGTAAAGACCAAGAAAACAAACAAAAAGAGGAAAAACAAATGCTAAAAGAGATCTGACACATCAGTTCGGACTGGATGCAAGTAAGATTTTGTTTCTGTTTTGTAGCAGATCAACGTAGATGTTCATAAGTGGACTTGTGGCCTTACAAATCCTTGGGGAAAAAGGAATCCTTGTTGGCTTCATAATAGTCGAGGGTATAGATGGAGTAAGGAGTAAGCCTAGAGAAACACAGTAAACCTACTGGGGGGGGGGGGGGGGGCGGTGGTGCGGGAAGGGTGGGAATTATAAGGATGTAGTGTAAAATTAATGATTACTTCCTCTGATATAGATGTAAATATGAAATGATTCTCAGATTTGTCTGTAGGTGATGTTTTTTGTTTGTAATATTCTAGGAATCATCTCTCCATTTATAATTTATGTGGGTCGCTCCAAAAGTCATGTCTCCTATTGATACTACAGCTACAAAGAGCACAACAACATCATTTGATAGAGCAAATTCTTGGTTAAAAACCAGTTGCTGTCAACATAGTCACCATCATTAGCTATGCATTTTTGCCAGCAATAAACAAGAGTCTGCATGCCATGCTCTTACATATCTACATGGATGTCTGGAACGTGGCTTGTCTTTCACGCTGCTGTTGCCACTGCTGAAAAGCCCCACCCGCCACCTCTCTGTGCTCACGTCCACTGTTTGGTCTTCATAAACATTCAGCAAGTATCAATGAATGTCAGTGCCATTTTTTCCACATGGAGGAATTCAATTCCAGACCTTTGCTCCTTCCACAATTCCATGTCAGATGCCATTGTGTCAGACTGCCCCTCTGCTGCCATCTGTCTCACGGCAACAAAATGTAGAGGAATATTGGTGGGAAGGTTCATCCTCTACTGCCATATCACCAACATCCACCTCTGAAGCTGTGGGCCAACAGAAGAAAATAGGAGGCACTACTTTTAGGGCAGTCCTCCTACTTTGTATTCATAATATTTTGAGCACTTGCATTCTATTCACTCCATGTTGCTATTTTAATGCAAATGATACCAAATAATGAGTTTCTACTTAAGAAATAATCTCCCTTGTTGCAGGATCTACATCTGATAATTGGGTAAGACTGGAACTGTGCAACCAGAGCAGAAGATGCAGATATGTAACAGGGACCAAAATCAATTATTGGGCTGCTTCACTCAAAACAAAAGCAAACTATTGCTGTTAACATATTTTCTCTTAATAAATAAAAAGATGAATCAAGATATCTTTAAAATAATTTAAAAAAAATTATGCAGTGAATTAATTTTTTCAGGTGACACTTAATCAGAGTAGAATTCTGACAGAGTAATTGTTTCTGAACGATCACTGTACCCTCATAACATTTCCACCAATTTACTAAGCATCTTTGAACCTATATGGGCTTTTGAGATGGCGTGGTTGTGAATTGTGGAAGAAATTCTTACTGTCTTCTGAGAGTAGTTTATGACTTGGAAAATGACTGGTTATACAAATCTCTTCCAGCTAGGAAGCTGATTGACTGCTGCTATGATATGTGTGCTCTTCTGTTTGCCTTTAAATCTCCATTGTTTGTCACCTTCACATGCACAAACACACAAGTGCATGTTTGTATACACATGTACACTCACACAAAATGCAGATAAATTCTTATTCAGCTTTAATTCACAGAATCACAGAATTGTAGGGGTTGGAAGGGGCCTCTGGAGATCATCGAGTCCAACCCCCATGCCAAAGCAGGTTCCCTAGAGCAGGTTGCGGTGGTAGGCATCCAGGCGGAATTAAAATTCATTTTAGACCAAAATTCATTTTAGTCCAAATGGCAAGAATTTTTTTAAGAGTTTTTTTTTGTCTTTTTGGTATCACTTTCTCTAACAAGGCACACGCTGTATAATCAGCCAGCTACTCTGTAATTATGTTGCAAAGACTATGTAAATACCTAATTATTTTCATGCAGATTACTTGATAATTATACTACCAGTTACAAAGTAATTCAAAGAATAATTACCATGTAACTTCCACTTTTTAGATGTGAAGATAAGGCTTTGTTTTAAAGATATAGAGAAGTGCATAATTATCCTGGGGTTACATTCCACTGAGACTGTCGATTATCCCGTATTTACAGTATTATTCTATGGCTACTGGGCTCATTGTCGTGTTATCACAATTTGGAAAAAAAAAAAACAAAACCTTTGCTCTCTGCTTTGTAACAAGTATTAGACAATGCCAGTGTTAGCATTTTCATTATTTCTTATTAATTCAAATAGATTTGACTTTTTTGATCGTGCTTTTTTTTTTTTTTTTTTAACTAAATTGTATTGCGTTATTTGAAGATGCAGATGTGTCTTAGTTTCTAACTGAAACTTTCTCTCTTAATGTCTGCTACAAAGCTGTGTGTTTTGGTTCTAGAAGAAAAACAATGCTGGTAACACCTGGCAAAGTTGAACAGAACCAAGGACATTTGTATGTCTCTGCCAGGAGAGTGAAGAGGCTGGAGGGGCTGCAGGGAGCTGGAAGGGGACAAGAACGGGGCAGCTGACCCAAACTGGCCAAAGGAATATTCCATACCATATGACATCATGTAATATAAGGAAGGGAAGGGAGTGGGGAGGGCCCGTTTGCTTGGGGATTGGCTGAGCATCGGTCGCGGTCGGTGAGCGATTGCTGTGTACAATCACTTGTTTTGTATATAATTATCATTACTGTTATTCTATTTTCCTTTTCTGTTAGTAAATAGTTTTGCCTCAACCCCCGAGTTCTACCTTATTTCTCGATTCTCTCTCCCATCCCAGCTGGGAGGGGGAGAGAGGGAAGTGAGTGAAAGGCTGTGTGGGGTTTCCAGGCCTGCTGGCTCAAACCACAACAAGATGACATGCACCCAGATTCTTAAAAGGAGCTTCAATAATGTAAAGCTCATCTATGCCAAACATCTTTTAATTTCTAGAATGGGTAAGCATAGTGTATGGCTTATAAGAGCAGTGAGGAATCCCAGGAAGGATGCTGTCCACCTCTTAGGGAGCCCTTAGGAAGATAGGATGATGGATGTTGCCTGTAGATCTCAGGACAAGGGTTGTCTTCTTCCATTTGCAATTGTGTAAAATAGTCTTTGTGTAAAATATAGCATGAGCATTTTGCAGTATATTAAGTGAGTCCAGGACTCCCATTTCAATTTTACCCACAAAGCCATGGACTAATGAACTTGTTGCCATGTTGGCCCAGTTAATGTTTCATTGCATTATGGAAAATGAAACCACTTGAGTAGGAAGGGATGAAAATGTTCTTTTTTTTTTTTTTCCTTTTGTTAAGCCTGGTGTTTTGATTGCTGACTGTAGCCAGAGGAGGTTTCATAAAACATGCTGAAAGAACAGAGTATACAATGGGATTTATTCCTGGTGTACTGCCCAAATCCTCTCCCAGTTATTTTTGATGCTGAATTTAGATGCACTACACATCACCACTGAAATAATAAGGATGCACATGCAGGATCCCGCATTAGGCTGTCTCACAGTAGGCAGTAGTTGAACAAAGGCATGGATTCCATCCACGATGTTATGGAGGAACAACCTTACACATAGATGAAATAAACAGATGCCTTGTGCAGCATGTTGGTGAAAGGGTTGCAAGTTCATCTGCTGGCTAGTATTATACTGGTGTTAGCAGCTTGTGAGTCATAGTACCTGCTCCTGCAGCATAATTCTTCCAGGATGAGACCAGCTGCAGAGCCCAGGTAACCCCTCTGCTGCTAAGTAACATCAGCACCTGAAACTTTCTCTCTGCTCTGCATGCTTCCACTCATGCTGGTAGCAAGTGGCTCTGTCTCTGAGGGACCAGATGAGAAGGAAGGAGTCAGTCCCAACTCTTTTTTCTGCTCACCTGACAGCACTGCATTTACCTGATGGGGAAAAGGGCAACATTGCTCACCATGAGAGAAGCAGGCAGGGAAGCTTTCCAAGCGATGGCTGATGCTTGTGGAAGCTTCTCTCTGACTGTCGCAGCTAAATTTTACCATGAAGTTACTTTGTTGATAAGGGATGGCAAAACTTGGCATTATTTCTGAAATACCCTGAATGAGCCATGAAAGCATTTTCATTAAAGGGCTGAGCATGTTATAGTAGCTCTGTTGTTTCAACTGTGCCTACAATGTATAGAAATCTGCAAAAGGCATAGAATTTGGGATACCTTGCATCTAGTGTAAGAATGCACTAGAAACTCCAGGTATAAAGGCATGCATGATATTTCGAGGAGTATATTGGTAAAAGATAAGGTAGCTACCAGCTCTGAATTCAATGTGCTTTTTCTCTGTTGCTTTTGCACCAGATTTACTTTAGATTCTTTAGATACGTTTGATTCTTTTTATCGAGGCAAAGAAGACCATGCACTTCCCTCTTGCACTTGTCCAATGCAAATGACTCTCGTGGCATTATACCAGAGAAGCTTGACTTGGAAGGGGATTTCTTCTGAGATTCTTCAGTGTTGATTTTGACTAGTACTCTTTACAAATTAAACATACTACCCCGGCTTTTAATCAAGGCTTACACTTGTATGTGTTATTTTCTATCTTGGAAAACAGAGAACCGTCCTTTGTGTATGTCCGTGTATATTTTATATCTGTGGATATGTATACATAAAATACATGCATGTATATTTTTTTGTATATCCATGTATATACGAGACTGGATGATCCTAAGAAGAAAATGCCCAATTGAACATGACACCTTAGTATTGTATATCTAAGCCACTGAAACTGCTAGGCAGCATGTTCTTGGGGCTCCCTGTTACATTTCACCTGGTACCTTTCAAAAGCATCCTGCCTTCTAATACCCTGGGGCATTATACTCTAGGTGACAAAAGGGGCCAAGGCAAATCTGAGCTACCAGGGAACTTCTTGGCTCATCTATGAGAATAAATTTCCAAAACATATTGTTTCATTAAACTGGAAGACAGTCAGACTGAAGATAATTTTTTTAATGTGGTCTCAGTGTTCCACTTTTTCTATGGCGAATGGACAGTATTTCCAGTGTAAAATGAGCTGTCAGGACCAGAGACGTGCTTATTTGGCAAGATGTAGATCTGCCTTACTGCATCATTTTAAAAAGCTGCTTGGGTTGTGAATCCCATCCTTTCTTAACCTGGCTGTTCAAATGTGTCATTTTTGGGAATAGGTTCAGCCAGCTGGTATAATAAGTGATGGAGAATAAGAGCTGGATCTTTCCATGCTCACGGGATATTGCTTGTTTTAGGAAAGCCAAATACACGAGACACATCTCCTGTGAGCTGAGCCAGTCTGTCCCTTCCTGCATACCCCTTGAAGCAGTATGCACAGTGAAAAACACAAAGCTGCATTGTGAAATAGCAGGAATCTACCTATTCCCAAAGAGTAGAATTGGTCTCTGATTGCTGCAGCTGTTCAAGTGATTCAGGCACTGAGAAAGTCATGACTCACAGCACTGTTACTGAAGCAGCCCAGTCTCCCTAATGGTGAATGTCTGACTTGCTGGATATGATTTCTCCAGGAGATATATGATGTACAATACTGGGAGGATAGCACAGGATGTGTGTGGGTGTTACAGATGGCACAGGAGTATGTGTGCAGGGCTAGAGCACACGAAGCTTGCTATACCATATTTAACCAAAAAAAAAAAAAAGTCTTTCTGAATTAGTTGCCCTGTAACAACATCTTTAGCTCTGTACCCTTGTTCTCCAAAGCGCTTGCTTTTCAAAGCTGGAAATAAAGGGAGTGTAGTCCCTATCTTCATCAGAAACTGCTTTCAGAAGCTACTTTAAAAGCCTAGATGGTGTAGCAGTGAGGCTAGGGATTATTCAAGTGGTGTAGCATATGTTCATGTTATCAGTAACTCTCCTGGTGGAATCGCAATCTTGTGATAAAGTGAGGCTTTTTTTTTTTTTCGCTTAAATCAGCTGCTCAAACGAAGAAGTTGTGTAAGACCAACAGCCCTTCTTAAAAAAGAAATATGAAAATATTTTATTAACTGTGTTTCTAAAAAGAAAGTATAATTTTCTTGGACAATAAATACCCACTAGGGCTTTTCAATTGTCTCTTAAAAAAAAGTGTTCAAATGTCCACAGAATATGTAAAAATGAGAAGTTCTTAGGAAAACAAATTACTTTAAAACATTACTGCAAAACATGGAATGGAATGTAGTGACTGAAATGCAGGCGGGTAATGCCAAAGGGTATGTGGGGCATTTACATGATACTTGAAGATATGGCAATAAAGGAGACCTATACCTGATCCAAACCCTCTGGAGAGTAGGGCAGGACACTTTATATTTGATTTTGTGGCACGTGACTGTTTTTGGGCCACTGAACTCCACTCCTGGTATGGACTGTCTCACTAACCCATTTTCCAAAATAGGCAGAATTCAAGGATGCATGTGAATTCTTGAAAAAGTCTGATGATAGTTTTTTTCACTGGAGAGGTCAGCAAAGTAGCTGGAGGGATGATGAAGTAGTTTGGGGATTTATTAGTTTTTAACTGGAGCTTGGCTACCCCATGTGATTTAGGTGTGAAAACATTGCTCAGGTCATACTTCATCCAGGCTTTATTTTTATGCCCACCTGAGACAAAATGCAATGCCATTACTTCATCTGCAAAGCTTGAGCTTTGCTCCTGACTGGCCAGAGCTTATAAAAGTGAGCATGATTGTTAACTGACCTAGAGATCTGTGTGCTGTTATGAACCGCAGCTGTCTTTAGAGGTATGACAGTGGGACAAACTGTCCTGCTAATGCATGCTAACGAAAGACTAGGAGTGTGATATTTAATCACATGGGTACAATATACCTGCGCACATTTTTCTTTCAAGCCGTAGAAGAGAATTCAAGCAAATGAATGAAACGAATTAATCTGGAAGCTTTTCCTGACCTGATCTGTACTTCCTTTTCTGTTTATGGCTCGGGATTGTATGGGTAATTTAGAGGATTCAGGTTTTCGAAAATGGATGCCCTAACTTGTTGCAGCTTTGTTGCATTTTACTAAGTAATCTTTACAAAGATGTTCAGTTTCTCTGTGGCTACTAAGATTCAAAAGAAATCATAGCAATTTCTGAAAACCTGAATATTCAGTGGATTTCCCTACTGCTCCTTGTGCCAACCACTTCATCGCATTGTTTTCTCTGAGGGGATACACTGCGTGATTTGCTGAAGTCATTCACAACATTTTATATTGACTTGCACCTTCGTAAATTGTATGAAAATTCATGCAGTGTCTGAGTTAGACAGTGATCCTTAACACTCTTTGTAGAACTACTTTTGGCATTTTATAAAATGGTTTAAAATTCCATGGTGATTCAAGTGAAAAGCTATTAAGCATCTCTTTTCTTAAAAATACAATATTGCTGATAAAGCTTTTCTCTTTCCCAAAACAGGAACACATATATGAAGAATTTCCCTATTATTTTAAAATAATGCAAAACTTTGGAATTATTTTTTAAAGTTCATTGTAGTTAATATTGTTGAAAATTTTTGTTACACAAATAAAACCAAGTTGATATTACATTTATTTTCAATATGAGGATTACACTGGGATCTGTTATTACTTCTTGTTCAGGTGACATCCTTTCCTCTGCTTATGAAGGGAAGATTTAATCATACTTTTGAAACAAGTTTTAAATAATTTGCAAAGTAGTAAATTATAGGAACTCTTTACTGTCAAAAAAAAAAAAAAAGGTTTTAATTAAGTGAAATATGTTCAAAATATCTGGAAAATTGCTTTTATTTTTAAAAGACAATGTTTTCAGAAATAATTGTGCTATCTGAAAGAAAACTGAACTATAATATTAAAGTATTAGATATTTTCAAATGCGGTGTTTTTTGGATGTAATATTAAGCAAAACCCCTTAGGAGCCTTTAGAATCAAACAGTTTCAAGCATAATATTTGAGAAAAAATGTTGAGCAACTTCATATAATAAATCTTCTGCAAATTATTCTACAGTATTTCATTATAAACTAATTCGTATTTTGTTGTTTTATTAAAAGCAATTGATTTCAACTCATTCTCTGTGGATTTCTCCACTTTGAATTGGGCTCATCCTGTTCCCAGATATCACTCGTTATAAAAGATTATTTAAGTTGCAGCCAGTTTGTGCAGTGTTGTAGTGCATCCTAAACTGTTCAGTAAGGGGTGTCTCCTGTAGCAGCAACGGGGGACGTGGAGAGCAAAATTTAACATTTCAACTGCCAGTGCCAATTGACTGAAGTTGTGCATGTCAGGCAGCATCCTTATAGAGGCATAGTCTAGAAACGAATTGGTGCTGTCTCTGAAAGTGTATAATAGCTGTAGCCTGATCCTGCAGAGACTACACAATGGGTGAATAGGGTGCATTCACTACGACTCTTCCTGACATATCCCATGACTTTCTGAGCCAGGGTAAGGGCTGTTTGTGATGGCTCACTGTGTCAACAACACACTCTTCTCTTTCGGTTAGATTTTTGATAAACACAACTTCTGATGGATTGTATAACACTGGCAGTGCCAATCACCCTCCTACTCTCTACCCCTTCAACTTAAGAAGGAAGCTGAAAATGTTTTGGAGATGTTCTTTGTAAATATAACACTTCTGCTTAAAATTAGTACTTATTTTCTCAGCCATATAACACAAACAACACAAATTATCAACATGCTGAGTAATTCTTAGTGGGTCAAATTTAGGAATTGGATAAATCCAAAATACGTGTATAAAACACTTTAGGGGCTGTAGCTTTAAATGTGTTATTTTAAAGAAAAATTCAGTCCTAGAATATAACATCATATACCAAATGCTGGCTACTAATGAATCATTAATATTGATTTACTCTTTCCTTCCTTTCCTTGAGGATATATGAACAATTGTTCTGGCCCCTAAATGAAGGCACTGCAAATTATTATTAATTTGGGAGAGAAGATAAACCTCTTGTTTTAAAAGGCCGTTATAATTGCTTTTTGTGGAGAAAGCAAACGCAATACCAGCCAGCTAATGAAAAGCAGAGCAAAACACTTTCCACAAGTAACAGTGGACCACTTGAAGGGAAAACAGAGAAAGTCTGCATTTTCAATGCGTAATTATCAGATGGGCGTCACTGGAAAAACTGGAAGGCAGAAATACACTGCATATACTAAGTATGATGTAGTGAACAGTAGCTCTTCCTGCACACTTCTGCATACGTTGCTATTTCTAAAACTTAAAATGTCTCAAAATTAGTTAATGCTGACTAGAACAATCAAAGTACCAGCGTGTTTCTTGTCTAGAGCTACCATTGGCCTTTATTTTTTTATTCCTTCCTACTGTTCTCCTTGCCCTTTTGCCTTTTGAATATGTGCCTTAACTTATCTCTAAAGCCCAGAAAGAAAGAGGGATGGGCACTGAAGACAGAGGAGGGCTGGACAGGGTGGAGGGGAAGGCAGGAGAAAGTCTTCTGCACTGGCTGTAGCCAAAGGAGGTGACACAGGTTGATTCATCATGGAAACTCTTCTGGTTGGCATAGGTTTGTGGGACACACACAAAAATTATCATCTTGATTGAGATGCCACTGCATTATTTATGAAAGTAATAAAGACACTGATAACATTTCAGAATGAAAGAAACACATCTAATGTACCAAACAGTCAATTCTGTGCTGTGACTTTTGTTTTACATTCAGTTTGGAATAAACAGATGGAAATATTGCTGCTGGTGTAACCAGACATTTTCAGTGCACTGAAGTTTTCTTAGAAAAAAGCATAAACTGCAACAGCTGTCACTTTGCAGAAATCAAGTGATTGAGAAGATCATAGTGCTTTACCAGATAGATCTTGATGCATCACTGATGCTTTTTCCATTATAATAGACAGCTGCCATCAGGAATGATACACAAGCAAGAGACAACATTTCATGTCCAGGATAACTGTGTTTCTTTTGAGAGATGTGGCATCAGTTATTTAGTGAATATAGACACAAGAAGTCTTTTTTCCCTACCCGTGTTTGTGCTTCAGTTTTTGAAAGGTAATTTTAATATTTATCTCTAGGATTATAACTTATCCAAAGTGTGACAGACCAATACTTGTTTTATTGCTGTTCATATGAAAATGTATTAATGCAAACTGTTACTTTCAAAATGTAACTGAAGCTGTTGGATGTCTCCTTAATTGTTTTAATTAGGTTTCCTGTTGCATGGAAGTAACCATGCTGTAAAGCTTTCAGAGATAACTTTGACAATGGATAAAGTAAATCAAAGTATAGTTTTTATCCACTGTATGTTAAAGGAATTGTTATTTGAACATTTATGGCTTTTAAATTGTAAAAATTTTCATGACAGTGATTGTCCTCTTTGTTGTGGTTTGACCCAG
>WBMW01000981.1:0-39010 GCA_013396635.1 Penelope pileata
TTCAGTTAGAAACTAAGACATCAACTTACATACTTTGTATTAACTGATCTGACCACTTCCTTTCAAATACTTTTCATCATTGCCATCACTCAGAAAGACTGGCGTTTACAGCTCTCACAGGAGGAATATTTATCTGACGAACTGTGTTGGAAATATGAAACTTAATGGTAACAGAGCAGTCATTCTTATTCTCCCAAAGATTTCCCAGTCACCATAATGCCCTTTTGATACTGGTGCTTATTTTGTCATATACATAGGTTGCTCCAAAAGTAATGCCTGCTATCAATTTCCATGGAATCTACAACAAAGAGCACAACGACACTGTTTGATAGAGCAAAATCTCAGCTACAAAGCACTGTTTTTCAATATAGTCATCACGATTAGCTATGCATTTTCACCAGCAATGAACAAGTGCCTGCATGCCACTCTTGTAAAATCCAGTGACCCACTGTTTAACAGCTGCTATGATGGCATCATCGCTAGGAAAAAATTGCCCATGCAGTCTATTTTTCATTGGGCTAAACAGATGGAAGTCAGAAGATGTCAAATCCAGATTGTATAGTGGGTGTGGTAGGACAGTCCAGACAAGACTGGCAGCATGCTCCATGGTCTTTAAACTGGTATGAGGCCTGGAGTTATCATATTGCAAAAGAAAGGTTGTCTTCTTCTCTGACATGTCTCTGGAAGTTCGAGCCATCAGCTTAGTCAGGGTCATGATTCAGCAGTCAGAGATGATGGTTTTTCAGGTTTCAGGAAATACAGAAGGATCCCTCCTTTCCTGTCCCAAAAGACTGAGAACTGCTGAGGACTACATCTTGAACTTTTTCTTCAATGGGGAATTCACATGTCACCACTCCATGAACTGCCATTTTTACTCCAGCTTGTGGTGGTGGCACCATGTCTTATCACCAGTAGTGAGACAATCCAGGAAAACGTCACTTTCATCCTTGTATTTGTTTAATAGGTCCTGACAAACTTGTGTGCGGTGTTCTTTCCATTCCTGTGTGAGTATCTGTGGCACCCACCTGGTGTAAACTCTGTGATATTCCAACATTGCCACCATTGTTTCCAATGCATTGAAGGAGATTTTCAGCTCTGTACACAGTTCCCTGGTCATAATCTGCTGGTTCTTGTGGATGAGCTGAACAAGCTCTTCATTTTGTGGTGTGACGGTTGTGCATAGCCATCCAGAAAATGGTTTGCCTTTCACGTCACTGTCACCACTGCTGCAATGCACCACCCACTGTCTCACTGTGCTCACTGTTTAGTCTCCATAAACATCACTGAATGTCAATAGCTCCAATATTTTCTGCATGGACGAATTCAGTTCCACACCTGTGTTTCATACATACTTCCATGTCAGATGCCATTTTATCAGACTGCCCTTCTGCTGCTGCACAGCAACTAATTATAACAGAATATTTGTGAGAACATTCAACCTCTACTGCTGTACCACAAACATCTGCCTGTGACATTGTGGGCTATCACAATAAAATAGGAGTCATTAGTTTTGGAGCCACTCTCATAGTATAGGTGTTAAACAAGTTTGCGCTTTTCTTTCTTTTTTTTTTTTTCGATCATGTTTATTTACCAGCAATTTGTTCTGCCAACACATTTTATTTCCTGTGATTTGTCTATCTTTGTCTGTGTTTGCAGTCTGTTTTTCAATATGCTGTCCCTGTTTGCACATTTCACTCTTTGTTGACAATTAACTGTTGTCAACAAAGTGAAATGGTTTTTCTGACATAAGATTTGTAAACAATTTGGCTAAACTAAGAATAATCACTCATGGCTTGTCAACATTCTCTGTGGTTTATAAGATGAGAATTATTTGAAAAATATTGTACGGTGAAATCATTTTTAGAAATGGATTTTAAATAAATGAAAAAAGGCAAAAAATTGATGAGTGATTTGTATATTTATGGAACAATTTAAAAGAATAAGAAAAAATGCCAATGTGACTTAAATCATAGAAGTATGTATTCACTTAATGACAGTCTAGATCTCACATAAGTCCTGTGAGACAATGCTTAACTGTCTCAAGGCAGTCCTGGCACACCAGCCAAAGAAGACGAGTAAGTCATTAGTTGAATCCATAACTAATATAAGATGGCACAACAACTTTGACGGGACTTCGACCTTGAGGTTGACTGAACTTTTAGTGAGCTCGTGAAGAGTTTATAATTTCCTAGATTTGAAGGAAAACCATATTCTGTTCTCTTGACAGTCACTGGCTCCTGATTGGAAAATTCTGATAGACAACACAAAGTAGGAATGAAGTTGAGATCCTTACAGACAGTGCTTTAAAATCATGCCAAGAAGTGTAAGTTTTCATGTAGGCTTCTTAGAAGATTCTAAAAATATTCTGTGCTAGGAACATTATTCTGTGATCAAATAGAGGATAAAAATCCAATTTAACCATTTTCTTCTGAATTCTATGGAATCCCTATCCATGAGGAACATACCACAAGGACATTGTAGACATTAGCACTGCTGTGGCATACCATTTTAGGAGTTTTGTCCTTTTTTGTTCATTATATAATACTAATTTTTAATTAATTTTATGTAGTAGAACAAGAGGAATAACTATGTTTCATTACCTTGTTATTTTGCATTTTTGGTGGGAGGAGAAAAGGTGTGCTGCTTCTAGGTCAATAGTTACTTCATGCGTTCCTGACTGCTTTATATTCATATGAGTCTCAGTGCTGTGAAAAATTGCGTGGAGAACAGTAAGAGATTGAAGAGATTTTGGAAACTTGTATTTAAACATTGTACCATCTTATTGGATATCTATCTTGAGGGTTTTTTTAAATTACCTATAATGTGTAAAAATATATTTGAAACTTCTTAAGTCTGTCTCTGTCTGCTGTAGTGGATAGCTTGTTGAGTTGGAAATATTTCCACAGCGTAGAGAAGACCACAGATTTTTTTCATTAAATGACATATAAATAGGCAGAACAGTACGAGGAATTCTCATGCTGTTTCCTTGGAAATCTTGAGATCACTAATTAGATTCAAATTTTAAAGCCATTTATCCATTCAGTTGAATAAATCTGTTGGTTATCACGGTTAAGGATAAAATTGTAATGGAGATTCAAATGTAGTTAGCTGAATTTGCCTTTCATGTTTGAGAGGAAAAACCTGCAACCCTCTCAGTACTATACAAATTATTTCAAAAGATGAAGATACAGGTCTTATTTGGAAAGAAGATGAAATTTTAAAGAGATTCAAAAAATAGTTTGATACCTGTTCTTACAAAAATTTTCTGCTGGCTGACAAATACAAAAATCACTGAAGACTTAGATTCTGTCCTGTCCTGCAGGTTACTATGAAGTCAAGGGAAGACAGTGGAAATGCTCTGATTTTTGGAAATATTTGCTACTGGAATAATAATAAAAAAATATATATTAGAAAATGAAAACAAAATGGCAACATATTTTGTATGGCAAAACAGCAAGAATAAAGATGTTATGCAATTATATAGTGGAAACTCATATTTTTCATAAAAGTTTCAGTATCTTATAAGAATATGATTTTGTAAACAGTTCTATTTCTAACCTTCTTCAACATTATATTCTCAATTTCTTCAAGATTATCCTGTTTACCAAGACATATATTCTGTGAAGGTTATGTCGTGCTCTACATGAGCCACACCATAAAGCCATATTTGCGAAAATACCAGAATCAATTATTTCCTATGGATAAACACAATTTATTGTAAAATACTGTGATTCACATACGTGTTGTCTTAATGTATTAGAGAATGAATTGTGAGACTCAATATTATTCCAAAGTCCTTCAATGATAGTAAAGTTTGAAGAAGTATTATAACATAATAGTAAATCAGTATCAGGAGATTTTTCTATTCTACCTCCAGCTGGGAAAAAAAAACAAAAACAAAAAAAAAAAACACCTCCAGCACCTCCAGATAAGGAAAGAAAAAAAAAAAACAAAAAAAAACCGTAGACAAACAAAACCAAAAAACAAAGAACCTCAAAATCAGCTCACAGCACAGAATAGAAAATTGAAAAACTAAATTT
This sequence comes from Penelope pileata, assembly GCA_013396635.1. Lineage (NCBI taxonomy): Eukaryota > Metazoa > Chordata > Aves > Galliformes > Cracidae > Penelope > Penelope pileata. The sequence goes on from WBMW01000981.1 coordinate 4,041, forward strand.
TGGGGACAAAAAATAACAGACAGCTGAGCAGTACCCATAATCTTCATTCACCTGAGAAGCAATTTTCTTTTTATAGTGATGAGATCCAAAGTGTTCAGTAATTAATCTGTAATTATAGTGTAAGTTTTAGAGTCTATAATGTGTATATTGAATTAAATTAAAATTAGAACCGTATTTCAGAATATGAAATTCAAGTTCCTAGTTGATAACATTTCCACACATTTTAGCTTTAACAAAAGTATTAACAATTGCTTAAAGGCATATTTGTCCATTTTAAGTTTTCAGATTCCAATTTTGTTTCATTGTAAGCACAAGCAGAGATACAAGATTATAGCACATTATTAGGCACACATCAATACATCTAGGAAGTTCAATCCATAATGTTTTTAACTTAAAACAGTACTCAATTTGTAAATGCTATAAGGAAAAATATACTAAACAAACAAGCAAGCAAACAAACAAAAACCACAATTCAAAAATTTTCTTCTCTTTTCTTTTAGATCAACCACCTGGAAAATTCACTGTTTTTAAAGTTCATCTTCTCTGTTTCCTTTATTTCTATTTCAATTATTATTATTTTAAATAGAATGAAATAAAACACGATTTCTGAAATGAACTTATCTTGTCATCTATTGTTTCATAGTACTGACAAAGTCAGTTCAAACATATGATGGCATCAACTTGACCACATTTTGATGACAGTATAGCAAGAAATTAATGATCTAGAAAACATTTTCCATATCTTTTTTTTTTTTCTTTTCAGCCTTTGATAATATCAAGGCACACCAAAGAATTCCCATGGAAAGCAACCCTTAGTTGTTCAGCATGTAAACTTTCCACAGTGTGAGTCATAATAACGGACATACCCTTGGTAACTTGTTAGTAAATCAATATATAGAGTTTAAATCAGAATATAAATGGTGTTTATTTCTATCATAGTAGAAAGTTTTTGTTTCCCAGCCTTAAGAGCTAACAATCAATAAAACAGTATTTTACTGAAAACTTACAAACCAATGTATTCATCAAGTCTAGGTTAAAAATGAAACACAGATATAGAGGACCTGTTTGCTGTGAGCCCCAACAGAACTCTGTAGAAGTGGGAGAAGGTCTGTTAAGACACCCTTGTCTTTCTTCATAGCAGCTAACTTGTGTGCTAGTTCATAGGAAGCCAGATCCCGTCTGGTCAATTTTCACTGTTAAGTAACCTCATAGTGAGACTAGGATTAATTTGAGTTGACTAAAGGGTGAAGTGGGACATTGCACGGGCAGAAATTTTTTTTCTTAATATGCCTGTGCAGTACAATTCTACAATCAATATTTACTGAAGCTGACAGTCCAGTGCATGTGTTGACAATTTGACTTAAACTGTTTGTGTCATGAAAGTTGAAATCCTTGAACAGTGTGTGTGTTTTGAATAACCAAAATAATAATAATAAAAAAACAAAACAAGGGACACCTTCTCTTTTGCTATATCATTCACAAAAGGAGAAAGACAAAGGATCAAGGAATGTCACATATTGCAGCCATGTAACTTTTTGAGGAGTTGAATGGGAGTTCAGGGGCAGAAAGAGAGAAAAGTGCAGCTGCTAAGCTTAGAATCTAATGGAAAAACAATGCTTTTCCTCTGCAAATCTGCTCTTGTCCATACCTGATATCCATGATCTTCTCTTTTCCTATTACCTTTGCATCAACAGAGAATAAAAAAAGCAATACAGGGAAGACATAGTGATGAAGACTTACACTTATTTTTCTGATTCCACTCCTCTGATATCAGGGCCAGGCACACATTGCAAAACACACACGTATTTCTCTCAACTGTGTCCCCTCCTGTAGTGCTGAGCAAATGATCGTCTTGGAGCTTCCAGAAAGAAGAGAGCCCTGAGAAGAGCATCCCAGCTTAATTTCTCAGGGCTTTTGTATCCTATTACTCTTTCTTTTGAATTCCAGTGGGAGAAGACCATAGGTTCCAGCTTTACAACAAGCAGCAGTTACCCAAAATATTTTAGAATGATACACTCTTTCTTTGTGTTAAGATGTAGGTCATCTCAGTGAAAATTGATGAGAAAATGCAATGTTATTGGTAGGGATGAGGGAAAGCTAAATGTTAATTTTGGATTTTAAACTTACCTAAACATAGTGTTCTCTTGAAGAAACTTAAGTATAGAAAAAAATCATCCATGCAACTGAATTACAAACATTACCTTCTAAAGTTTTGCATGTCTCATATGTATATTAATCATATTCAACATGATCTGCAAATGAATTCCAGAACCAGATCATTAGGGAAAAATAATGTTAAAGTATATATGTTATTAGATGTATTGAATTGATTACTTGGTGAGTGTTTTGTTGCACATATAAGCTTGAAAAAGAAATGTACTACAGGACCAAGCTGTTCTGAACACTATGACAAGTGATGGCAATGCAAGTCTGTCTGCTTTTGACTAGCAATAATTTTATCTACTTTTTCTTGTATTTTCTTCTATGTTTTTCTAAACTAAGAGATCAAGTTTCAGCTGAGGAGTACTTCATCAGGCATAAGTTATTCTGAATTTCTTTACAGCAATGTAAATTAAAGACAATATATTATAAAGCAAAAAAAGATGTAACTTTTAAGCAAAATTATTGTGCAGCACAAAACAGAAAATTTGTCACCTTAGTTTTTAGTTTCCAGCTACATTTCTTGTTTCTCAACGATCTGCCAAAAATGCACGATGAACTAGATACAGGGTAGGAACAGGGCATGCAAAGTAAGTTCATGTGCTTTCATTTAGTCACCTTATCTATTCATGCCAGGAATAGTACTTTTGGTATAGCCATAAGTATTTTATGCAGTAGTCCCCAAAATTAACTATTAGAAGTTTGCAAGCTTTTTATAGATAGCTATGTGGATAGCTCCTGTAACAGAAAAAGGTCCCAAACCTCTTATGACTACACCATTTTCTCTTCTCTTTCGTTCTCCAGCTTCTCAAAACTGTTCCTCAATCCTCTCTCTCAAACTTCTTCTTTCTCAAGCTTCCTCCTCCAACTGCTCCCTCAAGCTCCTTTCTTCTCTGTCTGGCCAGCCTTTATCTAAGCCTGGGGCAACTCCGCCCCAGGTCCACCTCTTCCGGTCACAGGTGCAAGTGATTCACCTGTATTCCCCAGGCCAGCCACACCCCTCCACCATGTGCTCAATCATCAGCTCATGCTGTGATCAACTGTTTCCCTACACTCCACCCCTTCACAGCATGAACTGATGATTGAGCATGTTAACATTTTACTATTATTATTTACAATATAGGTTAGCGTGTATACATTGCAATATCAATCACAAACATCTCATCTACAATATCAATTACATAAACATCTCATCAGTCTCAGGGCTGAAAATACATCTTCACAGTTCACCTTCACACTCTTCAGATCTTTCTTCTTCCGTTTCCTTCTGCAACTCTCCAGCCTCTGCAGCAGTGCATCTTCAACATATATGGCTGGGAGTGTCCAACAAGGAATGGAGCTCACAGCAGCTTCAATACTGTCTCAGGGCCGGTTCCTCACTGAGGCAGTCGTGACCGCCACCGCCCCCTTCACTTCCTCGTCAGTTACAAAGCATAAAGCATAGCTGCTAACTCCATCCAGGTACTTGGAAGGAAGCGTTTACATACATTGACACTGCACAGGCTGCAGACCACTTATTTTTCTTTTTCTTTCTTTCCATTTCCTCAAAGAGTGCATCTGTTTCTAACTTGTTTCCACCCCTTTGCAGTGAAGATGCTATATACTGTTATCATCTTTGGCCCATTTACAGTAAATCAAACACTCACTGTACACGAAGATCAGTAACCTATGTCTCATTCTATCTGTTTCCACCCCTTCAGGTGGGCATACATAAGAACATACAATTTCTTACCATTTTATTTATCTCAGTAGGCCCCCCCCTTGGGCCACACTTCAAGTTTTCTTACTTAGTTTCATAAGCCATGTACAATGCAATACATTTCACACATTAACAACTCACAGCAGGAATCACTACATCCAAAACAAACTTATCTTTTTTAATTTCAAAAGAAACAAAACTAAACTCAAAATTCTTCTCTCTTTTTTTCTTCTCCTTTTCCATTCTTTTTTCCTTCTCCATTTTCTTCCATATTCCCTGATTTCTCCCTCTTTCTCTGGCTTTTTCCTTTTTCTAAATTCCTTTTGCTGCCTCATTGCTGGCCACCACTCTTTTTCCTTCTTCCTTTCTCTAAGATCTCCTGGCTGGCTCACCACTAGCCTCCATTCTTCAATCCCTGATACTAAATTCCCAAATCCTCCTAACGTATACCAAAATGGCACTGGTCGGGGCCAAAGGGCTTCATAAAGGTACACTTACTTCATCAGTGAAGTAAGTCTTCACGTCCTCATCTATAATACTTTAAGTGCTCTCTCTCTCCAGGAAGCTTAATTCCACGGACCTCCCATCTACCATCATGTTTAACAATTTCATCAACTATTGAATCTTCATTGTCCATATCATATTTCTGGGCAACAAGAGTCCCAAGGATTAACAAGGTCACATACAGTAACTGCTTTATCTCCATGATCATAGCTCTCTACCTTCACACTTATCTCTTGGTTTCCCCGCACACGGTATCAATCCTGCCGACTGCGCCAATTGTAACAGAAAAAGGTCCCAAAACTCTTACGACTACACTGTTTTCTCTTCTCTTTCGTTCTCCAGCTTCTCAAAACTGTTCCTCAATCCTCTCTCTCAAACTTCTTTCTCAAGCTTCCTCCTCCAACTGCTCCCCCAAGCTCCTTTCTTCTCTGTCTGGCCAGCCTTTATCTAAGCCTGGGGCAACTCCGCCCCAGGTCCACCTCTTCCGGTCACAGGTGCAAGTGATTCACCTGTATTCCCCAGGCCAGCCACATCCCTCCACCATGTGCTCAATCATCAGTTCATGCTGGGATCAACTGTTTCCCTACAGCTCCAACTGCCTATTGATAGCCTGGCTATGTGTAGTTTCAAAGGACGTTTTATAGCCAAAGTAGAATTACACTCCTGCTGGTAATGCCATACATGCTGCCATCGAAATTGCCTTTGCTATGGCTACTATAAACTTGATGTATCAGTGAGACGAAATTATGACTCTCTCAACAATACTAGTAGAAATTTGGGAGGATGTTGCATTTTTACAACACAGTACCCTATAACATTACAACAACCCCTCTAGAGCTTTGCAAGGACTAGTTACCTATAACAGAGCAGGACCACATAAAATAGACTATCATATATGTTTTCGAGGCATGAAGAAGAAATTTCTTAACCTGATCATCAAATTTCTGTCAATATTTTACTCTTTTAAGGAGTAAAATGTACAAAACTGTTTTTTTTCTACTCTATTCATTAGTGGAGGATTTTGTTTCATCATTTATGTCAGTGCCTAGAACTTACAGTAAAGATAGCTGCTTATACAACTGTAGTTTTTGAATTGGCATTTTATCTCCTTCTTTTCTCTTACGGTATATGTTTTCTTAATGTCTGAGATTCACTTGCCTTTTCTAACTAAGAATCCCACCTTGTTTATATAAAGTTACAAAGTTACAGTTTTTTTATTTGCTTACTTTTTTTTTTCCTGTTCCAGATACAGGGTATTGTCAGTTTACAGGAAGGTAAGGTAACTGTTACACTTTTGTATGGGCAAACAAAAGATAAAGCTAGTTTAAGTACTTGCCAATTTAGTACATTCTATATCTCTTTTTGCACAATAGAATTTAATTTGTTGTCTTCTGTCCTTAGCATTTAATAAAATCTGGATGATCTAGAGGACTTCCTATATTAATCATACCATATTGCATTTTTTTTTTCACTCAGGAACTACAATAGTCCCACTTGCAGCCAACATAAACCCTCTTCCAAGCCACGAGGTAAGTTCATAGAGACTTTTTTTCTAAATCCGCCACTAGATGGCAGTAAAAGTGCAACTCTGAAAATCTCCACAAAGTCAATAAAGTCAAGGAGAAATCTGAGACTGAAGAAAGACTATCACTGTAAAACAGCTTGCCTTCAGAGGTTAGCCAGAAGGATATAGAATTTCATACAGAGTCACTACATAAATTTAAAAAATGAAAAATTCCAATACCTAAACAAAAATAGCATTAAAGAGGGTAAAGTAGTGAGGAGCTTTAAGTAATTTGAAACACCAGGAGAAACTGACTTCATATGGCTTGCTTATATCTGCCAAAACAGCAGATCAGTGATCTGCAAAAGTAAGATGTACAGGCAAGCATCCTACCAGTGTGCCAAAAATATGATTCATCTCCATGTAAAGCTCAAAGAAAGGAGCAGGCTGTACCATTTTTATTATTATTATTATTCATTACCAAATGCAATTGTATTAAAACTCTGTATTAAATCTCTGAAATTAACAGAGTGAGGAGTTGCATTCAATTACTTTTAAAGTGATTGTATTCCTATACATGATAAGAATGCATTAAGAAGAGGAAAAACTTCTCTGCTTTTTTTTTGTTTTGCTCTTTTCTTTTCTTTTCTGTTCTGTTCTTTTCTTTTCTTTTCTGTTCTGTTCTTTTCTTTTCTTTTCTGTTCTGTTCTTTTCTTTTCTTTTCTGTTCTGTTCTTTTCTTTTCTTTTCTGTTCTGTTCTTTTCTTTTCTTTTCTGTTCTGTTCTTTTCTTTTCTTTTCTGAGACAGATAAATTAGATCTATCAGAACGGCAGAAAGTATTGATTGAGAGAAGTGATTGTCTCACTCTACACTGCACTCATGTGGCCTGACCTGGAGTACAGTGTGCAGTCTTGGGCACCACAGTACAAAGAGGATATAAAACTGTTAGAGTGTCCAAAAGAAGGCTACAAAGATGTTGAAGTGTCTAGAGGACAAGACATATGAGGAATGGCTGAAGTCCCTTGGTTTGTTCAGCCCAGAGAAGAGAAGACTGAGGGGAGACCTCATTGTGACCTGCAGCTTCCTCATGAGGGGGAGCAGAGGAACAGGCATTGATCTCCTCTCTCTTGTGACCAGTGATAGAATCTGGAGGAATAGCATGAAGCTGCAACAGGGGAGGTTCAGGTTGGATATCAGGAAAAGTTTCTTCACCGAGAGGATGGTCAGGCACTGGAACAGGCTCCCCAGGGAAGCGGTCATGGCATCAAGCTTGCCAGAATTCCAGGAGCATCTGGACAACACTCTAAGTCATATGATCTGATTTTTGTGTGGAGACAGGAGTTGGACTCAATGATCTTTATTGGTCCCTTCTATCTTGGCATAATCTATGATTCTGTAATTCTATGATAGCTCCATCTTTGTAATTTTCAGGATGTTTTGTAAGCATGTAAACCTGTGAAGAAATGGGGGAAAAAAAAAAAAAAGTAGAATTATATGTAAAAATTTATATTTAAGACCTTTCTACAGAAATACTTCAAAACTAGGAGGGCTGCTCCGAAAATAACGCCTCCTATTATATTATTTTGGCACACAAAATCAAAGGCAGACATTAGTGGTATGGCAGTAGAGGCTGAACCTTCCCACCAGTATTCCATTCCATTTTGTTGCTGTGCAACAGGTGGCAGCAGAGGGGCAGTCTGACAAAACGACGTTTGACATGGAAGTACACATGAAACAACATGTGTCACTGAATTCTTTCATGTGGAAAAATGGCACACATTGACATTTATCAACACTTGCTGAACATATATGGAGACCAAATAATGGATGTGAGCGCAATGAGGCAGTGAGTGGTGTGTCTCAGCAGTGGCAAAAGTGACATGAAAGACAAGCCACATTCTGGATGGCCATGCACAGCTGTCGCACCATGAAATGAAGAGTGTCTTGATCAGCTCATCTGTATGAATTAGCTAATGGCAGTGACTGTGCTGAAAAATAGTGTTTTGTGGTTGAGAATTTGCTCTACCTAATAGTGTTATTGTGCTCTATGCAAAATCTTATAGAAGTCATGATTTTCCAAAGCCTTAAAAACTCCAGGATATACATAGCATCCAGATTGATGCATCTTTTTCAGAGGCTGAAGGTATAAAGAACTTCCTGATATCCTTCCGACTGTAAAAATAAAAATATAAATGAAAATCAAAGAGCTCAAAATCAAATCCTGGTAGGAGATTTTGAGTTATTTTTGAGTTTATGTTCTTTTGTTCTATTAGATGTTAGAAAATAAAATTCTGTGCTATCATCATCATGGTTTTAAACACCTTTTTGGTCTTTGTATAACTGTAATTCATATTTCCTTGTGGCAAAATATTGTCACAAGAAGGTGCTCGCATTTTGCACCTATTTTTCCACAAGTATGAGTTCCTTAAGGAGTACCTTAACTAGGCAAAAAGAACACCAACTTTCTTTTTTGCTTATCATCAATTTGATATATAACCTTTGGATTCGACCAGATACACCCTCACCCCAGTCACAAAAAACAACATTGTTGAAAATACCTTCTTCCATCACCTTTCAGACAGGGGAACAAAATCATTCATTTCTGAGTACAGAACTTAAGTGACTCATTCATCACCCACCATGAGATCACCTCTATTTACTGTGTGGCAAAAGCTAAGCAGATGTAAGCGTGATATAACCTATTGGATGAGAAAGGTTTTGGAAAAAAAGAAAAATCTGGGTCTAAAATTTCTTCTTTTTTTTTCTTTTTTTCTTTTTCTTTTTTTTTTTTTCTTTTTTATCTGTTTGTTTGTTGCTTGGTTGTTCCTGCAACAGGCAGGAAAGATAAAAATGAGTCTCTGAACTTGATTCACCTTATGTTCCCTTTCACAGGACTCCGTTTTGACAAGGAAATTGATGTTCTATTAATTATCCTCCAAAATCTTTTACAAGTCTTCACTTCTGTAAAGCTGAACCATTTTTTCTATACTTTCCATAAATTATCACTCTTACTGTGTATCTGTCTAGAGAAAACTGTGTCATGAAATAATATTTCATGAAATTTCAGGGTTTAATTTGCATCCATGTATCCTAAACATCAGTGTTTCTTTTAGGCACTGAGTGTACAAGTGTTTTATGGTATTCAGAGCTCTGTTAGGCAATAATGACATTAGCATTTATACATTATTTTGGGTCTTCATCTCTATATAAAATCAAATTATTTTTGTCATATATTGGAAATATGCATTATTTTCCAAGGAAATCCAATGTTTAGAACTACTGTGCTGTTTGTTAGTTTCCCTTGTACATCCAGAATCCTCGATAAAAAAGAAAAAAAAAAAAAACACAACAATCACATACTAGATAAATCTTTCAGCTCATCATTTGTGAAACTGGGAATTTTGTCCTTGAGATAGAGGATTATCTGCAGTTTTCTTAGCTGCTTCTCCAGTACTGAATAAGTACAAGTGCTTAGCCTCCTCTACCAGAGCACCACTGCTAGTTTTTGATTACTAAAGTTGAGCTCTAAACACTGTCTCACCAACTAGCATTCTCCTCCTCCTCCTCCTCCTTGTCTGTCTTCTGTTGGTACTCCTTTTAAACCAGGAAATGCTCCCTGCAGAACTATACTTTATGAATGTTCTGCTTTCTTCAACTGGATATGCTGCACCATAAGCAAAATGAAGCCTGTAGTTAAGAAGTACCCTTGTCCCTTTCTGTGAAGAAGAATCCGGAGGATTTTCATGGCACACTTCCTACAGTGAAATATAGTTGCTGTCACAGGAAATCACTCTCCATTAAATGAAGTTTACAAAGGCAGAATAAACACAGACGACCCAAAGGACTGCTATCCTTGTGTGCTCAATAAATTCCTGGCTTTACAGACTGGATTAACATAAGCCTTTGGGTACAGGAAAAAGGAATCATTGAATCTTCCAGAAAATCTTACACTGCAGGGATTTTACATTTGAGCTCAGGATGCTCACCAAAATTCATACAAGGATGAAGGTTAGTGTGTCTATAGAGAGAACCTTTCACTTGTTTTGATGGAAAAGTAGTGCAATTTTTTCTCTAGGAGAACATTTGTGAACATCAGATTTCACAATAGAAGGGCATTCTCAAATTCCAGAGAATTCTGAATATCATTTACAGCTTTTACTTTTATTCATCTTTGACTCATTTTCACCTAAGTCTCTGCAAAGCCTGTCTTAACAGTTAACTCCTGCCTGTATATAATTATTAATATAAATAGTCATTGTTAGAACTAAAGAATTTTTTTCCCCCCCAGGCTATATTGGGGCAGAAAATTATTTGGCTGATATGTCTTTGGAAGTAGGACTTTCTTACTTGAAAAATAGCACGTATAAAAAACAGAGGATAGTGAACAGCTGCTATAATATTTACTTGAACCTGTATATTCTTCAGGAAAACTATTAACTTTTATATTGGAAACAAAATATTATTTAGCTGATCGAATTTGAACACTATGAAAATGAAAATATTTTCTGTAAAGTATCTTCCACGACACAGATTTTCATGTGTACTGCAGATCTGCTTTGACAGATCTATGACCTGACATTATATGCTAAAGCTTTATTCTAATGCTTTCTAGGTAAAATATTTTGCAGGCTACAGTAGACTAAATGATGGATATCAAACACCTCTGCATATGTTATGTCTGAAGCACTCAGACAACAATCCATCAAGAATATAGTAAAAAAATGAAGGAATGCAGCCACCATACTCTCATTCAAACTTAGCCTACTTTTAATGTGGATATATGCCCTATTTTTTACGTTTTGAAATGCTGAGATGTAGTCTTTTTCACATCAATACCAATTTTGAAATGCCTCCAGTCTGACTGAACTTCCAAGGCCAAAACAGTCTTTAAGAACGTGTAAATATACTGAATTTGCTATAATGAGTCAAACTTCTATCCATTTTTTTCATCTTCAATAGTCACGATTGGATACATCAGAAAAAGATACTAAAATCTCTATTGAAAATCTGCCTACAGGGAAAATTTCTTCTGAATTCTTATTACTTAGTGCCTAGCTTATATCTGAATGCAAGTAGATTTATAGCCCTCACTTTTTAATCCAAACTAATGTAACTTTACTTCCACTTAACTCTTGGCTTTACTTATGCCTTAGGGCAAAATGTTCAATGGTTTTATTGTGCACTAGGTGAGTTTCTTTTTCCTTTCATTATTTTTAGGTCAGTTAAAAAGGAAATAAAAATGTTGCTATGAATCCTCAAGAATCATACTTTGAGACTTGCTCAGATTTATACTAATCTCATCACAAGCTAGTTGCCAGATACAGTAATAACATTTTGTGGAGAAATGTCAAGTTCAGAAATTTCAGAATTCTCTTTAACAAATAATGAAATATTATCTGCCCGTAATTTTCCCTCATTTAATGTAAGTGGCTTCAATACTTCAAAAAAATAATATAAAAGTGTTGACAGTCACTGTGAGAAGACGTGTAATATTATTATCTTTTCATGATAGGGTTCAAAGTTAAAACTGGCAGTACTTCCTGCTTCTGTGGTTCATAACTTGAGACAGGTGAGTGTCTCCACTGTAATCACTATAACCAAGCTCAACTGTAGGTTTTCTGGTTAACCTGCTTTTCAGGCTTACAAAAGAAGTATGATACAGAAAAGATTATGTTTCCTAAACCAGATTGGAAAAAAATGGTCAAATTGTTCTTTATTCAAATTACTGACCATTTGAAATATTATTGTGAACAAGTCCAGATACAAAATCACTCTAATAATTCTAAATTTTTACAGTATCTTTAACCTTCCACATAAGAAAAATTAAGCACTAACTAAAGAGAATTGGTTGTACTTCAGCAGCTGGACAGTCTACTACTCAACCTTACATGAAAAATGTGTATGTGTGTATCATTCTGTGGCTCAACCTGTTATACAAGTTTCACAAATCTTTCTTTTAGAGAAAGATAGAAGTATGTCTTTTTGCTGCCTATTTTATCAAAAAGATGAACATTGAAATTGTTCCATGTGTACCAAGAATAAAACCAGTAGATAATTTCCCCAGATCAGTACTAAATTCTACTGCTCATAATCTTTCCTGGACAAAATCACTACTATGTCTCTATGACAAGCATATCACTGCTGAACTCTCTGAGCATCTGTGCTCTGTGATATTTCAAAGACAAATGCATCAAACACTGATGCTGAACACTTACTGTACCTACTGCATATTCAGGACTAAAGATACTATAATTTCAGTAGCTACTAATGGACTACATAAATAATACTATTTTGTTTAAATGTTGAGCGTTCAGGATATGCTTATTTCACAGGCAAATACGAGAACAAGATGCTCTTCCTGTATATATTCTTCTGCTATCTTTTCTCTAACTGCTGTCTTCTCCCTAAAACTCCCTTTTTGTAAAATGTATAGCAAAATGGGATCTTATCTTCGTAATAAGACATCTTAAAAATATGAGTTATACACAAATCTGTGCAAGATAAAAAAAAATGAGACCCTAACTTACAGAGTTCCACTGCTCAGTATATAATGAGATGTAGGGTGAAGTAGCTATTAAAATAAGGCTTTATTGTTAGTTTAAGCTATGAACACTAGTGATACCATTGGAACATGAACATAGGGAAGATAACATTTTTCACTGCTTCAAATACATGTATAATAACTTTACAAACTAGACCTTCAATTTTCTTTCTTCCTTTCACTTTAAGCTATTTTTTAAAATTTTACGTGTCTTCAGTCTTTTCAGTTGCTTCAGTTTGCATACACACACGTACATATAGTTAAAACAAAAGAGCCCAAGATAGGGTGATCATTTCATATACATTTTTTTTTTGCCTTATAACAGAAGCTGTGGTAGGTGACACTAAAACTTGCAATTCTTCATCATCCATCTCTGAGGGGTATTGAGCAGATTAATTAGTTCATGCCTGTGCAGCACTCTGAAACCACTCAGTGCTATATAATTAGTACTATATATTACTAAGATAGCCTTGAATATCTTTAGTGACTCTGCTTCACCAATTTCCCTTGGCAAAGTATGTCATTTTCTAATTGACCTTGTTCTTTGAAGTATTTTCTTAATGTCTAATTTAATTTTCACATTTCCTAGATTTTGTTCATAACACAATGGTTGGCTGAAAATTTTCTCCTCTTTGAAAGATATTTTCCAAATGAAAAATATTCACAGAACAACTGATTAACTTCAGCCAGCAGGAATTTAAATAGCAATTTTTAAAATTTGTTTTCATAGCAAATACCAAAATCATCCTAAATATATATTTTAAAGAGTAGACACAATAGATTCTCAGAGTAATTTATTAGAAGTCTAACAATTTTCTGAAACTCAAGGTCTACCAAGTTGTACCAAACTACTTGCAAGTTACAGATGTTTAGCTCCAATTTCACAATTTGATGTGCTTCCTCAGCATTTTCTTTTTTTTTTTTTTTTGCCTTCCTCAACCTAATTACTATGTAAGTACTTACTTACCCTCACCTCACTTGTTTGATAATTTGAGGCATTCTTTTTGGTGGAAAAGTCTTTATGATCCTTACATTTTCATAGGCAAATAGGAATGGTGATATTCATACATTCACAATAGTTTGCAGTCATTTCTAATTCAATTAAAGATATGTTACAACTTATCAGCTGGACAATTGACTAGCAAAGAAGCGGACAATCTCAACATGTCAGAATGGTTGAAGAAGCAGCCACAGACTGGAATGAAAGACAGCGAGGAGAGAAAGGTAAGGCATTCACCTTTATTTCCCATACTGTCCTTGGTGCAACGATGTCTAAAAGTGTCCTCTTCTTACTTTTGTGAATACAAGAAGCAGTAAAAATAATCACTGTTCTCCAGTCTGCTATTGGGCTCAAACATCCAACCTAGAAAATTATCTTCCTCTATTCCAAGGGTGAAGGTCTTCTGAGACTAGTGAGGGCAGGCTGGAAAGCAACTCCAAGAGGTTTTTTGAAGGAGCTGAACTCTGATAAAGCAGCTGTCACTTGAGTATTGCCTCTCATTTGCTGATTGCCAGTCTGAATGAAAATCCTCTGCACGAGCTTTTTCTCCCCATGAAATCTGATGCTTGCCATATCCCCTACTCTCTCCTCCAGTGTTTTCTGTCAATCTTTCCTGTGTTTCTTTAGCTGCCCACTTCTCATCAAAATGTCATTAAGAAATAGAGGCATTAACATGTGCTTTGTGGTGTGTTTTTTTTTTTTTGTTATTGTTGCTTTTTGTTGTTTTTTTTTTTTGCTTTTCTTTCTTTGTTTTATTTTTCTATGTAATTATTATACTTTTTTTTTTTCCCCTCTCTTGAGAAGGACTTCATAGTTCTTGTCCTCCTGTATTTCTTCTTTTCTCTTTGTAATCATGTATGCCACAGGAAGGGAGAAATTTTACCACTAGCCTCAGGCAAACTGTGAATAGTGTTGTTAAAGAACTGTGGCATAGAACAATCCTCAACAGCACAGAAACATGCAAAAAAAAAAAAAATTGAATCTGTCTAGGACTGTATGCAACTCAATATATTAATTTAGGGAAGGCATCACAATATACTTGGAACTTCTGCATGTCCTTCTTTGTTATAGTAAAGTTCTAGTGAATATTACAGAAAAGAATAATTCTAACACTTTTTCCAGTTCTTGAAATGTCCTAAACCAAAAAAGGATCTATTTTCAAGCGCAGTTACTTTAAAAATTTCCACTACTCCTGCAAGTCCTGTATGATGTCCCTTGAAGAATGGGTAATTTGTTTTTACCAGTAACACACATCACACAGGTTAGTGAGATTAAGGACAGAGATCTAGACTCTTCTAATATACTGTCTTATTTCTCATCTTCAGTGCTCCTGAGATAGAACCAGTCAGTGAAGTTATAACACATAAGCTCTTCCTTCCCTTCCCTTCCCTTCCCTTCCCTTCCCTTCCCTTCCCTTCCATTTTACTCTTTCTTTTTTTTTTTTCCCCACAGATGCTCTTATTAAGGTGAAGTTTTGAGTTATGAACACTAGAGAATCCTATTGATTGCAGGAGGGTTTACTCTTAGCCTGACATCTTCCTGTCTCTGCCTCTCAACATTCATTTTGCACTTCAGCACTCAGACACTGTCTCTTTACTGTCTTATTGCCTCAATAGTGACCTATCTGAGATCACTTGGCGAGTCATGCTGAGGGTTGTATGGTCTCTGTTTCAGACAGACAGTACAGCAGCTTTTTAACACAGGTATGAACCCACTGATTTTGTAACCTTAACAGTTTTGTTAGCAGAAATTTTGTTTGCTCTATTGCTTTTATTTGTGACAACAATGTTGCTTTGTAGACATGGGTGTCTTTCAGGCTCTTTCTCTCATGCTTAGTTATGCTCCATCCTTTCAAATGTGTAGTCATTATGATCTCAAACACTTCATGTTCCCAAATTACTTTAGTAGAAAAATAATATTAGATAAATAATATTTCATGAAGAGATAACATTAACATCATAACATAACTAGCAAAAATAAGCCACCTTGGTTAACAGCTTAGTTTGAAAATCTGTTCCTCTGACAATATTCTCGGAACAAATTGACGAAANGGAAAGGAAAGGAAGAATTAACATGTATTTAAACATGAATTTAATAGGTGTGGTGAACCATTACCAGGAAGATTTCAGAGAGCTATGGAAATCTGAGTCCCTGCTGGATTTTCCCAGCAGTGCAAGAATGCTCCTTAGTGTACATTATCTACTGCTTTCTCCAGACAGGTTTTATAAATTTTCAAAGCATGCCAAACTGTGGCACTAAACTTCATCTAATTTTGTCTATAAAGTTCAAAAGATGGAAGAGACCCAGGTACTCCTAAGCAATATAATGTTTGATGGTAGAGTCCTCTGTGACTGATGAACATATTCAGCCTACCTTTCCTTCTACTTCCCAGGCACTCTGGCTGTGACTAGGGCTATGAAGTACGACTTCAGGCCTACCAAAACGTAGTCACTCTCAGCAGCTATGATGGAGAAAAGTTGCCATTTTCCATTCTTGCCTGATTGTCTCATCTCAGTTTCTATTTTTGTTAGGATTGATGGCTTTGTGAGTGCAAAGATCAAGCTGTTTCATAACGTTGTGTCAGTCATTTCTCAAACTTCAGAAACATTACAAGCTGGGAATGTGCCCCCACTAAAATGAAAACCAAAGAGAAGGATACAGAGCCCTACACATCCTTTGGTAATTCTCTTTAACCTTTAAAAAGTTTTAAAAGTCTCCCTGAATTCACTGGTTATCAATAGAACAATTTAAAAACTTTTAGAATGATATAATTTTTGAACATTAGATTAACAGGAAAGATTTGTTTCAGTAGTTCTTAGACCATTAACATTTCATATAAGAAATGGTAATTACTACAAAGATAGTCTTTAGTCCCGTGAGAAGGTGTTGGCCTTCACATTACCAATAGCTATGCCAAGCAAAGGTTACAGTTATTTATTGCACTGCTTTCTATCTTCAGTAAGGTTTTATTCAATAAATTAACAAGATCACTTTTCCTAGTATGTATTTAGCACCTTGAAATCAATTAATTGAAAATACATCGTAAGATGTCTGGCCAGGATTAAAAAGTTTGCCTTACCTTAAGGTATACATTCTTAATAGCAGCATGCTGTTCTTGTTCAAAGCAATAAATATGCTGCTTATCCTGCAATAGCACTTAGTCAAAGAACCACCTGGGAACTAAGAGCAGGAGAAAGGGCTGGTTACTTAGACTTCTATAACCCAGAATAATTCAGCAAGCACTGGAAACTTTATTTACTAAATAGTCCTAAACAGACAAACTTGTAATAGCTTTCACATCAAGCTAAGAGAGATCATCTACTTTTTGGTGAAATACACTCAGGGCAAAAATAATTTCAATCCCTCCTTAATCTACATCTAACCAAGAGTATCACTTTGTAGTGTGCAATGCAGAACATTATTACTAGGTCCAGGAATTTTAACAGAGAAAACTATTTGAGCTCTAGTTCTCAAGCTTTTTCTTCAAACGTATTGTGCAATTTTTCACAGAGGATGGAAGTGGATGGAGATGAAAAGTTGCTTTCTAAAAAAGTTATCAAATGTGGACAGATAGATGCACCTACGAGAACATTCTCGTGTGTCACAATTGTTTGTTTGTTCGTTTTTCATAAATTTTCCATATATCATAATGTGGCATAGCCTGTAGAAAATGTATAAAATGCGAAGAGTTTAATGAGTCTCTTGTGGAGATATCTTACTGGGGTCATTGTGAAAATAAATGCAAGAAATGCAAGAGGTTGTTTTATAACCTTGATCTCTATTTCCTGTGTGCTGATATGTGGAAAAATATCATCCAAAAATGGACATGGTTTAAGACTGGAAATTTATGACAGACTTGTTTCAGGGTAAGATTGTCTTCCAGTAAAAGCTATCCTGTTAAATTTTCTGTATTTGTGTGATCATTACAGAATAACATGAACAACAAATATTTTGGACTCATGATCTCATTTTTTTTTGTACTGCAGCAGTTGAATGGTACATTAAAAATAAGTTATCCTTTCTTATTCCTATTAAGATAAAATCACCATATTGCTATTGTATTGGGGGTGTTTCCGCAAAATAAATGATAATAATATTTGAGATCTTGACAGTATTTATCAGCCAGTTTGGTATATTTCTGTTGGCTGGTAGTCTTAAGAAAATCATTATAATGTAAACTTCCGGCAATTTAAAATCTTTAAATTGTGTTTAATACAGGTATATATGGCATAAAACTAAACAAACTGAAAATAAAAATATGTGGAGTGACATAAAAAGTCTGAATATTTTTAAGTGCCCACCAGTCAGGGTGTCATTGGAAATGATTCAATTATTTATTGAATAATCATAGAAAATTATATAAAATTTGCTACTTTCCAGATCATTATTCTTATTTCAAAATGTATTTAAAAATGTGAGTCTGTGTGAAGGGGGAAGGGTTGATCTGTACATTTATTCATTTTTTTTTCTGTTGATAGGTAGTAAGCCAAAAAAAAAGTCTTTCTTTCCTTGACATTTGCATGTAGACTATCTATTAGCATTAAGCAAATTTATTATACAGATTTACACAGAAGACTGAGAAACATTTAGGAAAATATTCTAACTATGACTCTGTATTCCAGAAATGTTGTATGAGGTATTTCATGTAGAATATTTGAGGCAAAAATATATGGTGAATTTGAAGTATAAAGGTAGTTATAATAGAACATAATGAATTTGTACCTGGCTTGGAAGGTAAATTTCAGGGAAGTGCTCACATTCTCCTCAGTGATTTCTCATGTCTCTTGGGGTCAGTGTGTTATAATCCAATTTGCATTTTGTTCTCTAAATATCACAATAAATCTCCTGATTCAGAAAATGAAAGGATTGTGGAGTTGAATTGAGGTCCAACATACAGAATAAAGAAATTGTACTGCTATGACAAGTTAGCAAGCTACAGTTATAATAAATTTGCAATTCTTTATTGATGTCAATTTCCAAATAATGCTAGAGTTTAGAGGTTTGAAATTGCCGCATATAAGATGCAAGAAGTGCAAGAGAAAAAGAATGAAGAAAAAATCAGGAATTTCTGAGCACTATCAATTCCTTCCAAATGTTAACACATAGCCAAAAAACCTGTTTTGTACACAGAATTTAGCCAGTTCTTAGTGGAGAATGGAGTTACATGCAGTATTGATAGATGCAGTATCATTCACCTTTAACAGTACTGTAGTTGATTAGAATAAAAGCAGTCGTAGCTTACAGTAGCCATATAATAAGGGTCACCAATCAGCTATTGCTATAAAAAGCAAGGGTAAATACTTTTTATTCTTAGAAATAAAGCTAACAATAAATTAAACTGCTTTAATTAGAAAATAAATCATGATCTAGTGTAAAGTATTAAAGTTTAGCTGTAAGTATTAATCTGCTTCTTTTTAATACTCTATATCTGAATTGCATGCTTCTGAAAGAATTTCACTTTTCAAGCAACCACATGGAAAAGACACTCTTTACTTTTTTGCATCAATTATTTGCTCTAAAACAAAATTATTCATTAATTATTCATCTTCTTCCTCAAGTTTATAATGTGGAAATATCCACGTAGAATATGAAAGAATGCTATAAGATAAAATTCATTTCTGGAGCACTGATCTGAATTTAGAGCATGTAGTCTTCTATACAGTCTTCCAAGTGCAAGGTCTTGCACCTGGGCCGTGATAACCCCTGCTATCAATACAAGCTGGGGTATGAAAGAATAGAGCACAGCCCTGCCAAAAAGGTCTTGGTACTGGTAGATGGTAAGCTGGACATGAGCCAGCAATGTGCCCTTGCAGCCCACAAAGCCAGCAGAATTCTGGGCTGCATCAAAAGAAGCGGGTCCAGCAGGTCGAGGGAGGTGATCCTCCCCCTCTGCTCTGCACTGGTGAGACCTCACCTGGAGTGCTGAGTCCAGATGTGGAGTCCTCAGCACAGGAGAGACATGGATGTGTTGGATCGTGTCCAGAGGAGGGCCACAACAATGATCCAGGGGATGCAATACCTCCCCTGTGAAGACAGGCTGAGAGAGCTGGGGCTGTATAGCCTGGAGAAGGCTCCAAGGTGATCTGATAGCTGCCTATCAATATCAAAAATGGAGCTATAAGAAAGTGGGGGACAGACTCCTTGGCAGGGTCTGTGGGGATAGGACAAGGGGGAATGGCTTTAAACTGAAACAGAGGAAATTTAGGTTAGATTTAAGGGAAAAGTTTTTTACAGTAAGGGTGGTGAAGCACTGGAACAGGTAGCCCAGAGAGATGGCAGAAGCCCCGATCCTGGAGACATTCAAAGTAAGGCTGGACCAAGCTCTGAGCAACCTGATCTAGCTGTAGATGTTCCTGTACATTGTAGGGGAGTTGGACTAGATGACCTTTAAAGGTCCCTTCCAACTCTAAGGATTCTATGATTCTGTAATAAACTTGTCTGTTGCAACTGTCAAGCCATGGGATTATACTATCGAATATTCACACAGTCTAAGATTGCCCCTTGAAAAAATAAAAATTAAAAAAAAATGAAAACAAAAGTCACTAGAATACTACAAATATGTCAGTGGATTTTGACTAATCTGTTATGTGGACAGTAAAATAAATATCAAATTCAAATTAGCCACTGATTATAACTATTACCTGCACATTGTAGATACCCAGGTCACTAATCTGTAAACTAATTAAACAGCAGCATCTACATACAAATTAGGATGCAGGCTGCAGGAAGCAATGAAATAGTATTAGCCAATTTCTGTAACACCCAGTGAAAAAATACAGAATTACAAAACATGGTTTAATTGACATCTATTTTCACATCAGCATACATTGTACATGTATGGGCAGATACACTGATAAACATAAATATCCACAAGTCAATGGAAATGACATTCAAACACCTGTACATACAAACTAGATATTTCTCACACCCTGTGATTCACTACTGTGGCATCCAAATAAGTCAGATGTTAGGAAATTCAGGGTTCTGATATAACAAGACTATAGGAAAGATCAATTCATCAAGAGAATAATGCAACACTCTCACAGATATTGGCAATTTAATTGCACCCTTAAGGATGGTGAAGTATCCTTAGTTATGTTTGGTTGCTATGCTACACTCTAAAATAGAGACTCAGGTATGGGCTTAGCAGGCTATAGTCACTCCTTCAATTATAGATGGATAGATAGACAGCCAAATTGATAAAACTTTGAATAACTAAATCATAAAGATGAATTGACTTGTTGTTAATTCCCATTACTTAACACAAATCAATAGTAAATTCAACAAAATAGCTGCCCAGTAACATATCTCACTCTACTTCAGCTGATTATTTATCCAGTGGAAACTCCTAAGTGACTAGAGGGAACAATCAGCTGTGTCTTCAACTCAAACTAATTTTAGTAACAGATACATTCATTATAAAATTTGATGCAAGTGCAGCACTCATGGAGCACAGACCATCCTTCAGAAGCAGTTAATTTTCTACCACAGCTATTATGGGGATCACCCAAGACTTGGCTGATTTTAAGTATTGATGAATATGATACTTTGCTTTATATTTTTATGAGTTTCAAAATCAACATCTGATTTCCTAATAAGTTCAAAAAGCCAATTTCTACAGAACCTGAACTTTGG
Organism: Penelope pileata; assembly: GCA_013396635.1. Classification (NCBI taxonomy): domain Eukaryota; kingdom Metazoa; phylum Chordata; class Aves; order Galliformes; family Cracidae; genus Penelope; species Penelope pileata. The sequence continues at coordinate 25,084 of WBMW01000981.1, forward strand.
CCTGCTTTTCCTTGGTTGGGAACTGTTCCTTGTCTTCCTTGTAGTTGAGGCCAGAACTTTCTAGTCTCAAGCTAGATAACTGTGCTGCTAGTCCTATCAAATCTTTAAGAAGGTCATCACTCCTGGTTTAAGGAAGCTGTTTCTGATCCAAAACTACTTTTGTCTCAAAGGTGTGCCAACTCACCTATTCCCTGTTTAAGAGGTACCATTAAGCCTCATTTTAAAAAAAAATTCTTAATTAGGTATATCATGTAATGAAGCTCCATAAAATATATATATATATTATATGATTGTGTCCATATATAAGAGGAGGTGATATTACTCTTGTCACAAAACAATTTAAACTAGGTAAATAGGTATGTTTAGAAAAAGCTAAGTATCACATACCACTGAGTACCTTCACTACCTTCCATTCTCTGTAGGAGTGGCATTGCAAAGATACCTCCATTTGATGATATCTCAAAAAAGGTTTTTACATTACGTATATTTCTCTATATTTGTCAAACAATAACTTATTTCTTACATAATGCCTTCTAATAAAAAAAATACGTTTTACATTTTCTCTTATAACACATAAGGTGCCGTTTGATGCCTCTGCAAACGTTTTCAAGTTCCCTGTGTCATACGTACTAACACTGAGTGGGAGTCTCCCAAAAGTCAGTAAAATTCTTTGCTCTGCTCTAGGGCCCATTTTGAAAGTTAACACATATTGTTAGCTAGAAGAAGTTAGCCAGATGACAGAGAGAGTAGATGTCAGCCATAGCTTCATGGTATGCATCAAGGATGTTAGGGAAAAACCTGAGATGCTGTGTTCTGCTGGGAACAGACTCCTCAAGGAAGATTCACTAGAGCATTTCTTCAGCTTACAAAACTTTTCTATTGATCTCAAAAACTGTTTCATGTAGGTTACATCATTCAATGGCCAGAGAGTTCAATTTTCAAGCTAGCTATAATGCTTTCTATAAACTGTTTTATCTCAGATCTTCTATCAGCTTCTTTTCACAAATTTGCTTTTTGCACTATATCAGTTCCACACACTGAGCCAGATCATATCCTCCTGTCTTATCTTGCTGTCATGGTCATCTTAATCAGTAAAGTTTATCTTGCAATTGCAATTTGGAAAATATCACACCTGAGATCTTAATGAAGTTATATTGGCCAATGTTATCTTCAGAGACTGATTCAGTATGAAGATTAGCGTTTTCAATTATTATTTTTTTCTTTTTTAAAAAGAGATAAATTCAGATGTGTTGGAATATTTCATTTATGTTATTTAAACTAGTTTTCAACATTTTTGTATTAAGTCAGTTTTCTTCTGAAATTGTTTTTCTATTGTTTTCTATTCATGAATATTGATAAAAGAGTTTTTAAGCATTTATTTAGTTTGGTGTCATTTGCAATCTTTGAACTGACTAGAAATTAAATATCTTGTTTCTTCATTTATTTGTTTTGCTGAAAGTTGCAATATCTGCGCATAAAAGACATTTCTGTACAACTTTTTGAATTGACCAAAGAATATCTATTTTTATCCAAATGTTATCAATATATTTGCCATACTCAATGTATATTAGAAAGAACATACTAATATATGTTAGAAGGAAGGCATGCCATCCAGAGGGACCTTCACAGACTCAAAAGGTGTCCCCGTGTGAACCTAATGAGGTTCAACACAGCAAAGGGCAAGGTCTTGCACTTGGATCAAAGTGATCCCAGATTTGTATACAGATTGGGAGAAGAACTCCTTGAGAGCAGCCCTGCTGAGAAGGACCTGGGGGTCCTGCTGGACGAAAAACTGAACATGAGCCAGCATTGTGCTCCTGCAACTCTTTATGTCTCTCTCCAACAGGGATAGTATAGTGATAGGTGATAGGTGATATAGTGATAAACTAAAAGAAAGTAGTTTTGATTAGATGTTAGCAAGAAATTCTTTATCCAGAGGGTGATGAGGCAGTGAAATAGGTTGGCCAGCTGTGAATGCCACATCCCTGCAAGCGTGCAAGGCCAGGTTGGATGAGGACCTGGGCAACCTGATTAAGTGAGTGGTGTCCCTGCCCATGGCAAGGGTAAGGAACTAGATGGTCTTTAAGGTCCTTTCCAACTCTAGCCGTTCCATGAGTCTGTGATTCAATTATTGTCATCTTTTTATTTTTTTCTCTTGAAATGCTCTGTAGATTAGTTTTTATTCATATAATAGTTTATTAATAATTGTTTAAGAAAAAAATAAAGAAATAGGTCTTTCTAAACCTATTATTAAAAAGAAAGGACAGGATCTAAAGTCACAAAACACAAAGTCAATTCTTTACACGCAATCATTTTAGTTGTCCTGAACTCTCTAGTTTACCGATTAAAGTATTTTTGGCATTGGACACAGAACAAAGATGAGACCTGAAATTTATTTCTAATTCTCCATCTTTCTTCTGACTTCTCAGTATGATATCCCCCCCATGTGTTATGACTTGATCATGTTCAGTACATCTGAGCATACAATCTTGTAGTGATTGCATGTAATTTCATTGTTTGGATTATGTGCAAGCTTTGTTGTTCATGAAATGAGTACCTGGATAAGACTTGCAAAGATGATTCTGCTTCAGTTCAATATAGAACTGGAGAGTTTTCTTGCCTTTCTGGATAAAATAGGTTGCAATATATTACAGTAAAGATTTTATCTACAAAAAATGCGCAATAATAGAAGTCATTTTTGACACATTCTCCTATGATTCTACTTTGTGTTAGTTGTAGAACCTCTATTCCTTGCCAATCACAGCCTAGTTTGAGGTTTCTGTAGGTCCTACATTTGTCAGGTGATACAAAACTATTTATTTTGCAAAGATTCACTAGCCAATTAAACAAGTAGGAATATACCTTAAAAATATTTTACAGTTTCTTGTCCACATTACGTTACCTATCTTGCTGATGATGAGCTATATTCATGCCTATAAGAGATGATCTGTCGTCTAGATAGACAGACTGCTGTCTGGATTCTGACACTAAACCACAGATAAGTACCACTGTTCCTCATTGTGTACCACCTTTAAAACACTAGCATTTTTTACAGTACATGGGCCTGTATTCCTTCTTCCATCACCTTTCACTTTAAGCTCCTCATGTCTGAAACTTCCTTGTGCTCATCATTTTCTAGGAAAGATGGAAGTAGTCTGTCAGTCCTAAGTAGTTCTTCAAATCCTAAGGTTTGGAAAGAACAGCTTTGATCTTATGAAATAAAGCTTGTTATAAACAAGTCTGTTTCTTAGTGGCTGAGATAAGGACAGAGAGATCATTCACCAAGTACTGTTACAGGCAAAACAAATTCAGTGGAGATTAATATAATTTATTACCTATGTACAGATTTTCAATAACAGACTAGAGCAGTGAAAAACTAAAAGCAAACTCAAAACATCATCCACTTTCTTCTACGTCCTCCCCCCAGTGGTGCAGGGGAATGGGGAATGACTGTTGCAGTCACTCCATAACATTTAGTCCATGTGTGTTCAACCTCTTAGCTTGCCTGGCCTGCAGTGAGTGAAGAGGAATTGTCTTGGGCCCCATATAAAACATATAGTATAGTTAATGTATATAAGCAACAAAACTTCTTTTTTAATATATATTTATTATTAAAACATAAAAAAAAAAGAACAAAAACATAAAACTAGTGGGATATTTGACCTGTTTTTGTGAAACTAATCAGAGAGGTTGCACATGCCTGGCTTAGTCTCTGCCTCTCTATGCCTCTCCTTCACACTCACTCTCTGCCCAGTCTCCATCATGGGGTCCCTCCCACAGGATGCCATTCTCCCCCGACTGATTCTGTGCGGGCTTTCCAGAGCCTGCAGCTCTCCAAGTACTGCTTCAACATGGTTCCATACCATGAGGCCCAGCCTTCAGGAGCAGGAATACTCCAGCACAGTCCCCATGGGTGTTAGCTTCCCCAGAACTCCTGCTCCACCGCAGGCTCCTCTCCATGGCCACAGCTCTGGCCCAGGGCCTGCTTCTGCTGAGGCTCTCCATGGCCTGCAGCCTCCTTCAGGCCACATCCGCTGCTGCACTGTGGGCTCTTCCATGGCTGTATGTGGAGATCTGCTCTGCATGTGCCCTTGGGCTGCAGGCAGACAGCCTTCTCCACCATGGGCCTCTCCTGGGCTTCAGGGAACTTCTGCTCCATGCCTGGAGCACCTCCTGCCTTCCTTTTGCACTGACCTTGGTGTCCGCAGGGCAGCTTCTCTCACAGTTTCTCACTCCTCTCTCCCAGCTGCTGTTACACAGGATTTTTTCCCTCTCTTAAATCCAGAGTCTGAACTAGCATTACTAATGTCTCAGCTGTGGCAATGGTGAGTCACTTTTAGAGCAGCTGGAACTGGCTGTGCTCTGACATAGGGCATCTGCTGAGCTCTGCTCACATAGGCCTCCGCTGCAACCTTTCCCTGAATTTCTGAATCTGTTGCTAATGCTCAGTATTAGATTATGAGACAAGGACCAGAGAAAGAGATAGTGAAACAGACACACTTTGAATGATATTTCTATGTGTCTTGCTAATTAACATTAAATTGCTACTAAACCTGAAAAAAATATACAGCTTTAATTGGAGAAGACAAAACACAACTTTTTGCTGACTTCAGCATCACAGATTATGAGAATTGAAATAATTGTTTTCAGTCAATTTGAAAAGCCATGATAAATCATATATGGCATTCTTGAATACTATTAATTATCCTAAAATTATTCAGTAATAATGCCAGCAATATAATATACTGTAAATTACACAATTCTTATATTTTAACCAGAAATAGATATGCATTCCTTTAGCTGTTCTTTGGAAGCATGTCTTGATAAATTATCTGAGTAATTAGATTATCTAGAAGGTAATCTGAAGGTCATCAGCTAGCATGCTGACAATAGAAATTCCTCAGCAGGTTTATTATAATAATATGTTCTAGGATATATAACCTTTTTCCAATGCTTTCCTTATATTTTATGAATGCAAATTAAGTTTCAAAACTAAGGCATCCACAGCAGTATTTTTCAGCAAACAAACAATGCCCTTTCTCACTTCACTTCTTCTTGGAAGACAACATGGACCTATTTGAGACTTGTAAGAGGTTGGCCATGAAAAGGATTACAGGACTGGAATATCTCTCCTATGAAGAAAGGCTGAGAAATCTGGGGCTGTTCAGCCTGGAGAAGGCTCAATAGGGACCTTACTGCAGCCTTTCAATACTTAAAGAGGTCTTATAAGAAAGATGGAGAGAGACTTTTTATCATGGCTTTTTGCAATAGGACAAGAGATAATAGTTTTCAAGTAAAAGAGGGTAGATTTAGATTAGATATAAGGAAGAAAATCTTTACTTTGAGGATGGCAAGGCACTGGAACAGGTTGTTTAGAAAAACTGTGAGTGCCCCATCCCTGGAAGTGTTCAAGGCGAGGTTGGATGGGATGAAAACAACCTGGTCTAATGAGAGGTGTTCCTGTTCAGATAATGGGCATTGTAACAAGATGATTTTTAAAGGTTCCTTCCAGTCCAAGTCTCTAGGTTATCTTAGGGTTTAAGTTACCAAAGTGCTGGCATTATATATACTAGCTGATGATTGGCTACTTAGATATCTGCTTTTACTTCTAAAAAGGAAATGTTACTCACTTATTTTTGTTTGTTTAAATGAGGAAGAATATTTTTTATTCGGAAGGACCTCTGGGGTAGATTGTCATAATAATACCATGGAAAAAGAAATACTATCATAGAAAGAGATCACAGAAACTCTGTGTCTCATGAAAATCTGTTCTCGGGGACATAATAGATATGAGAGATAAGCCATGATGATAGTCATGAGGACAAGAAATGAAGTTAAGGAATGTCCTGTTAGTAAGTTACTTCCATTATGTGAGTTAGACTGAACAAACAGCACCTAAAAACTCTGAAAAATTGCTTTATTCAGTTGAGTGATGCTTTATGTAAGCACATAAAGAGGCAAAAGTATTCTTTACGTTCTGTGTAAAGAGTGGTGTTTTTCTGCCAGTAGGAGGATTTTTGTTTTTCCTCCATGTGGTTTACTAATAAATGTTTAAATATATTTTGAAATGAAGTTTTTGTAATGATCAATTCCTATTTTTTCCTTGAATCAGAGAGTGTGCATAAGCTCATGCTGTATAAAATTACATGAAGCCAGTCTTTTGATTCAAAGCTGAACAGTTATTTGCCAACATCTTGCCAACCAAAGCACTGACTCCGGGAATCATTATCTAAGATATAATTATGGTGTAATCCACCTCAGTTAAATGTAGTTAATTTGTGCATGAGCAATCATAGTCCTTTTGCATATGCAATGACTGCAAAATTGCTTTACAAATTACCTACCTAACTATATATATCATGATACCATGTAAAATAATATAATATTAAAAAAAAACATAAAATATTAAAAAACATAGTTGATTTATTTTCGTATGCCTGGCTCTGATTGTCTCTTTTTGTTTTTCTACACTTTAGTTTCATTCTCTCTAAAATGAATAATAAACCCCTCTGTAAAGTATTCCACAATGTCAGAAGTGCTCTGAAAGTGTATGATATTATATGGCTTTATTGTTTACCTGAACTGTTAAAAAATCTCTCGTGACAAATTTTATGTGAGAATTTATGAGGGCAGTCCAAGGAAAGATCTAATACTTGTGAACAGAAGACCAGAACAAACTACAAAATAAATTCCTACAAAGGCAGTACAATGCAATCATATTTAGCTGTGTGGTACAACGTTGATTTTTCTTTTTGTTTTTGAATTAAGAATTTCAAAATGGTTAATATTTCATGAAAAGGAAAATGAGGACAAGGAAAAGATGTGACAGTAATTACTAGAATAATTTTGGGGTGGATGCAAAGACAAAGCTGTATAAAAGATATTTTGACTGAATATCGGTACAATTTTCCTTAGAAATATTACTGAAAGTTCTACTAGCTTTCACTTTGTGTCCTGGGAGATGCATGGGGGAGAATAGGGAGAGGTATCTTTGCTCTTACTCTGTTTAATCTCTGACTTTTCTATCTAAATTGGGTAGTTCAGAAACTCAGTCTGTCAACAATCCTCCATTATTTGGATGATTTTCCTTTTCTTGCTACAGAATGCCAGAAAGCACATCCATAAATCAAGACTTGCTTTGAGCACAAGTCAAATAATTTAGAAGCTACCTTAGAAAATAAATATATTGCTGAAGTTAAGGCACAAAATGGAGAGACAGGATGGGGATAAGGGTGCCATTTATGGTTCAACTCACACTCCACAAGCAAAGTGGAACATAGTGCCTCAGAATCTGTTTCCACTTAAGTACCACAAGGATAAAAATAATGGCAAATTTTATTGAAGCTGGGGGAGATCGTATCTGTGAACGTTAATATGTTGTAGAGTAATAAAGAAGTTAGAGAGATGGAAAGATGTCAATGAAAAGGGAGGAACAACTGATTTCCTGCAGTGAACACTTCTATGAAGGCTCCACTTTCACATTTTTAACCTTTCTTTCAGGCCTTAGGAAAGGTTCCAGAACGGAGGTCTGTAACATAGCTTTTCCAAAAACACTTCCTTAAAAATGGAAGAAATCCAGTTTCCACTGAATTTCAGTAGACTCTGAGTGCCTAACTTTATGCTTCTCAAAAAATTCCATCTAAAATTCTTTGCATTTAAGAGAATGAGTGCTCATGAGATCCATGTCTTCATGGATCTCCCTTGGTTGTTTGTGGAAAAGCCCAGTCATCTATCTCAGTTCAATACAGCTTGTACATGTTACAACTGATGCTTGTTTGTATTATGTTCACTTTTAAGACATGAAGCTTTAAGGACTCAGATTCTACTTTCCAAACTATAACTCCACCTTGAGCATTCAGCTTGATTTAACATGTCTTAACATGCCTCGAGGTTCCTGACTGACATACAAAGCAGGCAGCATCTTCAAATATATATCCACAGGGTAAAGAAATTTGTAACAACTGTTGATTTTTGAAGATCTGTCTTCAAAAGCTCTTAAATGAAGGAATTACATAAAAAAAACATGATGCCATTACTCAGAGTATTCTGTTAGGTCAGCAAGCCTTAGTCCAAACATAGAGGAGTAATGTGGTAAAAACACAAAAGAATGTGAATTTCAGGAATTAGAGTTTTCACCAAAAAAAATCCTCGAGTGATGACCTTGAGGAAGTCATTTAATCTCTTTCCCAGGTCCTCAAAGGTATTTAGGTGTTGAATTTCCATTAATTTCTGTCAGACTAGTGAGGATCTATGTACCTCAGTCCTCTGTGAAAAATAGGGATGATTCTCCTTCTTCTGTACCTGACTGAGGTCTTCAGTGTATCTTGTCATTATTTGTTCATTAATGTATTTAGTTACTCTACTGATGATGCTTCTGTCTAAGACAAAGTGATTTCATTCACTAATTGCCACATAATACCACTGAGACCAAGATCTGGAAATTGCTCCTCACAAGGTAGAAAAATGCATAGATAAGGGGAAAAAAAAAAAAGTCAATCATTTTACCAGAAAAGTCTTTCTTTTAAATTTCTGAAAAAGTTTTGCACATCACAGTGTACAAAATATCTGCTAGCTGGTGGTCAGAAGGCAGGAGAGCTATTGCATCTTACTGTTAAATGTCTGATATTTAATATTCAATAATAGAGTCAGACTATCAGTCCCAATAGAATTCACCTAAAAAAAAAAAGCTCTCTTTTTTCCCCCTGAAAGAGCTGAAAGGATAATTGATGTACTCTTTCTGTAAAAGAAGGGTATTTAAAATGGTATTTTTTGAGGAATATAGAAGTGTTAAGCTCTGAGATCATGTTGGAATGCAACAGATCAAATTTTTTGCTCTTGTTCTGGTTTCAGCAGGCAGGCCTGGAAACCCCACACAGCCGTTCGCTCACCCCCCCCCTCCTCCCAGCTGGGATGGGGGAGAGAGAGTGGAGAAATAAGGTAGAACTCATGGGTTGAGATAAAAACTATTTACTAACAGAAAGAGGAAAATAGAGTAAAATAACAGTAATGATAATTATATACAAAACAAGTGATTGTACAAAGCAATCGCTCACCGACCGCGACCGATGCTTAGCCAATCCCCAAGCAAACGAGCCCTCCCAGCTCGCTTCCCTTCCTTATATTACATGATGTCATATGGTATGGAATATCCCTTTGGTCAGTTTGGGTCAGCTGCCCTGGTCCTGTCCCCTCCCAGTTCCTGGCTCCTTATGCCTTCTAACTGCTTCACTGAGGAACAAAATATGTCCTTGGCTGTGTTCAACACTGCCAGGTGTTATCGGTTTTGTTTCTCTTCTGAAAACAAAACAACTTCATACCAGACACTGTGAGAGAAGTAACTTCTGTTAGAAACTAAGACACTCTCTTAAAGTGCCTTGGAAATTTTTATTTGTAGAAACTATTTAGAAGCCCTCGGTAATGCAGAATACATGAAGTTCCATGATCTTAACGATTGTATCTGTATGGGTTGATATCTTTAACCAGCATGTGTTGACCTTAATACTGTTCCATGTATGAATACTCCAACAGTGCAATGAAGTAGATTTTATCAGACGTACAATGGGCTGTGCTCACTTACAAGTGGGGAAAAACACTGAATGCTGGTTCCCAATTTCAGCAAAGTCAAGCTTAACACTATGTCTACTGTTCACCCTTAACATGGATCAATAGTCAATTTGGATCACTGCTTGGAAAGTATTCAGGTGGCAATTATATGATTGCAGCAATGCAAGAGATTACCACAGATAACTTGGCATGACTATGCTTCAGCTGAAGAATCTAGGCAATTTCAGGCAACACCAGGTAGTCAGCAAATTTACAGGCACTAACTAAATTGCAAAAGAATTCCACTGTTCTTGAGAGCTTTCTTTTAAAATGAAGAAAAGGCAAAATGTACCATATCACTTTGAATTAAATACTGCATATTCAGCACTGTTTGTTTTGTTTCCTAAAAATATGGAGTTGAAAGACCTATAATAAGCTATGAAAGAAAGTGGTTTAATGGCTTAGCATTTTCTTGAGAACATTAAACAAAACAAATAAACAAGCAAAACAAATAAACAACAACAACAAAACAGAAAGCATGAAAATGAATTCTCAGACTAATATTTGGCTAGAAATGCTTCATACCAACCAGAGTACTTGTTGTGGGAAATAACTGTTATTAAGCTAACTATTATTACTTAACTAAGAGGTAAAGATTTCCCATCACAAACTTGCTAAGATTTTCTGACCCAAATTGAAAATCAAATAATTGGTACTACCTATTCAGATTTTATCTAATGCTCCTTTGTTGTTTCAAATATTCTATAGCAGTTCTGCAAGTTTCTTTCTTCAAATGAACACTATGTACTATGAGTACTATGATGTTCATAGTACTGTTAGGTGACATTATGAAGTATTATGAAACCATTGCTTTATGCTTAATTTGAAAAATAACTTCTATGTCCAGTTTTTCTTAAAGAACTTAAACAGAGTTCATAAAACTTAAAGCAACAGAGCCATACAATGACCAAATTATATTGTGCACTAAATTTACAAATAAATTATAATGATTGATTCTTCAGCTGGTTGTGAGTGAAAAAGGAGTACACCCCATGAAAATGAGATATTTTGATTTTTAAAGTCAGGGAATGCTGTTATTTATCTTCTTGACTTTGAAATCATATTCATTATCTGTTCTTTTGAAAGTAAAAACAATATTAAAATGGAACTGAGACAGTTAATCTTTATTTTATTATTTTTTTTTTAAGAAATTGAGATGATTTTATTTAAAAATTTATTTTCTAATAATAAATTTATGTGAAATTAACTTCTAGGAGCTGAACATTGGCTTATTCTCAGCATTGTTTCTGCTATCCTATTGCAAAGATTTCAGTAGTAAACCAAAGACAGTAGGTAGTCTGGAAAAAAAGAATTCTCTCCATTATTTCAATAATTATTTCACACAGTTGAAGGAGACTATCCCTCTTCTGTTAGCTTAAGGTGTATTAAAACCAACTGATGATGTTATAATACCTACATGGAATATCCACTTTAATTAACTGGCAGATAATCTATGATATAAACACTGAAAAAGGAAGAGTTTCTAGCTTCTCTGTCCAAAAATAGTGGTGAAGTAGAGTCTAATGTTCTATACAACATCCTGAAGCAGTTTTCAAACCAGATAGGCTGTTCAAAGCAGTGATGGTACATGTGAATCAAAATTCAAAGTCCCACAGTCTATTCTGTACTATAAGCAATGATGCTAAAATCCTCCCAAGCTGATAACATATCTTTTCTTTAAGAGTTTTTTAAAAGTTGTGGAGCATGGATTAAGTTACAGGGACCTCTCCAAAAGTAATGCCTCCTATTTTATTATGTTGGCCCAGGACATCAGAGGAAGTTGTTGGTGTAAATGTAGTAGAGACAGTAGAGGCTGAACCTTCCCACCAATATTCTGTTCCATTTTGTTGCTGTGTGACAGATGGCAGCAGAGAGGCAGTCTGACACAATGTCATCTGACATGGAAGTGTGTATGAAGCAAAGGTGTGGAATTGAATTCATCCGTGTGGAAAAATGGCACCATCGACATCCACTGATGCTTGCTGAATGTTTAGGGAGACCAAACAGTGAATGTTAGCACAGTAACAAGCTACATTTTAGCAGTGGCGACAGCTACAGTGCAGGTGCAGATTGTTACAAGACTGGCATTCAGGCTCTTGTTCATTGTTGGTGAAAATGCATAGCTAATGGTGGTGAATATGTTCAAAAATAGTGTTTTGTAGCAAAGAGTTTGCTGTATCAAACTGTGTTATTTTTCTCTTTGTATCTATTGCAGTTTACATGGAAATATATAGGAAGCATTACTTTCAGTGTGACTTATGTCCATAATAAGTGTTGCCCCATACTTTCAGCCTAGGGTTTGTAAAGCAACCTAGTGTTAGGGGTACCATAATTTGACCAAAGTAAGAGCAGATCATCCTCTTGTCATGGGCAACTGCCCTTTCATTCATGGTGGCACTGTGTTTCTTACTCTTACTTAAAACCAGAAATTGATTTCCTTAATTCAGAATCCCTTCTGCATGGACTAGATTCTCTGATTGAAAACAAAAAAAAAAAGGTAAAAATTTGTTCTTCTGAAACTGTATTGAAGACCAAGGGAAGAGAAACGTGAAAACAGGAAGTAGAACTAAAACTTGGGTGATTGGCTGTGTTTTTAGTTCTTTATTAAAATTTAGGTAACAGTATGTTTTCCTCTGGCATCCACCATAAACAGTAAACATATTGTAAGTTAACTTTCGGTATTATTATTCTGCTTTTCTCTTCTGCTTTCCTTTCACAAGGACATAGCATTTCATGTTTGCATTTAGTCATATAATATAACAGTATACGCTAGACTCTGGACTCCTGAGGAGCTGCAGTTCACCCATAGAAGTTGTTGCCTGAGGTGCCTACTGCAGCTGTATTCCAAGACTGTTCATTTAATTACTCTTCCTTGGTGTACTGCCAGTACACAATGAACAATAATGCAGTCTGTCTTTCACTTTCCTCCCTTGCAACTAAAAAGCTGAACTAAACTAAAGAGAAAGAAAGAAAGAAAGAAAGGCACTAGAAAACACTTTCGATTAAAAATGGATTAAATCTATGCTCCTTAAGGGAATAGCTCAAGAAACACATTCTGCAGGAAAAAAAAAAAAAAGTAAATAAAACCTAATTTGAGCTAGCTGGAACCAGGATTTAGTCACCCCAAAACGTAATTTAAATTATGTAGATCCGGCAGTGCAGTCCAAAGCCTCGTTTTTAAACATCTCCCTTATTCCAAAGGTGCCTTTAGGCATTTTTGCTTGATTAAAGTTCTGCCTTTGCATAGTATTCTATTTCAGTATGTGTTCAAGTCACCATGTAACACCTCCATACAACCTAAGCTTAGTCAGGAGATAGGCTCTTCCCCACAGACTTCCCCATGGATCTTTTTCTAACGAATATTTTCACATCATACTGTATACAAAACAGTTGTAAAAGACTCTTCACAAAGATATAGACAAGGTTATGCTTTCATTACAGGTGTGTGAAAGGAAGAGATGGTGCCCAGCAGAAGATACATTCAAACTGATATATGATACTGTGACTTTTATTCAGCAGCTTGAATATTATGCAGTATCCAGTCCATTAGAATTCAAACCCCCACAAATCTGGGAAGGATTTAAATATGTGTTTCCTGTCTATTAAGACACAGAGACTCACTGTAATGGAGCTCTTCTAATCTATTCAACAAAAACATTTCTGCCTTAAAAATTCATATGTTAAGGAGAGAGCTTAAGTGTGATCCTGTACCTCTATGATTAGATCACTCCTTGCATGAGATAGACTTAGCCCATGTTTCTTTTAATGCTGACATTTTATATGAAATGCACAGCAAGGTGTTGAAGTCCTTTTTATGGTTTAGGACCTATTGAAACACATGCAACAAAAATTGCAGTGCTGATATAAAGCTGGTAGGAGGAAGCATTTCCTACTGTTCAAATTCATGAGCTAGGTCTACAGGAGTCTTTTTGTTAATGCTTCCTACCGTTACACATAATGCACTGAAAAACAGAAGGTATTAGCCTAGTAAAGCTGTTGTGAAGTATTGCCAATGACTAAATGGAAACAGGTATAGATCTTCTCTCATAATGGCACTACACCAAGTTCTGTATTGCTTTGTTCCTTTGCATGACCTCCTTAAATTCGGTGAAGCTATACAGATAAAAAAAAAAATAGTGAAAGGTTTGCATATAGAAACACTGTCTTAAAGAAGTGCAGCAACACTTGCTGAATATCAAAGAATTTTCAAAGAAATAAACTCATAGAATTGAAGGTTATCTAGTTCTTTAAGTAAGTCTAAGTTTTAATCAGAGAGGAAAGTAGAGAAAATTTTTTATTATTGTGCTCCCCCCCCCCCCCCCCC
>WBMW01000981.1:52882-151903 GCA_013396635.1 Penelope pileata
TTTGGTATTTCTTAAATAATGAACATAAATTGATTCATAACTTATTTCTGGGGAAATCTGAAACTTCTGAAAGTGTAGAAAAGCATTTCCATAATATTTTCAAGGCATTTGCAGAAAAGCATTGCAAGCTTTCAATGCTTTATAATTGCATTTTAAATAAGTGTGATAGTAATTTCTAGCCCACACTGGGTAATTCATTAGCTGTGAATAAATATGCATCTTACTGTAGAATTTTAAAATTTTTATAATGCAGTTAATAGATCTTTTCCTCATAGGAAATTATTTCCTCATAGGATTTAGAATAAAGGCTCTTGTGTTTAGGAAGAGATTCACTTGGAGTTTAAAAGCTGAAAAAGATGAAAAAAATTGGGAAAATATCAGAATTTTAAGATGTCTTTAATTTACATAGCTCAGTACTGTAGAATTATAATAACAGTCTGTAGATATACTTTTCAATAAAGAAAATTAAAAAAGCTTTTCAGTAAATACATAACATCCTTACATAAACACTACTCAGGAATGCCGTGAATTCCTAAGAACAAAACATCTCCATTCATTATAAATGCAAGTCCAATGCTTACACTTACAAAGGTCCTTGAATTGCAAAAATAGAAAAAGATGCTGAGAAATTGACTACATCTTGACGCTTTTTGTATTTTGTCTGGTCGTATCTGTTCAAGGTGATTATTTTATCATTGTTGCTATTCTGCCTAGTAACACAACCATTTAACTCGAAGTAAAAACAGTTTTCTAAATTATAATGAACCTCTAGCTGTCTTTACCTGTCTGTTATGCACTCTGTCTGAAACTGTTCCAGGTTACTTTGCTGGGAGGCATGTTGAAAGTCACCCGCTGAGGAAAATGTTGTTCTTATCTTACTGGTACCAAATATTCCATTTCTAGCTGTTATGAAACTCACTACTTTTGGCAAATTAAGGGATTAAGGATAAAATATAGATAAGAACGCTGATATTTTCCCTCTTAGAACAGCATAAGTGAGTTTTTCTATTTCTGTGTACAAATATGGAACAAACTTATCTAGCCTTCTCCAAGCCTCCTAAGTTCCAACTGATTGTTTTTAATAATATTTATTCATCCAAATGTATGCCTACATTTTACTACAAAAGATTCCTTTTTTCAGCTTTTACATGTTTAAGAAGGATAATGTAGAAAGAATTAATTAGATTAAAACCTGTATTAGAACCTGTCCTAGTTTCTAACAGAAGTTACGCTTCTCGTAGTGTCTAGTATGAATTTATCTTGTACCTCCGAGATACTGATAACATCCTGGCAGTGTTGAGCAGAGCCGAGGACATAACTCACTTCCGCATTCCTCTGCCAGTGAAATAGTTAAGGGGGGCATAAGGAGCTGGGAACTGGGAGGGGACAGGACCAGGGCAGCTGACCCAAATTGACCAAGGAGCTATTCCATCCCATATAACATCATGTGATTGGTTTGTTGCGTTTCCGGGTTCCGTTCGTTACGGAAGGGGCTAGCCGGGAGGAAGGGTCACCAGTGGCTGTGAGCCCTTGCTCTGCGTATCCTCTTTGTATATATATATATATATATATGTACTGTAATTTCTTTTGTTCTCTTTACTATTTTAGTAAATAGCATTTATCTCAACCCATGCATTTTACCGCATATCTCTCTACTTCTCTCCCCCGTCCCATTTGGGGAGGGGGGAGGGTGAGTGAATAACTGTGTGGAACTCAGCTATCTGCTGAGTCAAACCATAACAGAACCTTATTTTTAACACTCTATATTGCTTTTAATATCCAAAAAGAGCTAACTCCAAACTGGTTATTTCAGGTGGCATACATACATACATATACATCTTTGAAATATATATGTTTTTGTACATACATGTATGCATTTTCATAAATATGAATATAGTTTAAAATATTGATTTTTTGATTAACTTAATGTCAGCAAAAATAACTATGTAATAACAACATTTTTACCTAAGTATTTGACTTTTCATTCTTTTCACCGTGTGCAGTCATATACAGTCACTTTACAGACATATGAAACTTTAGCCAATTTTCGCTTTAAAATACCATACTATCAACAGAAAATGCTAGTAATGCTAGCACTTGAAATTAAGGATAAATAAACAAGATACTCAAGGTTTCAATGAAAAAGTACACTGCACATTCCGACTCTCTCACCTTGCAGTCACAAGTTGTGAAGTGTCATTTGCGGTAAAAATAAACTGCTATGAATTGTTATGCTTATGTACAAGCACTTGCCATTTAGTACCAGCAGCACTGTGAGCCCAGATTTTCAAAGCAACCAGTTTCACACCGTTTATGGTATAACGGGAAAAGTTTGGTTGTGAAGAAGAAAGTCTGACACCTAATACATTTCCAGTATTACATTTTTCACTCCAGAAAGAAACACACAGGACAGCTGTAGACTAGTAACACTTCAAGTAATGACATCAATTTGAGGGTAAAGCCTGAAATTTTAAACTTAGGACTTTGTTTTGACTATGTTATATATGGGTATCCACTACTTTTGGAGAACAGAATAAAGTCTTATTAAAAAATAAAATGAAACAAACAATTTTCATTTTCAAAAACAGTGCAGTTGCATGGACTACATGGACAATAGATTCCATGAGAAGAATATTTTTCATTTTAAATTTGAAATATATTATATATGTTTTAAACATGAACATCAAGATAAAAACTAAATGTTAACAATTTCCTAATTTTAGGGTTTTTTTTCTTTGCTTATTTTACTTCAAGCTGTAAAATTGTCGGCAGCATGACCACATATCAGTTCCATCAAAACAGAAAAGTCAGTAGTGGAGATGACTATAAAAATCAATAAGAGCTGAGATGGTACAAGTGACGCATTAGCTGCCTAAGGTATAATCATTTTATCTATATAGAAGTATAAAATGTACAGTATATTTGCATGCAACTTTTTAGGCTAAATTCAGAACTAATACGTTCAACATGCTCTTTTAGCTGCTTCTGTATGGAAAACAGTCAATGAATGTTTAGTGGGAAGGCTTTGCACTGTTTCTAAAATTCAGAAGTTTTAAATCTGCAGCAATCATACTTGAGGACTACATCACTATAGGACAGACAGCAAGAGGAACAAGGAGGCAGAGGTAAGAAACGAAAATTTTTAGAATGGGAGTTTGGAAAAATGCAAAGATTAATAAAGTACTGACAGTTCCAGAACACGCACTTTGAACATGTCTTACATGAAGACTTTGATTTAAGGTACTGCTGAGTTGTCCCACGATAAATATCTTCAATTCTATCATAGAATATCTGATGATAATAAATCTGGAGATTTACTATACATAAATCATCCAAGGACCACTCTTTTCCTTGATGTCCATATGCTCAAGTTGTTCTGCAATTGTCTCAAATATAAGACATTCACTTGGATTTCTCCTGAATATTAGTGGGATTGGATCTATTTATGACATGATGAGGGAACAAAATCATGTCCTTAGGACATTGATTGCCTCAACTATTTTAAAGCCTATGGTCTTTCCACTGTAAAAATCCTCCAAGTTATCTTAATTCCACACCCATTTAATTGTGTTGATAATTGTGCTCATAAAAAAATAAGCTCAGATTGCTTTATAGAACATGTAACTTTGTTACCTAAAGATGCCTTAATCACTTTCCTTTTATTTTGTGAAAAAATATGTATCAGGATCATTTTTCTTCCTTTTTCTCATTTGTAATTCAATTCTTATCACAATTTTCAGTGCTTATTGGATAACATTGTAGAAATACAAACACCAAATCCCTGTAATCAGGACAATTTTTGCATTTGTGTTCTATCTCTGTGGAGCTTCAACATGAGCTTAATAATAAGTATACATTGAATTGATCCACAATATAGAATGATTTCCTGAATAAAAGACAAAGTGAACCAAAGAAAATCTTCATCATATCTGAATAAAATCTAATTAATGAAGCTGTTTAAAATCAAATTAAAACAAATTAAAAAAAAATTAAAAAGCAGCAACCAATTGAATAAAGGTAGTATCTTAAAACAAAAATAATACTCAGCTAAAACTTAGAAAGAAAGGAGAGGTGCTTTTAACTGATAAGTAACTTATCAACCAATAACAATGAGATGCTGAGAGAAGATAGTACTTCTTTTTGGTAAAAGATGAACATTCCTCCCTAAAGGAAATTCCTTCAAGAAAAAATGACAAGGAAGCTGACAACTTCAAGTAGACATAATAATTTGAGTATTACCGTTTTGTGCAATGGAGAAAAATAAATGTACAGACATGAACAGAACATTGTTCTAATGAAATGAAGCTTTTCAAATTAATTAATTATAGGTTAAAAATAAAATTTATTTACATTTCCTTGGAATTTCTGGCTGTTCAAAATACTAGAATGAAAAGAACATTGAAAGGTTGAGGTTTTTGCTAGTCTTTGAATATGATTAGTGTTCATCTACATCTGAGCTCTTCCGTTCTCTACATAGTTCTTCATTCTTATGTTTGCAGATGAGATAGTCTCAAAAGTTTAGTTCATATCAATTTTCATCTAGGTGGTACTGACACCCTGATGGCACGCACTCATCTCATGGCACCTTTGCTAGTTTCTCACAGCATTTCTGTGGCTTTTTTAATATTTTCAGATTCCATTCAAATTGTTACTAGCTCTTTCTTGATAAAGATCATTTTATCTCCTGGCGCTGTGCTAAAATGTGAAATGAGCAAAGCCAGTTTTTCCAAAGAAAATTTCACTTTGGTATTCTGTATTCTCTGTCTTGACTTTAAATTAATCTATCAAGCCACTTCCTGCCAAGGATAGAGTCATCATCTGATTTAAATATTTATAATCCTTACCAACTTTGAATGTAATAGACTTTTAATCCTTCATTTTTTATTGATTCTATATAAAGCTATGTTCTATCTTTCTCAAATATGAGATCTGTTAGTCATTATTAACTGTTTTCAATGCTTAGTTGTATACCAAGTAAATGTATAAGATTTTATTTGTTGTTTCACAATTCGGTGCAATGTTCCTGCATCAGGTGCATGCAATCTTACTCCTTTTGCTTCACAAAGTATTTTTTGCCTCTAAACACATTTATGGAAGTTGTGACTTTATGTCAAATCGTGTAATCAAAGTGATGCAACATGCACACCAAATTCCTAAAGTCTGCCAAAATTATCAAGAGATGAATATAACTTCAGAACTGGAAGCATTAGCCAGACTGCACTTTATCTACCAATATCTATGCCAATTATAATTACAATTTATAGCATGTAAATTTTACTTAAAACATCACTAGGAGCTATATGAACGTTAGACACCTTTTTTAAATAGAGTTATTTCCATCTTCTGTCCCTCACATACCCACAAATACGACTAAGTGGGTTATTCTGAGCATGCTGATATTAACCAGAGCCAAAGTATGTATTAAGAGAAAACATTCATAATACTAAATGCCTTTCATTCAATTTTTGCTGAATATTTTGAAGAGAAGGGAATCATTTCCCTGAAACTAATGTTTTTGCATTTTTTGAGTTCTTAGCTACATTCATAGGCTCCAGAAGTATTCTAATAGATGCAAGGGGTAACGATCTAGGAAAAGTGAAAAGTGCAATACTGATTAGGCAAATAAAAATAAATAAATAAATCTTGACTCTGCATGAGTCATCACCGAAAGATTTGATAATGTACTCAAAACATTATTCAGTGATAGACTTCTAGCAATGGACATTTTGACTAATAAAAATAGAGAAACAAACAGGGCTCATAACTTTATAAAAGCAGTGATATGTTTAATATTGGAACAATAATAATGGAAATAAGTCTGACATCTTGTAATCTCACTGATACAGATTCCTTTCATTGAAGAAGATTTAAATGGAAAATTATATTTATGCTGAAGATGCTGTGAGTTAAGAAGATTAAAATGGAAACTGACTTTCCACTTTGACAGTGAACTCATTGAGGTCAACAAATTTCTCCACCCCTGCTCTCTGTAGTTCAGGCACTAATTAGTTGTTTACAGTTAACTAGCTGTAAAATAAGATGAAAAATCTCACATGAGTACTTGACTACTTTATGAAGAATACATGAGTAAAGGTATTGATGTATAGTGTTACTGATTTCCCCAATAATGTGTGGACAGTACTCCAGAAAACCTTTTCTTGATAGTTCCTAAGAATCAGAGTGAAGAAGCACTGAAAGATAGGATAGGATAGCACAGCACAACACAGCACAGCATAGCATTGGAAGCATAACATCTGAGGAGTAATATATTATTGCAATAGACATAGAGAGGAAAAAAATCCTGTAAATTAGAGAAAAAAATTCTTCAAAGAAAAGTGGTAGAAAGTCTAAATAATCAATTAACCAGTTTCAAGATAATATAAGTCAGTATATAATTTTAAAAGAATAAAACCATGACCAAGCAATACAACTAGCAGTAACATACCTTTGTTAATTACATGAATTTAACTTTGAAATCTATTAGAAATACTGTTTTACTTCAAGTATTCTATTTTTTTATCAGCTCATCTTATGTGCGATTCAGAATAATTTTGTAGTGTGTTTATTAACTTTATTGCTGCACATAGCTTTTGTCTTCCAGCCTCAAGTGTACATTGCCTAACTAACTCTGTGGGAAAAATACTGTTTCTTTTGAAAGTCATGGATCTGTGAGTCATCGGCAGTGCTGTTTCATTGCAAAATACTGAAAGTTATATTGCTGTATCAGAAATTCTTATTTAGGGTGTATTTCCACAGAAGTGTTTTATTATGGCAGGATGACAGCTTAGAAGAAAGGTAGGGGTACAGAGCCTAGGCATTCCCACAACTCATTATCCTGCAAACACATGGAATACTACAGCGCAAAAGAAACAACTGTATTCAAAAGCAGTCAACAAATCTCTGTGTGAATAGTTACTGTGAGAGGCTTGAAATGAAGAAAGTTGAAAGCGACTTTGGTGCTGCTCAAAGACTCATTCAGGCAAGTATGTGGTGAAACTTATTCTCTCCGGTTTAATAAACTGGATCATTTTTAATTAAGCAATAAGATATGGTGGGACATGAAGAGTAACTGAGTTAAATCATAGTTAGTGTGCTGTTGCTAGCTACGAGGTTGAAGGATAAGTCACCATCAATGCAACTAAGCATGAATTATCACCGCTGAGTGTTGGAATGTCTTATGACCACTGTAAAAATGTTATTATTTTGAAAATATTTATATTGTTAATTAAAGGTGTGCACAAATGAGGTTTTGTTTGAAACCACGCTCAGTTTATTCTATATTCTTTAAGTCTATACATTTATTTAGCAGGAAAGAAATTCACCTCTTCCTGCACAATGCACATTTACAAAGAAACCGTGCTGTTAGGAGAAAGGAATCACTGCTCTGTTCAATTCTGCTGTTCCAGCATCTTCACTATCTTAACAAAGATTTGAACACAGAATTATCAGAATTGTTGAATAAAAAAGGCAGTGATTGTAAAAGAATTTAGATAAATGTTGGAAACTGAAAATTCTTGGTTCTGAAGAGGGAATCAGTCTTTTTTGCAGGAATATAGAGTAAATCTCTTGCAACATGGCAAGATAAGACCCTTGGCTTCAGAGAGCTGCTCTGTATTCAAGTAGAAGAAGATTCCGTCATAATGACTAATATGTAACGAAGTCTGTGGGGTATTTACCTTCTCCTCACCTACAGGAGATTTCAGGTGTGCTGTGTCATGGATTGTGGGCACAATCAAACTCCCAACATGTCTACTCTGAGTTAGGCTTCAGCCAGGTTTTGTTCAACAGTGCTGTAGTCCTCTCACTACAGTGTGAGACTCTTTATCTTGCTCGTAAAGCATCAGCATTAAATAACAAAGAAGAAGGCATATTGTTTTTGTTATTCTTTCAATTAAAGCTTTATGTTTTGTTTTAGAATATAGATATGATTTACCAAAAACAAATTTAAAGTAGGTTAATGGTATAGATGGACAGATAAAATACCAACAAGATAAACAAGCAAAAGTATTAAATAAACTTTTAGGTCTTTTTTTCATCCACTCTTGCAAGTTCTATACTAATTATAGTTCCTTTCATTACCACTCTTCCTTTCCTTTTCTCATTTTTATTAGGTTAGTATGCAAAGAAAGAATTTCTGGCTTATTCTTCATTTCAGAGAGGGCATGTTAGCACTGACATGGGTTCTAATAATATAAATTGGCAACAAGTTCTGTATATGATATCACAAAAAGTCAATTTCTGTGATAATATGAGACCAAATGTATGGAAATACAGTGCATTTTGAGCACATTGCATGATTAGATTTCTTTATGTTGCTGAAAACCAATTAACAACACAATAGGATATCATACAATACAACCGTCCCATCCTGTAACAAAATAATTGTTGTATCTCTTCCAAACATTATTTCAGGATTTTCTTTTCCATATGGTATATGAAAGAAAGTCATTGACAGTGTTGGGTTGCTACATCTGCCAAAAGTGCTCTTTGTTAAGCAGTAATTCAAGTAGCAAAAATGTTTTTATGTATAATTAGCTCACGAAATGACCATGCAAAATAGGTGAATTTTATTGTTCATGATTAATTCAAGTCTGCAAATATATTATTGCTACTAGTTTTGTTTAAAGTTTGTTTGAAGTTTATCTTTGAGATAGTTAAGAAAGATAGGCATAATTTTTATTAATAGTGCTGAAGTGTTGGAAATGCCGTAGAAGTGTAACAGTACCTACTGGAAGTACCAAGGTTTCATATGTCATGAAAATTGTACATCATGTTGAACAGTCTGAGGAGTTAAGTAACGCTTCTCCTTCATAGGACACAGGAGCAACTAGAAGTAGGAATGCCATTAAGGAGAGCAATTGTATGCCCTTTCATGATTGCTTGCACTGCAAGTGTCATTCACCACTAGAGCTCTCTTTCATACTGAGTTTGGTCTGTAGGCCCAGTTTTAAGTAAACGTTGGGTTTAAACTAAGCCACAAATACAATGGACTTCTAAATGATAAAATACACTTTCAGAAATCTCAGGAAGAAGGACATTGATGATTCCATTCTGTTTTCTAAGAATTTGGAAAGAACCAAGAAAAAAGTCCTGCATTGCTCAAAGATGGTCTAAAACTAAATTCACTTTCAATAGTTTTTAGCAACCTAGTCATCATTCATTTTCCCCTCCCTGAAGGAAAACCTAAAAACAACCAACCAAAACAGATGACTTTTTTTTCTTTTTCTGTTTAAGCAGTTTCAGTACTCAGTAGAAACAAAGAACGACACCAACAAGAGGTCAATTTTCTATTGAGAAATAAATGTGTTCTGCTCAGTAACAAAACTAATTTATCCTGTAATGTTTTATGAACATTCTTTCTGCACAATGAAAAACATCAGTAGATCTCATGACCAGTAGATCAGTAGACCTCATGAAATTCAACAAAGCCAAGTGCAAGGTCCTGCACCTGGGTCGGAGCAATCCCAAGCACACATACAGGCTGGGCGGAGAATGGCTTGAGAGTAGCCCTGAGGAGAGGGACTTGGGGGTGTGTGTTGACGAGAAACTCAACATGAGCCGGCAGTGTGCGCTTGCAGCCCAGAAGGCCAACCGCATCCTGGGCTGCATCAAGAGAAGTGTGGCCAGCAGGTCGAGGGAGGTGATTCTGCCCCTCTACTCTGCTCTCGTGAGACCTCACCTGGAGTATTGTGTCCAGTTCTGGGGCCCCCAACACAAGAAGGATGTGGAGCTGTTGGAGCGGGTCCAGAGGAGGGCCACGAGGATGATCAGAGGGCTGGAGCACCTCCCCTACGAGGACAGGCTGAGAGAGTTGGGACTCTTCAGCCTGGAGAAGAGAAGGCTGCGAGGGGACCTGATAGCAGCCTTCCAGTACCTGAAGGGGGCCTACAGGAAAGCTGGGGAGGGGCTTTTTACAAGGATAGATAATGACAGAACAAGGGGTAATGGTTATAAACTGGAAGAGGGTAGATTTAGACTGGATATAAGGAAGAAATTCTTCACTGTGAGGGTGGTGAGACACTGGAACAGGTTGCCCAGGGAAGTCGTTGATGCTCCCTCCCTGGAAGTATTCAAAGCCAGGCTGGATGGGGCTTTGGGCAACCTGGTCTAGTGGGAGGTGTCCTTGCCCATGGCAGGGGGGTTGGAACAAGATGATCTCTAAGGTCCCTTGCAACCTGAACCATTCTATGATTCTATGATTCTATGATCTCAACTGTTTGTCTCTCAAATGATCAGCTCAGTAATGGCGACAATTGCTCCTAGTCATAAGAAAAATATACCAGGGCTAACTTTCTAGGTCAACCTTAAAATTATTATTATTTAAATCCCTAATTTTCACATTTCTGAAAGAATTATATAAGCTGACAGAGCCAAATTCTGCCTATAAAAGAAGAAATGAGATCAGTTGATAGTTGAGTTCAGACCGGGACTGGAATGTATTTTCCCCAGTGGTGATCTGTATTAAAAGAAATAAATGAAGTATGCTATGTAGCAACACTGAGTGCCACCACCGCTCACATCTGACATATTCAGGTCTAAAATAAATGCATTTTATTGACAGGAAATTCAGTGTCAGCTTAACAATTTCAAATGAAAGGATTTATTTTAAAGGGAAAAACATTTTGGTTTGAGCTAAAATCTATGTGATTTGTAAAGAAAGAATGTAAGCAATCACATACATAATTTTCAGCTAGATATGCTATAACATGACAACATTTTCATTCTAGTTAGTGGAGATATTTTAGGCTCTACAAAATTAAAAATAAAAAAAAAAAGAAAAGGGAAAAAAAGTTGATATGTATATGTTTGAAAACCAGATCAGTATGTCTATTTATGCCTATTCTAGTTCATATCTCATTCAAGGACTGTTTATCAAATTCAGTTACTTGTATCACTAACATACAGCCAGAACAATTTTTGCAAGAATATTTTTGTGCCATTTTCACACAATCCTAAGACAACAGGATCAGTTCCATCACCGGTATCTCAATACTTCTAGCCTTGTGAATCTTTAATAAGCTTGACTGTTGCTCAGGCAATTTGTTAATAGTCATAACAAGGTTTGGCTAGTTTTCTTTGAGAAAACTAACGATGTGGAGAAAAATGATCATTGATAACCAACCTTGCAATAACAGCAACCTAAAAGGATATGTAAAAATTGTCCCTTTCCATTTATTGTCTATGGTCATTTTATATCTAAAGCAAAATTTTTATGCAAGAGTATTAGATTAATCATAGCTTGTGACAGCAAGAAGAGAAAAGTAGTGGGGGGAGGAGACAGAACTGGAAAAAAATAAACTCATCTGAATTCTGAAGCAATCATGAATTTTAATAAAGGCAAGGACAGTCTAATATGGCATTGATACTTCACAGACATTTTAGCTTTCAAATTAGCTGACACATGCAACATGGTATGCTTCTGTAAGGCTGCAGAATAGCCACACTGATGTCCCAACATCTTTAAAATCAAAAATCTGCAAAATTATTCACTTGCCATGCATATTGAATTTTAATGACTTTTAATACTGCAATTTATTAACCTTTTACATCAGTGGTCAGAAGTGAAACATGCTGGGAACAAATGCATGACAGAAGGGAAAAATGTTTCTGACAGCTAGTGGGCTCCATTTGACAGTTAATAAAAGCCATCAAGTCCATATTATGTTAGATTAACCAAGATCTGGATTCCACTTGACAAGTCATTATTATTAAAGGCAAGTGGAGGGTATTTTCAAATACACCCTGGAGTGATGCATGTTAAAATATGTATGGCAAACTCTTGAATGTCAAGGACATTTTGTGCAGTGTATAATGGAAAACTGCATGTAATGTGCAGTTTGGGAACTATTTTATGTACCTCTGAAGACCTCAAAGCATCACAATGAATGTTTTATTGAAAGATGTCATGCTCAATGCTGGGACTGAGTACTGCAGATATTTATGAACAGCCATTCATTCGGCAACCTAGTGCTTCTGCTAAAGAAGAGAAAGGATCAAATGTGACTAAATGACTCATCTCTGCTACTCTGTTTTCTGTTAATTGCATCACCTGTTTTATTCTGACAATTTAAGACTGTGGCTTTCACCTTGATAATCTTGTACATTTCTAAATACACCAAAAGCTTTCTAATTTTGCCATCTGTATTGCACAAATACATCATTTTCCAAAAGTCCAGTGGACTCATTATCCATTTTCTGGTCTGTATCTAAGCTTATTTTATTGAAGAGAACTATTTTTATTTTACCACTCCTTTCCAATAATGTTTAGAGTCAGGCTAGGATTTGGGGAGATTTTACTTGGTGAATCTAAAATTAAAAAGTAAAGAATACATTGAAGTAGTCTAAGAACTGAAATACTGTAAAGAAAAAGCTGATTCAGCTTTATAGTCAGTGTCTTTAAAAGCAAACTTTTTTTTTCTTGCGACATTTCTGCTTTATTAAATGAATAGTATGGCTATGAACAAAATTGTAGTATACTGAAAGAAAGTTTGCAACACATGATCTCCTATGGTGTGCCCACCACCTTTGACTCTATCTCTTCTCAACAGAAAAGTAATATAATTCTTCAGTAAGAGGTATAATAGTCATGAAAAAAAAAATCCACAAAGATTATTCTGAAGCACAGCAGTATATGATGCCAATTTTTATAGCTTTGAGTTTGCTTTCTGATTCTGGATGTGTTAACCTCTGTCAGTCTTCAAGTAACAGATAAGCCATTATTTGTCTGGAGAGGGTGTTAATTTCACCAAAGGCAGATCTTGCCTGACCAATCTGGTGGCCTTCTACGATGGAGTGACGGCATTGGTCGACAAAGAAAGAGCATGTGATGTCATATACTTGGACTTCTGTAAGGCCTTTAATATGATCCCACACCACATTCTTACCTCAAATTGGAGAGAGATGGATTTGAACAGTGGATAAGAAATTGAATGGATGATCACAGTCAGAGGGTTGTGGTCAATGGATCTATGACCAACTGGAGGCTGATGAGTAGTGTGTCCCCCTGAGACAGCGGGTCTGTCTCAGGACTGGTGCTTTTCAGCATTTTTAACAATGACATAAACAGTGGGACTGAGTGCAACCTCAGCAAATTTGCTGATGACACCAAGCTAAATGGTGCAGCTGATACAGCAGAAGGAAGGGTTGCCATCCAGAGGGACCTGGACAAGCTTGAGAGGGGTGCCCATGTGAAGATAATGAGGTTCAACAAGGCCAAGTGCAAGGTACTGCACCTTGGTCAGGGCAATCCCAGATAATAAAAAAAAAAAACAGGAGGCGTTACTTTCGGTGCAGCCCTCGTGTGTGTGTGTCTATATATGTATACATTCTTATCATTGCTATTTTTTTTTATTTTTATGTCTTAGTAAATCATTTTTTCCTCAATCCACAAGTTTTATTTTGTTTCCATTTCTCCCCTTTATCCCACTGAGGGGAGAAGTGAGCATATGTCTGCATGGTTCTGAGCTTTCTGCCGAGTTAAACCATGATGTTGTAATTTCTTGAGGAATTTTTAGCAGGGACCTTTTGAAGTTTTTGAACTCTGTTTCTAATGGCTATTTCTAACTTGTTAGGTCTGGAATCATTCCAGTATTTCTGTTCAATATACTAGACATATATTAAAGAAATATTTGTGTGAGATTGAAGACCAAGATACTGAAACATACAGCTTTCAGTTAGAAATTAACTCTGTTCTCTGTGTGAACACACGGATTACATATCTAGAATGGATTTATATTTATAACCAGACCTCTTTTCAGGAAGACACTATTGTAATTTTATATAAACTCTCTATTTTTTTTAATTGGTTATAGAAATTAAAGTTCTATTTCAATGTGGAACTTGCTTTTGCATGCTATTTTTCTTGGAAGTCGCCAAAGTACCTTCATTCTTCACTTGTTATTTGTTCTTATTAAAAATTTAATGTTTTCTCATAGCAGTTCAAAATTTTAATTCCATCTCTTTTATACATAGCCATAGTATGCAAAAAATATTAAAAGTCTGTGGGAAGGGCAAACACTTCACTATACCTCAGTACTACATTTTATTTCACTATTCCATCTCTGGATTAGCCAGAAATCATCAAAAATGGCTCTGATCTCCTGATGCTTTTAACTGGAAAATTGAATATTCAGCTTTTTCTAAATCCAAAGTTCAGAATATATTTATCTGTGCTCTGTTAAACCATGTTACCCAGAAATTTGTAATGTTTTCCTATGTGAGCATCCACTTATTTTCAATAAATAATTTTATGTAATATTCACATTTATTATTTGTAGACGTTTAACATTTATAGGTGTTGCATATTAGCACGTTAGACAAAAAGGAATGATGTCTGAATAACAAGTGCAACAGTAAGATTGTATTAAAACAACTCATTTGCCTGTCCTTCAAATTATCCTTGTTGTCTCGCTCAGACTTAGATTCTCCATAGTCTCAGATTTGACTCAGCTACTGCAGTCATGTGTACTTCTGTAAAATACCTTATTTCTATGAGTTATTCATTCAGTAGTAACCTTTGTAATAAAATTCTTAAGATGAGAAATGTAGCGCATATCGAAATTACAGAGCTGTTATCCGCAACACTTCAGTTACCATATTTTTATGGAGCATAATAGCCCTTAGATGGTCCAGCATGATTAAACAACACGCAAATACTGAAACGTTAGAAAAACTGAAAGAAAGACTATTCTTTGAGGTTAGTGAAATAATATTTTACTTCTATTAAATGTAAATGCAGATGTAAAAGTTCTGAACTTTAAAGTAATTATAAATAGGACAAAAATCAACACACATTTAAAAGAATTAGAAATATAAAGAAGTGTCGATATGAAGAAAACTATGAAAAGTTTTAAAGTTGAGTTCTCAGCGCCATTTCTTAGTCCATGGTTAAAAACATGGCAATTGCATGGTAGAAATGATTAATTTAGCATACTCAGTATTCTCAAGATGTTGAATAATAGCCTACTCTAAGCATCATTAAAATTCTTTTAATGAAGGGGAAAGAAATATATTTCCTTCTGCAATTTAAAGGACTTCATTAAAATACTTTACATGTTATGTAATTTGAAAAAAAAAAAACTTACAAGAAAAGTTTTCGATACAAGCACTTGTAAGTCAATATTCCAACTTCTCGGACAGAGTCTTCTTAATTAGGAACTTGTCCTGAAATATGAGAAAGAGTAGCATGAAACCAGAGCAGAATGTAGTAATCTGAAAGTATTTCTAGATCAGTCTGAGACTGGATACGAGATGAAACTCGTGAAGATCCTTGCTTTTGAACCAGTAATATTGATTACATTTACTCAGCGCCCTCTATTTGGCTTGAGCACACTTCATATACTTTCTTTCAAATAGGACTACATGCCTAGAATGAATACAAATCATACCAATAGATCTCTGTACTGTACACTAAAAGCAGTGGAGAAGAATAATATGATGTATTTTTTTTTTAGATTCAAGCTATATATGTTTATAATTATCTATACATTAATTTTATAGACATTCAATTTTTTTTCATCATTAGTGTTCTAAAACCAAGGAAAAGCACTGTGAAAAAATAACTAAGGCCTTTCAAATTCAATTTTTCAGTTAAACTGGCTGAAAATATGAATAATTATGATCAGGACCAGTAGTATGTTTTTGTCTTGGAACTGTTTCAATTACTGTACATATAGGAAAATACTAACTTTATGTTTATACTTAAAATTAATTTATTGCGTAATAGACAAAAACAAAACATTGAGGCAAACTCTGGCCTATTTTCTTGGATTGTTTGCATACATTCTAGGTAAGAGAGGAGCTTTGCCTAGAGGTTGGTAGATATCTACACAGAGATTTTATATATTATATTTTGTTCTGTTGTAACTGATTTAAAATCACTGTGCTTAACATGATCTACATATTGTGTACATTAAATTGTGAAAAATCTTTAAATTTTCTTCTTATAAAGATGTGGAGATAAAATATATGACTCTGAGCTCAACATGGAGTGGAGATGAGAGCATGCTGAATTCAATATTTCCTATGATTTGCAGTTCATTTAAAGAATTAGTCTTCTCTTTGATATTCAGGAGAAAATAATGTAAAAGAAAATCAGAGAGATTGTTTACTTTCTAGGTTTCTGTTGTTTTAGTTTGTTTATATTCTCCCAATTAAATAATTTCCCTGATAACTTCTACCTTCAAGTTACATTTAAGACTGAATCAGCTCTCTAGATCAATGTTAAGCTCTGGCAGCATAAGAGAAAAAGTCCAGGACATCCAAACAAACATTCAAACCTTTCAGCTTCCTGTCTGTGTCTAGCTTTTCTGCTCTGCCACCAAGATTTCTTTAGATTGTCACTACTTCCTTGTCAATGCAAGTCATTCTCCATGTTTTTACTTGGAGACACACAAGATACCAAAAATGAAGACAATTAAGCCTTTCTTCTGTCTTCCAGTCTCACATAACTTGGTTAGACTACTCAACAACAGACGCTATTAACTTTTTTTTGGCCAAAAGTTTTCACCACCTGAAAATCTGTTTGCTGTGATCTTGTTGCTTTGGTTGTTTTTGCCAATACAGCAAGTATTCAATAGGAGAATATATGTTGCATGGTAAATAAGACAAGAATTACTGAAAGCCAAGGAGACTGACAGAGCTTGACTTCATTCAGCTACTGCTGAACAGAAATGGCTCTAACACTTGTTTTAATATCAGATATTTTAATAAGCTACATGCAAATAACTTTAATACCTTGCTACTACTTGTGTTAGGGCTATTGATGTAGTGCTTCTACGAATATAAATGAAAGGAATCATAATTTAATAACCAAATCCTCAGAAAATAATTTAGTTACAAGTATAATACAATATAAAGCTCTTAAGTTTCCATGAGAGTCATGGAAGTCATGCCATTTCAGAATATATTCTAAGTATGGTGCTAAAAGGAAGCATGTTGAACACTGCTAACAACATAATGGGGGATAAAAGGAACTTCACCTTTTTTTTTTTTAATTTATATTCATTTTTTGTGACATTCACATGGAGAAGGGGAAAAAACAGACAAGATTGTACCAGAAACAAAAATGTCTCGTAAGCAGCTCTGAAAAGAGACTGTTTATAGATGAGACGTGTTGCAGTGCATTCCCTTCTTCAGCAGACCACACAAGTTTCCAAATACGGAAACATATAACATGACAGCTGAAGAAAAGTTGTTTTTTAAAATTTAAAAAAAAAATTTTTTTTTTACTTGATAAAAAAATAATATTTGAGTTTTAGTGAAAAAAATAAAAAAATGTTAACATAGGCTTTCTCGTTTTTAAAATCTGTGACCTGTGGCAGCAATTTCCAACTGATGTCACAGATTAAAAGCAAAAATAATATGATTTCAACTGAACTGCATAGGATCTGGATCTAATCCAGCAGTCAAACACACTGCATCAAAGATGCATTGGCACAGCCCAACAGCCAATTCCAGGGCTCTCCTGCAGGAGCTCCTTAATGGTACTTTCTCTGCATCTTCCTTCCTCAGAAGAAAGAATCATTGACAATGATTGTATTAAAATAATGGTTCATTTACAGCTGAAATGCTGTTAGTACCCTGCTTAGAGTGTTTCAGCATGTCTAGTACCTACCATGCTCTATAGAAACATTGCAGCACTGGTGGCAAGTGAACCATTCATTCTGACTTTGTCATGCCCTGGTGCTTCATCTGACTGTCATGGGTGTTTTCTCATAGTTTCCAGGTGATGTAGCCTGATGTCTTCTCACACTCATGTGAGACTACATCGGCAGCTGGAAAACAGTGTTCATGCATTAGATTTCAGAGCTTTCCAAATCTGTACTCATGTACCCTCATGTATTGTGGCGAGACCTGTGCTCCAAAACCGGCTGGAAAACATAGGGCCCACAGAGCAGGTAACGTTAGCTGAAACCAGCTGTTAGAAGTGACCCATTTCTGGTTTCCTGTGTCCGCAAAGTGGAGTGACTTAAATTCATAATTGCCATTACTTACAGCGCCACCAAAGAGATGAACTTGGGCTGACAGATGAAAAGGTATCTCTCCAATCACAGACTACTGCTTGAATATAATAGTAGAGTCACCTGGATATGCCTTATTTCTTTCCAAGCCAACGTAAACACATCACCTATTTTTTTGAGGTGATCAGAAGACAGTCACTGGAGTGAACTGAATCTCATTGGCCTACAGCTTTAGTACATGCCAGTTCTTAACAAAGTCCATACTATCACTATTCATTAAAGACTTTCTAAATGCATCTTGCTTTAATTTTAGATCCTTTCAATTCTTGAATGATCTGCTTATTTGTTTTTAGTTCGACTGGTCCAAATAATTAATGGGTGTCCAGGAAAAGAAAGGTAGGCATTCTCAAACCTTTTCTCTTTCCAAGGAGAAAAGAATCACAGAATCACAGAATTGTAGGGGTTGGAAGGGACCTCTAGTGATCATTGAGTCCAACCCCCCTACCAAAGCAGATTCCCCAGTGCAGGTTGCATGGGTAGGTGTCCAGATGGGTCTTGAATATCTCCAGGGAAGGAGACTCCACAATCTCCCTGGGCAGCCTCTGCCAGTGCTCTGTCACCCGTACTGTGAAGAAGTTCTTCTGCATATTGGTGCGGAACTTCCTGTGTTCCAGTTTTAGGCCATTTCCCCTCATCCTGTCCCCAAAGACCACTGAAAAGAGATGCTCCTGTCTATTTGCCTCCCACACTTTACATATTAGTACTCATTGATCAGATCTCAGCCTTTTTTGCTCAAGGCTGAACAGATCCAGATTACTGAGCCTCTCCTCATAAGAGAGATGCTCCACACCCTTTATCATCTTTGTGGCCCTCTGCTGGACTCTTTCCAGGAGGTCCCTGTCTTTTTGATACCGGGGAGCCCAGAACGGGATGCAGTACTCCAGGTGAGGCCTGACCAGGGCGGAGTAGAGGGGGAGGATCACCTCCCTCGACCTGCTGGGTTCATATCCGTATGTGACCAAATCACAACCTGAAAAGTGAATGAGGTTACTGTAAGAGACTAAAGGAATATGTCTCAACATTGGTGGCGGGAAGGGTGCAGGACTTTGCCATCATACTACCCTGGGAACTGGACATTGTCCACCAATCAGGAGCCTGCACCCTAGAGCCACCCAGTAGTGCCTGGGCCCCTTCAAGAACTTTCCAGAGCCCCCCAGCAACACACACAGGGCATGCGTCCCCCCTGAGTGGGGGACGGGGCGATATAATAAAAAGGGGTGCAACTGGAGGGGTGCGGGAGACAGCGGCAGGAGACAGCGGCAGGAGAGCGAGAGAGAACGGCGGGAGAGCGAGAGGGACAGTGGCGAGAGCACGAGGCGAGAACGGCAGGAGCGAGTGGGAGGACAGTGGACTGAGAGGAGAGCGAGCATTGTGAGAGAGAGAGCTGCGAGGAGCTGCGTGACACCGAGTGGAGGAACGGTGCCTCTCTCGTCCCCCCCCTGAACTGCACCGCCCCCACTGGTAACAGCGAGCTTTCCCATTTTCCTTCCCGTTTACGTTATCCCCCCCTCATTGCGTTGGTAACAGCGGACACTCCCTTTTTCCTTCCCTTTTTCCCCACTCCTCCCCCATCGTGAATCCGTCCCTTCGTTAATAAAGTTTCTCCTGTTTAGGCACTTGACTCCGTTTTGAGCTTAATTCTGCTCCCGAGAATTATAGAACCAAGTCACGATAGACATTGGATCATGACAGTTACACAGCATTTGTTGTCCAAAGTTGAGTATAGAACTGCAACTATTTGCACTTGGAGAAATTCAGGAATGCAGCAAAGCCATTATAACTGGTTAATATTTATAAGTAACTGAAAATTCATTGCTTAGTTTCCCATCACATGAGCCATGACACAGTCAGAGGGCAGATAGCCATCTTTTTACATAGCCTTTGTTAATTAAACAATAAAATATTATCAAACTTTTCCATAGCCACAGATGTATTAGAAATATTTTTAGCAACTTGAAAATAAGCCTTTTATGGAAATAGTCAATTTTTAAAGTAAGGCAAGATTTTCAGTAGCATACACTGTATTAGAACAATAAATATAGCAAAAGAAAGAAAGAATTAAAAAAAAAATCCCTTCCCTATAACCATAATTCCCTCCCCTAAATATTTACATTCTGTTGCATAAGCCAATTTAAGCTTGCTGAAATCAATTTTTCTGATTGTGACTCAGATATGCTACTTTTGTTTGTGGGTTCTTTTCCTTCAATTCACCTTTTGAATTATTTTCTCTTATTTTCTTTTTTTTTCATCTTTCATCTCTCTTCTTTTCTTTTTTCCCCAAATTTTTCATTCTTTTTTTATTTCTGTTGTAGATGGGTGTGGTGGTTGGGAGTGATGCTATTAAAAACATTGTGGAATACCTCAGTCACCATTGAGTATAACAGTGGGAGTGTAGTTTTATTGGTAGGAGAAAAGCTGACCTTTCTCTGATTGCATTGAATTTACAGGGGAATATAAGGTCCAGAAGAAAAAGATCTGACAGCTGTATTTTGTAAGGCCAACCAAGACTCAAGGTCTCGTAAGTGTATAACAAAATCACAAATGTAATGGAATTTTAAGAATAATAGTAACAAACAAATATTAGGTCTTAAGTTCTAATTATAGCATGGTGCAACATTTTTAATACATTGATATATGTGTCTGCATAGAAATATATATATATGTATACATATATTTTACACAATTTAAACCTAATTTTTTTGGGGGGGGCAATATTTTCAGAAATCGGCAGAGACAGAAAAATGCTTTTGGAATTAAACGGTCAGATTTTGAAAATTATTTTGTCTCAGCACTTTTGACAGTTATATTCACTCTTTATGACCACTAGGATCTCCTAACCTGTAGGCATATTAATTTAATCTAAACTTTCTGCATTTTCTTCTGTTGAGTGTTTTCTGACTAGAAAAAAAATTTCAAAGCTGTGTTTGAATTACAGCTGGGTATGATATTACTCAACTTTTTTACTGTCTACTTGCTTAATTCTTCAAAGTTCAGAATTTCTCTAATGCGTTTAAAAGAAAAAGGAAAGTCAGGTCTCTTGAAAGCTTTATTTTGCAAGGATTTAGACTCTTGTGCCTGTGATTAGCCTACTGTATAAAAATTGTACTGCTCCCACTATTATTGTCCCTTTCACCTTGTGGACGCTGAAATTCTGTAATGTACAAAGAATCATTTATCAGATTGAAGAACAGAGTAGTTTCCAAATGTTATTGTGAAAGAAATAGGGTCACTACTGTAAACTCTAAGACCTTATTTGATTTTTCAATATCTCTGTATTTCATTTTATTTTTGAAAATTTCTTACCCATACTCTGATTATTGTAAAGGATGAATACCTGCTCTCTTGAGGTTGTATTTTTTTATTATCCATTGTGTCCATTCTCTTTTTTCTAGCATGGTCATCTAAGAATTTAAAGCAAGAACAGAGTGCCACATTTTCAAGTCTTTTTCTCCCCATCGATCTGAATCTCTTCTTCCCTGCAGTTAAGAAAGACTGCAGATTAACTATTGGCACTTAAAACCTCCAAAAAGCTCCCAATACATTTATCCTCATTAACGGTTACCTTCGTTATTTTCATTATTAGAGATGGCCCACTAGGGGATCCTTCCCTCCAGCTGGCAAGTTCAGTTAGAAAAAATGTCAGTTTTATCATTTTTATTCTGAACTCTACTCATTTTACTTATGAATAGCTCTCACAGAAGTCATTTACAAATGGTATTTCCTACAGGACATATATCCCACTGCTGTTTTTTAGGACTCACAAAGGGCTTAAAGGGATCCTTTTTTTACTGCTTTTCCCGACAATTTTCATATCAAACATTCTCAAAGTACAGACAAAAATCTGTTTAAACTATTTGTCTCTTGCCAGCTCTATCTCAGCACTAAGAGTTGAGCTGCAGTTCCTTTTTATTTGTTAGTACTCATAAGTAGTAAAATCTTAAGTTTTGCTTCACAAACTATTAGCTGAATTTAATTATCACATTCGTATTTATGAAAGTTTATTGATTTATGATTTGAAAGTGGTACTGAGCTCCTCATTGTTCATATGGGTGTACTTGTATCTATGTCTTTCAGAGACAGATTTTATTCTAGTTCTTAAGCATGACATTACATGACACTAATTTAAGAAACAGAAGTGTAGTAAAATAAGGAAAAGTAGGGAAAAAGTCACAGAAAATTCCATTATATCCCTGAATCACGGTCCTTGCTTTCGTTTCTAGGTCAGACTATTTTTTTTCTCTAAAATTACTTTCTCACTTTCCTTGAACTAAATCTACGTAGTCTCAGTTGCAGTTACTTCCTAATCTACTTGCAGTAGCTTTCTTCCTGACAGCAGAATTTCATTGAGCTGACTCTGACAGCTCTTGCAGAGCTATAACTGGAACTAGCAGTTTGAATAAAAGAGATCTATTCTCTGGGGAAGAACCCTGATGTCTCATGGCTTCAGAGAGCTATACAGAGGCCACTGAATGCTCTGTAAAACCCACAACACTCTTGTGCTCAGAAGAACATACAAAATCAAGGACGGATTCAACATCAAATTTAAACTCATGAATTTAGGCGTCTACACATAAGTTCCCATATATATCCTAAACATTATAGTTGTTACAAATATATTTTCCAATTTTTTGAGCTTGTTTAGGGCAATGAAAATATGTAATTCATTGGTAAGAGTACCCTTCAGAGCCATTAGATGTAGGAGATCACTTCCCATAGGCCCCAGTAACAATCTTTCATCCTCTAAGATTTTGTATCTTAGAATGGACTGAAATCTTAATTTGTATTTTCAAATTGGGCACAATTTTTACTTATAGTCAGGGTTCTGTTTAACAAAAAAGCACTATAAGATTCTATGTTGGTGCACTGAAGATCCAGGGAAAAATGCTCTGACTTCTAGGAGGCTGCTGACTGCGATGATTCTGTGTGTTTAGATAGCTGAGTTAAAAAAAAAAAAAAAAAGTTTCTTAGATGCAAGTGTGTTTTCTAGCAGAAGAAGACGAATGAATTTTTCAGGAAAATCTATGAACAAATCATTCTGAACATCAAAAATGTTTTGACAATTCCACTCCCTCCCATCACCTCTATGCTAAATGCATCAGGAGTAAAAACCACATTAATAAGAAAGAGCTGGAGCTATATTTGCAATCATAAGTTCATATTTTTTGAAGTTCATCTGCAGAAAAATTTGCATGACATTTCTGAGCATTGCATTTTATTTTTGCATTGTCATTTGCATGACATTTCTCTTGTTTTGTGTGAGGAGAAAATTATAGGTGATTTTCCTTTTACCTATCCGGAAATCTCAAACTTCAGAAAACTATTGGAATACTTGAGAGAAGGCAGTATAGGGTTCATATGAGGTTCACCTTGCTTTGCAGTTGGCATTTTTTTCCTCCAAAAATCTACAGAGAACTTTGATCAGTTTTGAGCATTGCTGTAGTTAGGTAACTCACTTCTGTAGAATTTCTATTTCTGTTATAAAGCCTACATGAAGTGTATCACTGCTGAGATGCTCTGTAGATCCCTATTGCACCTTTTAAGTTCTACTAGGGCTGAGCAAAAATTCAATGGGTGTTTATAATTGAATTTAAAACAATGAAAGGCCCCCAGAGAATGCATTCTAGTGTAATTATAGCAGTGAACGCTAATTCTTAACAAACATAATTAAATGTATGTGAGATAAAACAAGAACTGTTCATTTAATGCTAACTTTTCAGTGCTTGGAAATTGAGGGACTATTAAAAGGTATTTCATTACTTTCACGCATTACCATCATGAACTAAAGAATATACTTAAAAAGTCCTGGGTGACCTGTCTGTAACTAAGCAAGACAACACTACTTTCTACCTGAGTGTTGCCCAGAAATATGAGTTTGCCTCTGTATGGGTAACAGGAGATGACTATAAACAGGCTTGTTGGTCCGAGCTTGGACTAGCATGAATATAACTGAAAATTCGAAGATGCTCAAAGTACTGCTTCTGTATAACTCATACCTCCTATCACAGCAGCTGAAGGAATTAGCTTCATATACAAAATAAAAAAGACTTGTATTCAGTAGTCTGGAACATGTTACCCTCCCTGACTAATGTCAAATAATTTCTTTCACTAATTTATGATTTCAAATTAATTTATAAATTATTGTACATATTCTGTAAATTTCATAAAACAAAGCTAGGTAAAGTCCAGTGTGCTTGAAATTGTATCACATTTGAAACAGTGCAGCACATGAAAGAGACATCAGAATATTTTCATTGTTATCATTCCTTTTTCAGGGTAATCAGAAGAGATCACTTTAATTTTTTTTTTTATAGATACTCAAGATCTATAAAGTACTTACAACCCACCAAACTAAATTGTTTGTACAGAAAATCTGAGTTGACAAATCATTGTTTCTGAGATTGTCAATATCAGTTTAATTTATCAATCAACTGAGTACTGAGCAGAGATTGTTTTTTACCTTTGAGTTTACATAAAAGATGAGGGAGAAGAGGAATATAAAATGATGCACGATATATCTAATATGAAAACTTGCCCTAACACCGTCAAATAGAATACTGTGACAATCGCCTCTAAATATATTTAAGGAATAGTTTCACTGTCCACCTTCAGCTATCAATTGTTGTGTATTTCAGTGTTACCTCATGCACATCTATCAGATGTAGAAGTATCATTTTTCTTTGTATATCTGTACATGAGATGTCCTACCTCAGGAATAAAAAAGGATGGTGATTTTCAAGTGTATATTATGGACAGTGAATTCAATGTACTTTTCAAGTCCAGTGACTTCATCACCCTGAAATACATAAATGGAAAAGATCACATTGTGAAGTTTTCTATATATGAGACAAAATGTGTTTCTAAAAACATTTAATTAATGAGAATTCCATGAGAAAACAAGAAAAACAAACAAACAAAAAAACAGAAAAACCCAAATTGAATATGAGGCAAAAATGCTGAAAAAAAAGTTGCTCACACTTTTTGCAATCCATGAGATTCTGAAAGTCTCTCCCCTTACGACATATGTTTAAAGTTATTAACAGCATTTACCCAGATGATATAGTTTACTTCCAAAAGACACATGAATAAACTGTTGCTTTAATCTCTTCAAACAAATCTTAAGAATCTTTGTTTACAGTATGTTGTAAGTAACCCTGACTGCAAATAGCAAGTTCAGAAGAGATCTGATGAGAAGTTTTTATTTCATTTTTTTAGCCAAGAATACCAAGTATCTGTTTTTTAACATTTTCTGGTTTCAATTAAAAATAAATGTTTTTTGTGATTTTAGAGTGATGATTTCCATCTAAGATAATATTCCCTCCTTTATAAAAGAATCAGAAAAGCATGGGAGTATGTCTAAAAGGTACTACGCAAGAAACTAAAACTGACTGTAGATAAAGTACTATGAATTGTGCAGAGTAAACATACTGAAAGAAATTAGATCATTCCATGGTCCACCTTCTTTATAGAAATATTCCTTGTAAATTATAATAAGATCAAGCATGCTGTTTTCAAACAGAAGTAATTTTTGAGATGATAGGTTTCCTTAAGACACATATCCATTCGACTATATTATCTAATTCAGAATGACAATCTACCATTGCTTCAGAATTGCAGAAGAAAAATACTAACACCAGAAAATAAGAATAGACTCAGGAATAATAATAATGATATAAACCAAAAACTAAACACAACTATTTTCCTAAGCAGGGAAATCCACATGAGGCCAGAAAATCTTTGCAGCACAGAAAACACTTTTATACACTACTTTGTTCTGCCCCCAAGAGAAATCAACAATTGAAGTAGCAGTCATCCTGGTCTTTCACTAAGAGAATTAGCAAGGCCTATTTCTTAAAATAATGTTAAGACAGACAAAAAGATACAGTTAAACAAATGATTTATAAAATGCAAAAGACAAAGCTTTCTTTCAAGCATTTGATTTCCAAATCCAAGATCTGGTCTGTCTACATACACACAATTACTTGTACAGAAAATGAGAATTATCAATT
The DNA here is from genome assembly GCA_013396635.1 of Penelope pileata. NCBI lineage: Eukaryota > Metazoa > Chordata > Aves > Galliformes > Cracidae > Penelope > Penelope pileata. Next base: position 78,909 of record WBMW01000981.1, read on the forward strand.
CCTTTAGTAGAAGTGATGTCATTCTCATTTGTTGTCATGAAGCAAAACGATCAGAAAGTAAGGTTATCTAGAACTGAAAGCAAGTTTGTTTTCTTCCCAACTTTACTGTTGATTCTTAGGTGCTGAATACCTACATGAGCAATGCTAGAAAAATGAGGCATTTTGTCATTTAAAAAACAGACTCAAAGTTTGGGAAGCTCAGGGAAAGGGAGGAATTTTGAAATCTTAGTTTCTAACAGAAGTTACGCTTCTCGTAGTGTCTAGTATGAATTTATCTTGTTCCTCAGAGATACTGATAACATCCTGGCAGTGTTGAATGGAGCCGAGGACATAACTCACTTCCGCATTCCTCTGCCAGTGAAATACTTAAGGGGGGCATAAGGAGCTGGGAACTGGGAGGGGACAGGACCAGGGCAGCTGACCCAAATTGACCAAAGAGCTATTCCATACCATATAACATCATGTGATTGGTTCATTGTTTTTTCCAGGTTCTCTTCGTTACGGAAGGGGCTAGCCGGGAGGAAGGGTCACCAGTGGCTGTGAGCCCTTGCTCTGCGTATCCTCTTTGTATATATATATATATATATATGTACTGTAATTTCTTTTGTTCTCTTTACTATTTTAGTAAATAGCGTTTATCTCAACCCACGCATTTTACTGCATATCTCTCTACTTCTCTCCCCCGTCCCATTTGGGGAGGGGGGAGGGTGAGTGAATAACTGTGTGGAACTCAGCTATCTGCTGAGTCAAACCATAACAGTTTCAAAGCCTAACAAGTGGAAAATTACAGAGAACTTTGCATGTTCTTAAAGCAGACATATATAAAAGTGTCAAAATCTTTTTAGAAATATGGAAAATATTAACAGTATAACACAGTAAACTTACTACAAGACAATTACATTTATTGGCTTCTAACTCATGGAATTGGAGGATAAGGGTAGTAATACATGAAGTTACAGCATTTATAATTGTCAAGAAAATAAAATTAATGCAAATAGAATACCACTTTTGCATGCATAATAGATAGCCTACACTCTAAGAATTTGAGCCTTAAGGCCCAAACCCTTATTCTCTTACAAATACTGCAGATATCTTATACTTTATTATGCATGCAGCTTACAATGAGTGACAGAAACAGGAAAAAAAAGTGAAGAGAATATATGTTCATTTAAGAATATTGTCTAACTTGCAAAAAATACATGATTTTTCACTGTCTACAACCGTATTATAGGAAACACAAAGTATAAACAGAATAAGTTTAATCACAAGGAAATAGAGTAATTTCTATTTCTTGGTGATTCTCAGGCTTTTATCAACCAGGGCAATCATTCAGTTCTTCTAAATCTCCATAAAGAGGTTGATATTTACGTTACCCATGAATGTTCTTCAACTAGGAGATAGACTACAAGAGCACTAGACAGCATTACAGGTTGATTTCTCTTTCGGGTAGAAACATTTCATTTCACAATTACCTTAAAAATTACCACAGTATATTATTCTACACTTCTGTTTTCTGTCAATTTTTTAAACTGCACTTCAACAGTCTTGAGTTCAGTGAAAGCCATATACTGACAAGAAAGCAGTCACAACTTAGTCTACAATGGTTTTAAAAAGTTACATATATATATATATATATTTAAATAACCAGAGTTAGTAAGATTGTAAGTTGACGTCAAGCAAGAAAAAGAAAAAAAGAAGGGGAAAGGCACGTGAAATTTAATGAAACAAAATTTATTCTTTAACTTTGCGAAACTAGAACACAGCACAGTGTGCTATGGCTGCATTCTTGGCATTCTGAGGTATTTCCCGTGTGAAGGAATTGTAACCTCAAAACCATGCTTCTTTCACTTGCATTAGAGGATTCTACAAAGGTTTAACATATATTGGGGATCATTTGGTTTTTTTTTCTTTTCCAGTTTGTAACAAGAAAAGTGCTTCCAGGATTTTCAGCACAACAATTTTGCTTAATGTCTCAAGAACACAGGTCTGTAGTCAAGTTTGTAATAAAGAAGTCTAAATATAAGAAGTAGCAGTTTTGTTAAACAAGAAAAAAAAGACAGGAAAGAAAGAGATAGGAAAAAAATGTGATGATTATATATATACACACACAACTCAGCTACTAGTCACCCACTAACCAATACCCAGCTAACAATACAATCTACCCTCTGACTGACACCCTGCTAACAATGCAACATCTCATCACCTACTGACCAACACCCAGCAAAGGGCTCCCTACAGCTTTATACCCTTCTGCATGGTGTCACGTGGTACGCAATAGTCTAATTCTAGCAATTATGCTGACTCTGCCCCAACTGCTGCTGCCTGCAGTAAAGGCAGCTGCTCTTTTACTAAATGGCCCAATCTGGCTCTAGATGTGTTGCAACCATTCAACAACTAAAATATTGTGGTGGTATTAACATTGTCTTAACTGAAACAAGGACTACTACTTAGAATAAAATTATAATCACTTCAAAGGTATCATTTCTATATCCAAGGTAGCATTAGCTATGATGACAGCAGCTGTTTGCTGCTCCACGGTTTTTCACCATATTTAAAATGGATGTAGGAGCAGTTCTTACATACGTTATGCTACATAAAATGGAAAACTCCTCCAATACTTTATATAAAATGCAGTAGAGTAAATGAGATTGAAGAAAACAAGGACTGAGATGTTTATAAATAGACAAGGAAATGAGTATTTCAGTGTTCACTGTGCCTTTAAATACAGCATACTCCCTGCTGCAACAGCTCCCATTTAGTGTTTCAGTATGGAAGAAGCAGGTTGTAAATCATCCTCTGTTGTTTTTCATTTGTTCTAGTTTGGTTTGCTTCTTTGCTTATTTGTTAGTTTCCGTCAATTTAAAATAAAAATAAATATGCCTGCAAAAAATGTATATGTATAGTAGCAAAACCATGACAAGGAGATTGATGTCTCTGTTAAAGAAATAAGTGAGGGAAATCATATCTGTTTTGCTAAGGCTGTACTCAGTGTTCTAAATACTTCACAGAACAATTTTTGGTTTGAACAAAAAAAAAAGAAAAAAAAAATAACTCCTTCATCTGGAAGTGCAAATTTAAAGCCATAAACAGCCAAAGTAATAGTTTCGCTTTAAAGATCATAAAGGAAATAGGAAAGTATTCACGTCAACTCCCAGCCTCCCAACAGCCTTTAGCTTCAATGATCAGAGCCTTTCCATACAATTACCTAGCAGTCTCTTTTAGACACTGCAGAGGATAAAAAATGCTTGTGGTTGCTTAATTTGTTTGTTTGTAAGCAAAGAAATCCAGTAAACCATCTTCTTTATATTGGTTGCCACACAGACAGCTGCAGTATGTCATGATAAGCAACTAGAAAGAATCTACATAACAAGTACTTGTTCTATTAAATTGCTGGTAAATACATGAGGAAAGCATCAGTGGCGCATTTTAGATTTTTGCTTACGGATACCTCTCATCTTTTTACCAGCACTTCGGTAAGCAATTCTTAAAGACTTCTAGTAAAGTAAAACTTGTTGCAACTTTATAAATTGAAACAGTCATAAGCAATAAAGATCAAGTAAACATTTTCTCGTTACCATCAGTGTAGTCCTTCTGCTGCTCAGAATGCAGACACTTCAGAAACTGAAGGTCAAAGAGTGAGCAACAATACACCACACTCATGGTTTACAATTTGAAGAAAAGTAAAAGCATAGATCTGATTAGACTGCCTAGATGAGTCCACATCTTTTGAACATATTTACTGATAGTTATAATGTGCTTTCAAACAGATTCAGGACTTAAGCAGAAATGTTGGCAAACTGAGGCAGACAGGCAGCATTTGAACACGTTTTTAGCTCTACTGTGCCAACTATTAGTCTAAGAAATGGGGATTACAGGGCACAGGAATTTATTCTTATATGTGCAGAAAGCTTACATGGAGACAGAAGTCTCTTAGGCATTTTCATTTGTTCACGTGTCAACTGAGATTTAGCAGTCAAAGCCACAGTTCCACTTCAATCACAGTTCCTTTCTGAGCCAGGAACACGCTGTGGTTAAGGAATGTTATTTCCAAACCAAATTTAAAATATTGCTGTTTAGAGTTTTTGACTGTACAGGTGTTCTTTTGGATATTTATTCTAAACCTTTGGAAAAGAAAATGCGTAACAATCTGTCTTGTCTATTTTTTTCTGCAAACTTCCAAAAGCTAGAATTTGCCTACCTATGTGTATGAACATTCTTCACTAATAGCTATGAGTTATGTCTCTTTATTTGGTATTATATAAATATGTTCTAGGGGGCCATGAAGATGATCAGAGGGCTGGAGCACCTCCCCTATGAGGACAGGCTGAGAGAGTTAGGACTCTTCAGCCTGGAGAAGAGAAGGCTGCGGGGGGACCTGATAGCAGCCTTCCAGTACCTGAAGGGGGCCTGCAGGAAAGCTGGGGAGGGGCTTTTTACAAGGGCAGGTAATGATAAGGCAAGGGATAATGGCTACAAACTGAAAGAGGGTAGATTTAGACTAGATATAAGGAAGAAATTCTTCACTGTGAGGGTGGCGAGACACCGGAACAGGTTGCCCAGAGAAGTTGTGGATGTCCCCTCCCTGGAAGCATTCAAGGCCAAGCTGGATGGGGCTTTGGGCAACCTGGTCTAGTGGGAGGTGTCCTTGCCCATGGCAGGGGGGTTGGAACAAGATGATCTCTAAGGTCCCTTCCAACCTAAACCATTCTATGGTTCTATGATTCTATGATACAGGTCAATACTCTCAACAGAAAAAATTCTTAATAAATCTAAATGTTGTAATACAAAATAATATATAATACAAAAGTGTGTATGCTTCATACATACTGACAAATTGAAGTTTAAATAAAATAAATCCTGCAGGTTAGAATGGATAAAGGATGCCAATCACCTCTATTAATATTGAGGAAAAAGAAAAGAAAAGAAAAAATATGGCTTCTAAGATATGTTTTCAAGAAATTTCTCAGGGAGTGAACCTGAGTTTCAGATTCCTTATGAGCCACAGCCAGAGGCAGTAACTTTTAAAAGCAAACAGTATATCTGCAATAAGCTGGAAATATTCATAAATCAGTCTATTATCAAAGGTGTGTGGATAAACAAATAATTATCATGTTTGAAAAGACGTTTGTTCTTCCTTTTTCTTAACACTGATGTCAAAAGAATGGTATTATATAGTAAATGATCATCTGACCAAACAACCTGATCTAAACCATGTTATGATTTTTTTTCACATACAAGTAATACAAAATATCTTAGGCAAATGTTCTCAATTTCTACACTCATTGTAATGAACCTAACAGCCCTTAAATTCATGAAAGAACTGCTGTAATTAAATGATCATTTTTCACTGAAGTGAAAATCAGAAGTTTCAACTTAATTACGCCTTCCCTTTCCCACAGATCAGTCTTATCTAATATTAAATGTATGCATAATCTAAAACCATGTAAAATATCTATTTCATTTGGAAATTCTGCATTGTAATAGAAATATGTTCACCGTATTTGCTAGATATTGAAACACTGAAAAGTATTTTTGTAACATAGCACATGCACTCCCCAAAGCATGTTTCTGTCTGTTATTTTACTGTGCAAATATCAGTATATTATGGAGTAGTACTAGGTCTACGCAGGATCATATGAGGTTGGTGAATGGCAACAAAGTTTAGAAATAGCACAGATGGAGGGAAATGCATATCTCTTTTAATAACTGGATTTAAGTTGTGCATCTTAATTGCATGGATAGTCACCAAATCCATTTCGGCTTAGATTTGTCTAAATAGAAAGAAATTCTTGATGCATGTGATCACATTGTGAGTGCAAAAACCCAATTTTAGAAATAGCTCCTCACACTTCTGTGACTTTGTCTTCCAAAAAATGTGTTTGGAATTTCCTGTCTATGGATAGCTCCAGAAATTCCCAATGTCAAGGACAGACCAGAAATTGAGGAATTACTCTACTTTCTTAGCTTTGAACACGTGACTCACAAACAGAGAACACAGAGATCCTTAGGCAATCTCCTTATCGATCTAAGCTGTTTTTCTTGCAGTCATAGCAGCAACTGACAGCTTGCTTGGACAACATGGTGAGAGATGAGTAAGGGCTCTCCATGAATCAGGAAGTTTCCTCAGGCCCAACACTTCTTAAGATTGAGTGATGCAGGTTTGTACTAGAGGAATTGTGATATTTGGACACAGAACTGTGAAGATAGTTTTTCAGGGAAAAAATTGCTTCTATTGAAGCAATCTACAGTGTGATAGAATTGTTGTCAGCATTGTATTTACAGTGTGAGAGCCTCTTGAGTCTGAGCTCTCAAGTCTGAATTCAAACTTGTCTACATAGTGCAGCAACATCTTGAATCAGAAATGCCTGACTCTTTCTACTGGTGTTTAGGACTACAATGGTGTTACCCATAGTTTAAAATACAAATTCATGTAAAGATTGTATATAGAAGAAAGCTTTCTGTCTGCCTGATATTTATTCAAAACCCTTTCTCACTGCAGCTGGCAATGTTGTTTCTAACTACCAAAGGCGAGAGCAGAATGCTGGAGATTTAGAACAATTGGCATTGTTAAAGGTAACAGGGAGAGCTTTCATCCAAAACATGCTACATATCCCCCAGATGTTGGTGTAGATCCCAGTGCTGGTAGTGATGAATGATGTACAGAAGGATTGAATGCTGAAACACAACTGTGCACAGAAAAGGAACTTAAGAGGAATTCCCTGACAGTGGGACACTACTGATTTTACAAAGAGAGCAGGTATGACATTTATTTTTCACTTTCATGTATGACTTTCTACCCTCTAAAGTTTAGCACTTATTTTTGACTCCCCAAAGGTGCTCTATTTCAAGAGAGATTGTTGGTCATGACAACAGCCCAGCCCTAACTTCCTTGTGTGTACAGTGGGGTCATACACGTATAGATGGTGATAAAGAACACCTTGCATTTAAAGGTGTCTTGTGCTTTTGAGAAAATGTTGTGCACATTCAGAGGGTAGATTTGATAACTGGAAGGTAACTGTGGTTCACTGTACCATGCTGTTGCTTCATCACAATAGCTAGCAGATGCTGAGTTTTCCTCTCCCTCTCACTTCTGTTTGCTCATGTATTTTCTCCAGTTTCAAATACTACAGGTTGTCCTAGAGAATGTCTTTGTTATTTGAAAGGTAGTGTGGATTTTACAAACTAACCTGTCTCATATAAAAGAATATTTGCAACTAATTGAAAGCACACATACACTTCACAGATGAATGCCCCTGTTATTATCTTTCAATTATGAATCTTGACTCCCTCTATTCTTCAATATCTGATTTTGAAACCATCTTCTTATTTGGAGTATGAGAAGTTCAGTAGTTGATATAAGAACTGCAAACTTTTTTTTTTTTTTTTTTGGCTCAGAATTATGTCAAATCATCGTTATGGTGAAACATAAATATTATAGTCCACACTGACCACAGTATGGTAAATATTAAATTACAAAATCCATGATTAGCTCAGAAGCACCAGATTGTGAAAGCAGGAATTTAAAAAAGTTGTAATATTTAGTACCAGGCTCTGAACTAGCACCAGAAAAACTTGAAGAACTTCTGAAGGAAATCATAGACCTTTATGAATCCTATTCTTACATTATGAACCAAACTGTTCTAAGTATTGAAGTGTGACTCACTGCGACTGACACTGGACTTACTCAGGACATTTAACACTCATTTCAATACAGATTGTGGCTGATCCTCTTTATCAGAAGTTGCAGTCTCCAACTATGAGGATATACATATTCCAAACCTTTACAAAATTTGTTTTTTAAACATTTTCTCCCCTGGTACTAACACGTTTCTCTTAATAACTGACTAACTAACTGAATAAATAATGAAGTTTCATTTTATGCAATTGCTATTAGCTAACTAGAAATTTTCTAATTAAAACATTTTTTTGAAAAAAGAAAAGACTGTGAAGCAATATGGACAGATACAGCTGTGTTTTAAATGGAAAAAAAAAAAGACTGATATAATTAAAGTAACCTGCTTTAACATTTTCAAGTTTGGTTACTTGTTCCAGTTTTAGTTGTCTGCTTAAAATGACCTTCCATTCAGGAATTTATTTCGTTTATATAGAAAGATATCCAAGTACCTATAAAATTAAATTTTAATTTTTGGTCTCCAAAGAACAGCCTTGCCATCTGTAAAATACAAGCTGTGAAGAGCTGTCATATGATACAACAAAAATGTCAGTGAAATGTGCTCTATCCATACAGCAGATTCTTCACCTACCCACTCCCTCCCCTTCCCTTTTTGTTTTCTCATTTGAAATAACAATTTAAAACACTCTGTTCCAGAAAGTGTTGCATCGCTTTCACTGCAAACCAGAACTAAGACATCTTGCTGCCCTCACTAACGAGCTCACCCAACACAAAGAGTCAGGGCGAAGCACCCTGTTCTCCATTACAAGTCACACTATGTTCACATGGAGCACTCCTCCCAGCAGCTTCCACCTTTCCCCAATTGCTAGCACAGCAGGTATATTTATTGGATATCTTTTGGATATTTTGATATTTGGATCTTTGGATTTCTCTTGGATATCTTTTTAATATTAGAGATTACAAATGTTTGTGTGTGTGTTTATTTTTTATATTCTTAGAAATTATTTTCTTTTTCTTATGTTTTTATGGATCAGGAATTTTTTTTTAATGGTTAAAAGCTAAGAATAGAAAAATGAATAAATTAAGATAGTTTCTACATTTTGTCATAGACTTTCTTTATTTCTCAGCTTAGCTTTATAGTGAATACACAAAAAGCGTTACAAGTCATTTTATGCTTCCTGTGTTCGTTATCAATACATTTAGTTTAAAATAGGAATAGATAAGTGTAAACTGTCCAGAAAGTAGTTTGGCTGTTTATTGGAAGAACAATATTAAAAGTCAGAAAATAGTCTGTTTATTACCCTTATTTATTAACTTAGAATTAGTTCAAGAGCTTAGAATCATGCTAGGGCCTGCATTGAACAACAAAGTCAATTTATCCAATTTATCATTAATCCATTTGATCAATTAAAGTTATGATATAATGGCAGAACATTGTATTCAATGATGTATTTTCTTTCAGTCTTGAGTATCTGGAAACAGGAGTGTGATATTTCTGTTCATTTTCTACCAAAAATTATAGGCGTCCATGCCAAATGTCACATTGGTTTTATCATACTTGACATATTTCACTCTCCTAATGCTTACTGAGGGTCAGAAGACTTAGAAGAGAATATTTATCCGTTCAATTCCTCCCGTGCAGCAGTAGCACAGGTGACTAACCAAGGAACGGTTTCAGCATTCTAGTTTGGGGTCATTATATGGTGCAAAGACTGGTCCAATTACTCTTCCTATCCTGGCCTACTGCAGGAAGGCTCACGCTATGAAACATAAAAGATGGAAGTAAAAAATCCTCTTAGTTCTTTTCCCCAGGAAAGGATCATGAAAGCAACGGGGAAGAGTAATCAGTATCTATGTCTGTTCTTTCCTGTTGCTACCTTGGAATCACATTTTTATCTTTGCGTCACACAGAACTTAAAGGTTTGAAGACTTTCATGAGTCTGAACTGCATTAAACTCTTTCCTCTTACAATGGCAGTGCAAAGTCCATCTCATCATTTTTTATGATGGCCGAAAAAGAATTATGACAATGGGAATTCAGCAACAACAGTGAAAGTTTTACTGCCTCATGAAGCATGAAGTGCTCCTATGCAAAAAGCCATGGAGTGGGGAGAGCTGTTTGCATATTTTCCTGTGTTACAATACTGCAAATCTCACAGGATGAGCAACAAATACTGTACAATTCACAACCTAATAACTGTTTTTTCATAGCCTGACTGCAGTATTATCCCTCTCATGGAAGCAAAGTGAATTGCTTTTTCCTTTACAAAAGTGGCTTCCTTCACACAACCTGCCTAGCTGTGCTTACTCTTCAGTTAGATTACTCCATTTACTTGCTTACAAAGTGTATACTAGCCACAACTATTTATTCTTTACCCCTCTTCAGGTATGTAAAGACCCACATTGCCCTTTATCAATTTTTTAAAGTACAGGATGGCTCAGTTGTACCTCTGTAAATCCTATCTGTCTAGAAGCACAAAAATTGTACAACTGATCCTACAAGGACATTTATGAACAACACTTTCAGTCACAATGCATATAGTGGATATGATATGGTCCACTCTTCCTATAGAGACAAAATACAGCCATCAACAGAATTCAATCTGATGTCTGTGTATACAAGTCCGAATCCTTTGTCTATTTTCCTAGGAATAAATTGATGTGAAGCACCAAAAGAAAAAGAAATCATTGCCTTTCCAGTCTATCAGGTCTATGATCTAAAAGTAAGGAAGTGTTCATGCCAAGAATTAGGATAGGAAATCTGTTTTCTTAATCTTCGATGTACTTGAAAAATAGAGCCCAGTATGGAAATCTGTGTATGGATTGATTTTTTTTTGTTTGTTTGTTTCTGGTAATAAATTCATCTTTTCAAAATGTTCAAAAACATGCAAACACAGTTAATATACTGGTATTGTTGCATAGAAGACTCTGAAATATGTCAAATGTATGCAGTATTTTTAAATATTAAATAAATTTTATCAAGTTTATAATTAATAGCTTACGCTAAATTATTTGAATAGTTTACTACAAATCAGATCTTGTATAATGTATTTTATTTTACAGTCAAAGACAACCAAGCTAAATTAAACACAAGAAAAGATCTCTCAGTTAAGATCAGACTGTCTTTCATCACATTTAACTGTGATTGTTCTTCTGCTGTGGAGTAATAAATAGATGTGGGACCCTGACAGTTAGTTCTTAAAAGGAGAAGTCAGTAAGGTCTGGTATTTTCTCAATATAATTCTACTACATTTTAAAAAATGCAGCATTACCTCTGCATCAGAGGTAAATAACAAGGAACATAGATGTATTCTTGCTGGCAGATTTGATTGAACTATTAATGATAACTCCCCCAGAGGTTATATCTGAATTTACTTAAAAAACTTGTTTCAGATCTTTGCAGTCCACCTGACTATTAACAATGGAATGTCATTGTTCTTCCATTCTTCCACAGCTATAACTCTGTTTATGTGCTGCAAAAGATAAATGAATAAACTGTTTGTATAGTCCATAGACATTGTGACATATGCTCCCATATTAAAAAAAAAAACAGTGAGGAACATGATAGTTGATCTTTCATATAATAAAAGCAAATCTTAATGGATACCATTTAGTATATTTATCACTGATATCTTCTATTAATTACGTTTACTGTAAAATCACATTTCTGTATTGGAAATGCTTTTCTTTTTGAAAACTTCCATATTCATAGAATCATAGAGTCATAGAATGGTTCAGGTTGGAAAGGACCTTAGAGATCATCTTGTTCCAACCCCCCTGCCATGGGCAAGGACATCTCCCCCTAGACCAGGTATTCCTCTTTTCTGATCTGTATCTTACTCAAACCTTACTGATTCACTGTTAATTCACATAGACACTGTGGATGTAATGTGACAGATCTGACAAAAAGCACAGAAGACCTAAATGATTCAGATTTAATAGAAGTACCTTTTCCAGGGGAACTAGCAAGCTTAACAACACACTAAATTGCTTAAAAGGTGCCCTTTATTGCCTTGAGTATATATTGCTTAGTCAACGAGCAGCACTTTCATTGTATTATATAAAGTAACATTTAAGGAATACTGATTTTCTTTGATTTCTCAAAATAGTGAGAGTAAATTTGTGTCTATGTGAAAGCATATGCTCATGCATTGCTTAATTTTAGTAGTGTCTAATGGATACTCACACAAAGCAGTACTGCTTGGATTTAATGTGATGTCAGAAGGGAAAAACAGGTACGGCGATATCTCTACTAACTTATTTCATTCTTGCAAGCTTTAATTTTTGAGTCAAAAGATTTGTCCAAACATCAATCTCTTCAGGCTATTAGATAAACAAATGTAAACAACATTGACATTTGGTTTTTTGTTAAATTCATGAAGTTTATCTAGGAAAGTGAAAAACCAAAATCACTACATTAAACTAGCAAGTGAGATGTCAAGCCTTCAATTATGTAGCATAGGTATAGGCAAGATAATAATGAATAAAGCAGTGGTAACTGCAAACTTATTCCTTTAGCAAAGGAATTAATCTTTGCTTTTTCAAGGCAAAGTTTATTTTTCTGAGAAGTATTAGAAATATTTTCTTTGGAGGCAGGCAAAAAATTATGTCATTCCACAGCATTACCAGGCTGAATAGAGCTTCCATGTTCTGAAATCATGTAAATTCCGTAGTTCAAATATTGTTCTTACCACCTCAAAGATTGTTCTAATACAATAGCCAAAATGAATCTATACAAACTCCTTCCACAAGTGAGAAAACAAAAATAAATAATAATTAAAAAAAAAAGTCTAAAGCCATAAATGCTTGTGGCTTACCTGTTTTAGGCCACTTATTAACTGATTATAAATGTTATGGTAAGCACACTGGAAGCTTAAAATTACTATAATTCTAGATAAATCTGAAAGAAAAAAGGGGCAGAAGATAAATTCATATTAGAAGACCACAGAGGCAGGAAATTCTGAGGCTGATTTTCATTTCTAAATTATAAAATACAATTTAAGTGAATGGTCTTTAATTGATTTTACCATGCTTTGAATGTTTCAGAATATTTCTGGGTGAATTTTATACTAAATATAACCAATATTATTTCATATATATGTGTGTGCAAAAGCATACGTATATACACAGGAATAAAATACGCTTTATGAAATTGGGTTGCTGATCATAAATAACAGTTAGCAATCTGGGCTGACAACCAAAACTGGAAAATATGGTCAGATCAAGAGTTTAAATACAGTGCTTAAGTTAATATATAAATTGTACATTTATGGAATAATTCTAGAGTATAGAAAATACTTTCATATGCTGCTGGGGGATAACATAACAAAATGATTAATCAATTTATTAAGTATTTAATATTTGATTTGTATAACTGCAGGAAAAATGTAGACTTTATGTCACTGCTGTGATACAAACAAAGCCAATGCTGGCATAGTTCTCTGATTTTTATTTTAATACCTTATATTCACTATTCAGTCTTCTTTATTTTCTGTAATCTCCATTATTGATGAAGATGTCAGACTTTGGTAACTGCAATTATCAGACTTCCACACGTGACTCCAACGGGTTCGTTGAACTGACTGAAGAAATAATATTAATTCAAATTTGAAACTTCCATCTTCATCTTAGATTCATATGGTTGGGTATAGTAAATAACAAGATATCCATAAGAATCTCTTTCTTCTTACAGAAAAATTATTTCAGATTTACAAGTAAGAGCTCTTCTACACTGGCTTGGATGTACATCTAAGCTACAGACTCTCTCACTGTGAGTTTCATCAATGAGAATTTTAAACATTTCTTACAGACACTGAGATTTGTAGGCTTATTATCCTGGACCCTTTCACCTCCCCAGAATCTATCACAACAATACCACAAATGTAATGGACCAAATACTCTTGATTTCTTTAAAGAATTCTCACATATTAGTTCTTTTGCAAATCACCAATCTTCAGTCTTGATCATCAGCTTAAAAAAAAAATGTGATACGTCGGGAAGATAATCTTATGAAAGAAAAGTCCTTTCATGTGAATCTGCCTAAAATGAAAATAATCAAATTAATAATAAAAAAGTATAGATAACCTGGAAAGTGGGATCAGTTATGGTGAAGTATGATTAACATTGGTAACTACATATACTACACTTCACTCTTGCAGCAATACCATAATTAGCATTTGTCTTAGTTTCTAACAGAAGTTACTTCTCTCACAGTGTCTGGTATGAAGATGTGTTTTGTTCCCAGAAGAGAAACAACTGATAACACCTGGCAGTGTTGAACAGAGCCAAGGACACATTTTGTTCCTCAGTGAAGCAGTTAGAAGGCATAAGGAGCCGGGAACTGGGAGGGGACAGGACCAGGGCAGCTGACCCAAACTGACCAAAGAGCTATTCCATACCACATCACATCAGGTGATTTTTACAGAAGAGGAATCTCTTGCTCGGAGGGAGGGGCTGCTGGCCGGTTGTTGGTCCCTTGCTTTGTGTATTATTTATTGTTTCTTATATATATATATGTACTGATATTTTCTTTTATTCTCTCTGCTGTCTTAGTAAATAGCTTTTATCTCAGCCCACAAGTTCTACTGTATTCATTCCTTAATTCTCTCCCCCATCCCACTTGGGAGGGGGGAGGGTAAGCGAACAACTGTGTGGGACTTAGCTGTCTGCTAGGTCAAATCAGGACAGCATTGCATCAGAATAAGAATTATTCCAAAACAATGACATTTCATTCACAGTTAACCAATAATTATATTGAAGAAAAAAAGTAAGTTTGACAGTCTAGTAATCAGCACATCACCACTTCTTATCATGACATTTTGCCACAATATCACCAAATCTGCCACCCATATGGGAGGACTGGGTTGAAGTTTCAAGCATTATTTTTTGGAAAGGCACCTCTGTGTACCTGAGATAATCTGGAAGACAATGTCCACCTTTATAGATGGTATTTTTTGAAAGCCAGTACAGTGACCAAGATAAGAGAGCAGAACATGTAATTATTACTTAGACCCACAACAGCAAGCCCAGTCATAAGTATACAGGCCCTCTAAGCAGCAACAGGCAGCTGTATCCCAGCAATCTCAATGCTGTGAAAAATAAACTGCTGTCAAGCTGTACAGTTTAAAGTTAATTTGAATATATCCATGTGACCCATATCACAATAGATGCAAAAAATACAAGTTACTATGGTTATTTCTTCTTAGACTCCATTAATGCTAATTCATAGCTTGTTTGACTTAGGCTTTTTATTGAAGGTAAAAGATAAATAAAGGAAACAGATCAATTATGACCAGCTGTTGAAAAAAGAAATGTTATCTTCATATAAAAGTTTGCCCACACTTTAAATAGACATAGCTTACTGTAGAAATCATAAATAAATGTGATTTAAATTTAATTTTATATGTCTTTATTTACTTGTTATGCATTTTTTTCTTCTTTGCGTAGAGTACAAATTACTGAAATTTCAGTGTGTAAAATGAGTAAGATTGTGTACACTTAGGTAATGTAAGGGAAATTTTCTATAATATTCATACACTTCCTGTAGCATGATTTCAGTTACATAAAAGAGAGATTTTGTTTACTAAGTTTGCTTTGACAATTGAGTTCATTTATTGCCATGGTAGAAGACAAGCCGATTAGGTCATTTGCATCATCTAAATGGAATTCTGAGTAATGTCGCCTTTCAATGGCTGATTGAGAACAGAAAAGTGATTGTATCTCATCAAACCAGAATTTATAATCAAGTAAATAATACTTGGAATGTATTGTTGGTCTGTGCAGACAGGATGTTGGATTGGTTGATATTTAGATAAAAGATATGGACTTTAAATTTGACAAGGATACTTAAGAGAAATAAAAAAGAGGAGAAAAACATATCTCAAGTGAATCCAAATTTACAGCCAAAGTTGCTCACGGTAGACTGACTTAAAATGACCTTTAAATACACTGCAATAAAGCCAAATTATATATATATATATATATGCAGCAATAATTTCATTTCCTTTGCGGACATTACAGATATTTCTATCTGATGGAGACAGTGCACTGGGTACTTTTGACATATGTTTGAAAATTAAAAAAAAAGAAAGCAACACATTTTGTGCAAATTTGTAACAGTTTTCTCCTTATCTAATTGAATTAAATTCATACTTTTACATCTATGAATATTCTATATACTAAATATGTCCCCAAGTCAATAACACACCTCAACAGACCTCAACTATTGTTTCTATAGTGAAAATGTTCAAAACATATCCATATTTCAAGTGGAGTAGTAGGACTCACTGTCTAAGGCAGCTTTAAAAAACTTGTTCAGATACAGAAATATTAAACTTTAGCTGCCTGAAGCACTTGACATTCAATCAGATCCAAATGGCTCAAGGTATTCCAAACTGTGAAAATACACTTCCATTTAAAATGTGTACTGGCACTGGAGATGTCTTGAATCTGTTGAGTATTAAATTAGCCTTTGTCAGCAGAATATGGCAGGGATTTAAAATACGTGTGTTAACAAATTACCTTAATTCAGAACACCAGCTTGACCTGAATCTCTTGAGTTATGAAATTTGGCATGATCAAAAAAAAGAAAGAAGAGTGACAGGCTCAGTGAGATTCTATTGAAATTGTAATATTCTCACTTTCAGTACAACTGGTAAGAGTTATAAGAAGCAGGAGAATGTCTTTTACTGAATGGAATATGAAGTAATCCTGAGAATAATACTCTATTTAACCTCCCAACTATAAAGAATATATATTCACACATCTCTGTATATCTTGCCTTAGGCCAGTGTCAAAGATGAGAGGGAGTTCAGTACTGCAAAGTACTGAGAACTGTGGCCACTGGCTGAGATCCAGCAAAGCACTCACTGTGAGTTTAAATTTAAGCATGTGGATCATGTCACTTACTTCAATGGGATTATGAGTAAAGATAAACTAACTTTAAATGCTTTGCTGGATCACAGCCACAGTGCTCAGTGCTGGGTGAATGCAAGTCCAACCTGAGAGGATCATCTTCCTCTCTGTATTTCCAGAGAGAGCTCACAAACTACATACAAATTCCTTTCAGAAAACAAAAGTTCATGTGATAGCCAGATGGAATAGGTTCAGAAGGCTGGACTGATTTACAAACCTTGGAACAATTGTGTTAAAACAAACAAAAAACCCAACCAGACCAAAAAAAAAAACTTAAGCATATAACATAAAGACTGAATGTGACCATGGATATAGATAAAACAGAAGAAATCAAGTGAATGAGTAGAGATGCAGTCAAACAGTTTTCCCTGTTTTTCTTTGCCAAATTTCTCTCTTAATTTCAGCTGTGATCTCTGTCACTTCTGTAATTGAAAAGAAATCTCTAAGTTTAAGAGTGTATGAGTACCCTTGCAGAACACATGCTAATTGAAATCAGATAATGGTCGATATAATTACATATAAATATGTTTGGGCTGCTGCTGTTCCAGTTGAAAACAACAGGAAAGTGAGCTTAGGAAACAAAGAATATTTCAAAAAAGCAAAAGGAAAGCTGTGATTTTCAGCAATATTAGGATTACTAACTTCATAGTCTGATATAGAAATTTCAAACTTCTTTCGGCTCCCACCAGTGTAGAAAAAACTCGGTTAGAGTCTACCGAAGGAAGATGGAGAATCCAGGCTAGTTGCCTTTCAGAAAAGGAAGGAAGTGAGAAGAGAGAGAACAAACAGTATTTACACTCATCTATTCTCAGTGGGCAGCGAGGAAGCATTTTGCACCATTTTTTCTTAGTTTATTATTTTTAGGCTAGGTTGCCAACTCATTAAACTAATATCAAACTGTCAAGTTTCTCTTCAAATAATAGATGTCTCAACTACATACAGATGGTGAAGATGAGCTGTGAAACATTGTGTTATCAGGGTGATGATATGACTTGAAAAAACAGGTAGGTAATAGTTGTTACGTCCCAGACATCCTGACCATCAAAATGAAAATCAAGCCACGTGAATCTTTCTGTAAAAATAAAAAAAGAAATTGCCCCCTGAAATAGCATAGAAAAACTTGTGACTGCCTCAGCTAAACTTGGCCACATGTGGTTTTCTCGAAGGCTCAAATCTTATTTAAAAATAATACGCAATACACACAATAGGGTACCATCTTTCAAGGGAAATAATTAAAGACAGCATTGCACTTTCTAGCTAACAGATCTCATTGAAGCAATGGGCAGCTCTGGCAAAAGTCTGCCACAGTGCACCCTGCAGTAAGATCAAATCAAACTGATAAAGAATTCTATCAGAGGTTAGTGAACATGAGACACTTTTGAAATATAAAGTGCCCAAGCCACTCAGCATGCATATTCCCTCCACCCCCCCTCCCAGGTTTATCTTATTCCCACATTTCAACTTCTCACCTTTACATCATATCCATCAATCTCTTCCTTGTTGAGAAGCAATTGTATCCTAGGAATCTCTTGAACTCATTTATACTCTTTCCTTTATTCTCATTTCCTTATATCTTGTTCTAAGGTTTTATTATCTTTTACATGAGCCATGTTCCAATTTTCTATTTACTCTTAGACCCTTAATGGTACAAAATGGTCTTCAGGTTCAAAATGTGTCACTAACATGTATCAGTTCCTTTTATAAGCTGGAAAGCTAGATTTTGATTCATCTCTTGAAATTTGAAGAATGATCTGTAGTCACACGGGTACATTTTATGTTTTCATCAAATATTCATAACAATATTTCAGCGCAGGAATGTGTTTTCTCAACTATATTCCCATAGACTCACTTCTCTAGTTGCATAACCAAATGCAGTTTGGTTACTAACAGTGAATGTTGAACTGCCTGACTTCTTATCATACACAGATTTTAGCCTTCAACATATGCAACAAAAAGAAATAATAGAAAAGCAGCTACTAGCTGTATTCAACAGTAGAAACTCAATACCTAGTCTTTTGAAAGGCCTTCACAAAATAAAACACACATATACTAGCAAGTTTTTTTTTTAAAAAACTATTTTTCTTTGACTGAAAATTCCACTTGGCTTCAACTTCTGCAAAGATTTTAATTTGCAGATGAAGAGATAGTTTCTTTTTTTAATGTCTAGTGTATCTTCCATAGAACACGGAATAAGACTGCAGTGATTGTGACAGCCCATTTCATAGGAGGTGTGAGGAAAACCCTGATTAGATCTATCATTGTTTGGGAATTTCATCAAAGTGACAGAGAGTTAAATGCATTTACAAAGACAAGTTTCTTCTGGAGTTAGGCTTGAGTCTAGATTAAGGCATTTTGATGAAGTTTGCTGTAGGGAGCCTGCTTTGGCATGGGGATTGGACGCAATGATCTCTAGCCAATCCCTACAATTCTGTGATTCTCTAGAGGTCACTGGCCAATGCAGTGTCCTGATGCTCACAGCAGCTCCCACAGGATCTGTTAGGAGCAATGTCAAGATTAGTCCTCCGTCTGTCTTAACTCTTCTTTTCAGTGTGATGTCAACCAAAGATTTAGACATTTAAGCCAAAGCCTTTGGAAAGTCGAAGAATAATTGCAATAGCAACACACAACAACTGAGTTCTTGATTTTGAATCCAGAACATCACAGAAGAAAGCTAGCTCCAGCTGAAAGTATTCATTAATTCTACTGAGGTGTCTCCAGCTGTGAATATGCATAAAGATAAGATCAAAGATAAACACTGAGTTTACACTTAAGGCAGAAAAAGAAAAGAAAGAAAGAAAAAGAAAAGCCCCTCTGAATTTCTTTCAGTCAATCTAAATCACAAGGGAAATGAACAAAGGAAATCTCACACAGAGAAGGTAAGTGTGTTTAGGCAGAAAAAGGAGAGTTTTTTTTTCTATCTTACTGGTATACGAATATGATATAAATATGTTTGCTACAGGCTCCCTATGTCAGTCTTGTTGGATTAGGGATCTGTGTAGTTCTTCTAACCCCAGTAAGACAACTAAACTAAAACTCAGTTTTCAGTAAAACTAACAAATGCCATTTTGTGAGGCAATGGGAAATATTTAACTGCTGTTGTTTGGAATTGGTAACTAAACAGAAGTACAATTCAGACATCCTCCTACTGATAATTAGGAATTTTAAAAACTGGGAAATGGGAACTTAAGTAGCAGATCTGGTGTATTACCAGTGTAGTTATTTAATCAAAGCTACCTCGTATAACTGAATTCCCCAATATTACCCCATAATTGAAAATGAGGGAAAAAAGAGTAATTTGTTTTGACATCCAAAAGAGTTAATCCCTTCTTGGGATGGAGATGGATGAGACAGCACATAAAACCTAACTGTTCTCTGCTGTTACAAGGGTGTGAGGCCTCTCTCTTTCCTTAACACTCCTACTCTTTCCCCTTCTCTCCAGCTCCTCCCTCCCCACTTCATACACGCTCCCCTCTTTCGGCCGTCCCATCCCTTCTCTCACATCTTCTCTGACTTGTGTGTTCTTGAAGGCAAATGCATGTCAGATTCCGTGAAACGGTGGATAAACCCATCCAACTTGTTGTAACAACAGAAAAATATTAGCTTTTTTTGTCTTTTGTTTTCTCTTTTTTCCCAGATTTAGATAATCAAATTGGTCTACAACACAGAATGTGCTTGAAATGTCTCAGGATTGGGTTGAGCTATAGAAGCAGAAGTGTAGAAGGAGCTGAGGTTGGGGAATAGGATATTACTGTCTCCCTTTTGGAGGTAGCAAGCTATTAAGTCATCTCAGTTTCTTGTATTAACTGCGCCACTAGGAGTTGGGCTGCTGCAGCTATGATAGCCTGGGAAAGGTGACAGGGAAATTTGGTGTGTCTGCACCACATACAGACCTAACTCAAGGTCTGACTTTATACGTACAACTTAAGCACCTAAAATAGAGCCAAGCCTCTGAATACATTAACAACTTTGTCAAAAGATGACTCAATACTCACCAAGGAACCTAAGAGCCTGCCAACTCCTAAATCAGATGACCAAAGTTAAATGGGATTGATATATGAATATTCATTCTAGACCTGACGGCTGAATACAAAAGCAAGGATCTTGAGATTTCCCACAGGGTCCATGTTTTTTAGTAAGCCGAAGAGATCATTTTTGACCTTGTAGAATAGAGAATTGCAGAGGTAGGAGTATAAGAATGCTATGCCAGCAAACAATATGCTTTTGCTGAGAGGTAAACTCTTACTGCAAGCTAAATGTCTGGCTGGCTATCTGTACACTGTGATAATACAGGCTTTAGTGAAGCTTTGCTGACACAAACCTGGAATAATGCGGTACAAATAAGCCCTCTACTAAAAATCAGGTTGAACTTATAATAACACATTTCCTTATATCATTCTCTACCCTCTCATAATGGGATAGAGAAAATATTAGCTTTTTTGACCGCTTTTTTGCTTTAGAAGCCGAATTTCATGTGCTACTTGTGCTGATACACAGATCTTCAGATTTTTTTCCTGCTAGGTGAAAACTGATTCTAAGTATTACTTTATATGGTTTTGTTTTTTTCCCCTTGGTAGGTATATTGCATTGCTACGATGAATGTTTCCTGTCAAGTTTCTTAATTTTTTTTTTTCAGGCAGTTCGCTTGTCTTTTATTAACATTCACCCATGTTAAGCTTGTGATGTTCTTTTTGATTTTAACTCGCCTTCCTTAAACCTCTTCCTCTGCTTTGGTTGTGCATTTCCTCAGAAACGCTCCTTTTTTTCTTTCCCCTATTGCCAAAACAGATCCTATTCATTCCCTTCAGTTTTGTAGGTGTAATTCCTGGGTACAACTACTTGAGTTGCCTCTCAGCAAAGTCCTTTGAATTTTTTGTATACACCTGGATTGACTTTGTTAGACATTTCCCACTGTGCATTAAGTGTCAGTCTTTTCCTTGCACGTGCTATCTAAGGCCCAGTAGCATGGCTGTCATAAATGATGCATCCTGCAATTTTATCTACAAAGACAAAGGATTCCTGCGTACATTTTGATACTGTAGAACTTTGGGGTGCAGATGCGTTAGCTCTAATATGGAAATAGACTGGTGTTCAGACTACCTCTTAGGAAGTAAATTGCTGTATTTGTTTATAAGTAAGAGCTCAGATATTTATGATTTGAGGGTATACAGGAGATGATATCTAGATGATCTAAAGACTGCTGAATCAATGAAAAGACTTCCACTGACAGCAGCTGGCTTTGTGTCAGGTCCCCCATGCAGTATCTGTCTTCTGCTAATAACAGGTGCCTTGTCTTGTGGCTTTCATCAAAGAAAGAGCATCTTTTTAGCAGCTAATATAGGATGCATCTCTGCTAATTCCAAGTTAAAAAATAGCACTTAACAGTAAATGTAAATGTATTTATAAAATCAAGAGTAAAATTACAGATCTTTATAATTTATTTATCAGTGTTTGCAATTTCCTGTCCATGGCAAAAGAAATAACAATACATATTGAGCAAAAGAAAGTAAATTTGCATTTTAGAGCATTTTAATAAATGTTTAAAAGAAAATCATCACCAATCTTTTGACTCTGGCTAGCATGTTTTAATCTTCCATCTTTCTGTCTTTGATGGATGTTGTTCACGCTGTTTAGTTCACAGTAACAAGCAGGTTTTTAATTTTTCTATCTTCCGTCTCTCTAGTGACAGTCTGTGATGGATGATATGACGAAAACTTTATCAATAAATTCTAAATCATGAATACAAACTAAATTAGTAATATGAGAAGTAGATTTGCATTCTCCTTTGATAGCACTACAACCACATCAACTGCTCTCTCATTTTTCCCTTTTACTTGTTTAATCTTGATGATAATACTAGCTCAGCATAGGGACATCTTGCATTTTTAAAATACATGAGTGTATAGTATTGCCCTAATACACTCTGTGTTATTATTTGAGCTGCTAGATTTCAAAACATCTACATTCCAGCACATTTTTTCCCATCACTGTGACACTGATTTGCCAGTTACCATGTTGTTCCTAAAGATTAATCATTCTTAGCATATGGATTATTTGCATTCCATCTGTCTTCCTTTCTTTTTCTTTTTTTNGGGTTCCCAATAAGTTTTCTGCAGTTAAATGTTTGTTTGGAATACTACTTCTGGGGTCCTCTATCCCTTGAGGATAGAGAAAAGACAACCTCTCTCTTGGTCAAAATGACCAGCAGAAGGAGTGACGAGGGAGCTGAATAAAACTGTGATCTCTTCTTTCAATGTATTTTCTCTTGCGTAAAAGTTGTATTGTGTAAAGGGCAAAGAAAAATCCCTTTGCAGTATTACCTAGAATTTCAGTTAATTACTCTTGCATGAGACCTCTATTAAGCACAAACACACAGACACAAAAGACACACAAATACTGTGATGCCTTCCTGAAGGAAGAAATAATTGCTCAGGAACTTAAAAACTGACACTTTGTAAGTCAGCTAGAACCAAAATAAATTTATACAACTAAAAAATGTAAGGATCTAAAAATCAATAGTGGAAAGAAATCTGGATGAATTTATAACATTCCTTCTTACATATACTATATTTTCAGTAATGATATCTCAACACTGCAGTTATGACTCTTGCTGCAAAAATGCTTTAATTTCAATCTCAGTAGCTGCTTTGATTCTCTCCAAATAAAGGTTTCTTTTTATGGTATGTATATCTTCTTCTGCAGTCTCTTTACAGCTCTCGTCAAAGGTAAGACTGACCAGGTTAAAAGTAGATAGCAAGGCATCTTATTCTGTCATCAATTTCCAGCCACTGGATTAGACTTTTTTGTCACTTAATCTAACCTTTTGAATTGCAGAGGTGACAGATTTCCTCCCATAATTCTTATATATGTCTTAGAGCTTTACATTGTCACTTAATGTTGTAATATGTGAGCATAGATAGCATCTGATGGAGCTATAACATTTCTATTAGAAGGATTCTTAGTCTTAATTCAAAGAGTTGCAGAGATAAAGTTCAGCAGAACATCCATTATAGGATTTCTGTGTTTAATTATTGTCAGTTTAAAAAATGAGACTGATTTCTAGCATAAAGTTTCTCTTCCAGCTGGTGGACTTTATGATAAATCATTGAATGTTTCAGCAAATGTGGAAGCCCCTGTTGGCAGAAAGGAGTTGAAACAAATCTTTTTTGGACCAAGAACAAAGAGACCAGCATGCTTGTGTTCTCATCAGGCAGTGGTGATGCCCTTGGGAGTCAGCTTGCTCTTGAAGGGATTATTGCAATATCTGTCTCAGAGAAAATATATCTTATGTAAGGCTAGACTTAGAGAAGTGAAAATCTATAAGGTTCAGAATGGCAAAAGCATGTATTCATGTAGAAATAAGATAAAACGGGCAAAATTTACAACCTTTCTTTGTAAGAGAAAGGAAAGTCATTTTGTGTGTTTTGGTTGTAATGGTCTTGAAGTAGAGAGGAGGTAGAATGCTACTGTAACTACTGCTAGAGGACCAAGCACGACAAGCTATACAAATAGGCATGACGAGAGAGAAGGTACAACTATAATAAAAATGTGATTTTAAAGAATGCTTGAAATGCAGAGGATACCTCAGAGTATGCTGCCACAAGTATCCCAGAGCACTTCAGAGCAACAAGATCATTAAGGCAACAGAGTGTGTTTTGTTATATCCTGCTTTTATCCACTACTTCTCATCCAGTCTGACAGCAATTTGTTTTCAAGCATGACAAAATTGCCTGTTTGCATAACATGCATATATGTCATATACTCTTGAAATCATAAAATGTGAAAAAAATCAGTCTTCTGCCAGAGCCACTGGAGATGCCTTGGAAAGGTAATAAACCTTATTTCCAAGATGCAGTGGGCCTGGACATCAGAGCCATCAGAGTCACTGGCAGAAGCTCATGTTATGCACCTCAGGCAGGGAGAGAACATGTCTATATGCCTGGAAAACTCATAGTTTATGAGATTAAAACTATAAAACCTTTCACAGCAGTCCTTCAGTGTTCAAGAAAGAGTGTTCAATTAGATCTGACATTTTTTTCATTTTTGTGAATGAATGAACGTTTATAGCTGAGAACTTAACCTACTTTGAACAATTTCAGATAAAATATGTTCAAATAAAGTTTATGATTTCCTTGTAAATAGAATTAAAACACATATGCATTCTTTATTTTTTATCACGTGTATGATGCGGTTGTAAAAAAGGCCATCCACATAGCTGTCTTCTTTTTCCTTTTTCACTTTTCTTGGGATTTAATCTTTTTTCTCTCTGAGATACCTCACAAGCCTGATTACACACTTTTCAGGGGTGTTTCTCAGTCTGTAAAACCAGTTATCAGAGTTGGAGATTTTTATTCTATATGTTCATCACTGATCCCTTCTGATAGCATTCAATATGAGTGAGGAAACTGGGACATCATATCCTAAAAAGCATTTAGATGTTCCAAATTCAGTGGAAAATAGCCATTGTACCAAGCAATTTCTGAAAAACACCACCTTTTTGTTTCACAGTAATTCCTAAGACTTAACATGAACTGTTGCTATAAGTAACATCTGTGGGCTACATTACAAATGCTTTTGAATTAGCTGTGTAAAAGGAAATATGAATATGAAAAACTCATGCTGGGTAATTTGAAAAAGAGAGAAACCGAGGTGAAGTTAAAGAAATATTAGAGAAAAGAGAAAAACAAGCAGTATAGTAAAAGGAAAACTTACAAAGGAAAAGCTAGCATGCTATGAGAGTTTGCTTTTTCTTTCTCTAAGGAAAAGAGAAAGGAGAGAGAAAATTTCCCAACTAAGCCTTACAGGTTAGTCCTAAAAATCTGAGGAGATAAAACATACTCACTTATCAAGACAAAATCTCAAATCTGTATTAGGAATACATTTAAGATAGCTAGTTATGGTCTCAATCTTTCAGTCTGTCACTGAAGCAGGTAGGAAAAAACTTAGCTGCAACATACTGTGACACCCTGTGATGCAGTTCATTGCTAACCCTTCCTTATTTTTATAGATCTAGCCAAAGAAATTGAATTTAGAAGAAAGTAATACCTTTTAAATATTATTAGAAAATAATCATAGCTTTATCTGCTAATAATAGAAGTATACAGAAGGGGTGTTTATCATACTTCTGATTCATTGGAAAAGGTAGATTTGAAAAAACAACAACAAAAAATCATAAACAAAACAAACAAAAAAACCTCTCATGAGAATAAAGAGATTTGCAGAAAAGTTTTATTAGGTGCCTCTCATATTTGATAGTTAATCTCAAAAAAGATTTCATTGCCATCTATCTATGCCTATTTTTTTATTATTTGGAAAAGGTTATCCTTTTACTTGAGAGGTCTGAACACATCAATCATAGCAAGTGGATGGCAGTATCCCAAAGAAACCATAAACCAGAAGTTTCCTTTGACATTGTGACTTGTGGCAGACAGTGCACAACTCTCAGAGCATGAGGAGAGGTGAAAAAAGGTCTACGTGACACAAAGAGGAAATTTCTATCAGGTATCACATTTGAATATGGAGTGTTTGACTGCTTTAACAGCTGTGAAATTCTAGTTTTCATATTACATTTCTTGGAGTAAGGAAAGAAAAATCTCTTTCAATAACACCCCACAGATCAGGTATGAGAAATACAATCAGTTTGACCACTGCTTTCGTCTTTATGAGTTGTCAGGTAAGAACTAAAACCTTAGGTGTGTTCTTTGTGACATCCAGCACCTCCACTCTATTCACTTGAAATCCAAAGGCTCGTTAAAATGTAGTATTCACTTGAACACAGAAAATTAATTTGTCTATTTTGAAGTATTGCCATATTTTTATACCTTTTGGCAAATGCATTGTATATTGATTACACTGTGTCTGAGAATGCCAGTTTTTGTTACTGAGGTTTTAACTAAGTACTTAAAGACACTTCAAATCTGACAGCAGTAAGCAGGGCAGTTTCATACAAACATCAAATTTTGTCAAAAAGATTTGTGCTCTGGATGTCAATGAAGGGCACAAGAGGGAAAGGACCGAGTGGAACAGAAAGCTTGCGTGAATGACTTCAAGCCTCTGGGTGAGCTCAGGGCAGACCCTGTGCCTATGAAATCATTTGCTATTGTTAGTCTGCACAAAATATTTGGCTGTAAGCCTACTGTGAAACTAAGCTGTTTTTGTTCCAGACTACTGTTGTGAGGACAGTGTCTGACTGCTACTTTGCACATGCAGAACAAAGAATTACTGATATATATTTTTTTCTTCTCTGTAAAAGTCAGCTGTATTTCCCATTCACTAGAGATGGAAAAACTTCGCTGTCGAAGTCCTGAGGGTGAAAGGAGAATTATTTCTACTCTTAGAACAGTGACCTGTCCCTGAACAGCTGAGCTTAGATTTTCTACCTTGCCTTTCTACAAGCCTTTATCTTCACATTTATCTGTACAGTAACCCTGGCTATCCACTATAGTGAGTAAGAAAAGCATTTCCATATGTGGAGGCACATAGCCTTGATTCTCCCTGAGAACCATTGCACTCTGAGTAAATAATGGCAACAAGAACATGAAAGACACTTTCAGAAATACATCTAGTAATAAACAGTTAAGGCAATGTCTTAGTTTCTAACAGAAGTTACTTCTCTCATAGTGTCTGGTATGAAGCTATGTTTTGGTCTCAGAAGAAAAACAAAACTGATAACACCTGGCAGTGTTGAACAGAGCCAAGGACATATTCTGTTCCTCTGTGAAGCAGTTAGGAGGCATAAGGAGCCAGAAACTGGGAGGGGATAGGACCAGGGCAGCTGACTTGAACTGACCAAAGAGCTATTCCATACCATATCACATCATGTGATTTTTATGGAAGGGGAGTCTCGCTCAGAGGGAGGGGCTGCTGGCTGGCTGGGCATCGGTCGTTGGTCCCTTCCTTTGTGTGTCATCTATTGTTTCTTATATATATATATGTACTCGTATTTCTTTTATTTTCTCTACTGTCTTAGTAAATAGCTTTTATCTCAGCCCACGAGTTCTACCGTATTTATTCCTTATAAATAGCGAACAACTGTGTGGGACTTAGCTGTCTGCTGGGTCAAACCACAACAGGCAATTAACAGTTAAGTCTAAAAATCTCTTATGATACAATGTCTTGGTAAATTCTGCAATACAGTGAGTAGGAGATTAATGTAAAAGTTAATTCAAAATCATTTTATTTTAATAAATTAAACAATTCTTTTCAAATCCGGCATTGGAGCACCAGCATCTGAGTGTTTCAACTGTTGAACTGTATTTCTACTTTACTGACTGTAATAACTATTCAGGTTAGCAATTGTTCTTATTGATGGTCAGGCCATTTTGTTTTAGGTCCATGTTACAGTTTCTGCTCACTGTCTTCAGATCTGAAGGTGGAAGGCTACAAAA
This sequence comes from Penelope pileata, assembly GCA_013396635.1. Taxonomy (NCBI): domain Eukaryota; kingdom Metazoa; phylum Chordata; class Aves; order Galliformes; family Cracidae; genus Penelope; species Penelope pileata. The sequence continues at coordinate 106,838 of WBMW01000981.1, forward strand.
AAAGAAAGTAGAAAGTACTTTTCACAGGTAATTTGATTCATCTCTGTAGAAAAGAGTGTGATATCGATCATGTCACAATCTCTTTCTCTGCCCTAACTAGTCCAGTTTTACATTAATTACAGAGCATTTAAAAAGGCAGCTCCTTAAAGGGGAATATGTAGAAGAAAGCCTAGATGAAAGAAGTCAATAAAGTGCTATCTTGGTTGACATGCATTTTTAATAGGAAAATGTTATCAACCTTGAAGATGATTCACATTCTATCAGCATATTCAGGTAGTGGTAGGTTTCTTTGTAGCAGAAGTAAAATCAATGTCATTTTTAATGTGAAATAAATGCACAAAACAAATCCTAAAACATTGTTTCTCCAAGGAAGTTGTTACTGTCAAAAGTAATGAAATGATTTATCATGAAGAAGACCCTAGATAGTTTTGCTTCTCTCCTCAGGACCCATTGACATTAATTATTTCCAGGAATCAAGTAAACGCCTCTAGGTAAAAATATGCTCTGTGAAATGCAACTCTCTAAAAGCCCTACTTACATTTCTGTTGACACTGATCCTAAACTGAGGTTACATGAGTAGTTCCAGAGAGATATGTTAATAAAGAGGTATACCATACGCGCTATGTTAAGATGATTTTACTTAGATTGAGCTGACCTTTAGAAGCATAGCATTTGCTTTTAGTTATCATTTGAAAATGACTTCTGATTATTATAAGCATGTTATGGTAAATCTTGTACTAAATAAAATGTAACCTCCTCAACATGGTAACAGTTTTACCAAGGTGAAACCACAGTACCCTTTTAAAATCTTTTAACCTATCGGTGATTGCTAAATTCTCAATGAAAAATATAATTGTTGATAATTCAGATGGGTCATCATACTATTCCCACATGTTGGCATATATACATATAGATATATACTTTATATGTATATATGTAAAGTACTTGTAAAGTACCCTTGGTGCTGTGACCCATTGCATTGGATGAATAAAAATTGTATCTGGGTAAATTCAGGTTTGATCTCTGCATTTGTAAGTGTGTGCTCAGTATGACTTATTCTGGCAAGATACTACCCTGACATGATTAGATTACACTGAAAGGCAGTAGCGTTAGGTTAGTTTTACTGACACTGATTGTAGATTTTTTGTTTGTTATTTTTGTTTCTTTCTTTAGATAAAAATTATGCAATCTCAGTTAATTAGCTAATAAAGCTCTGGTGGCTTTATGGATTAGCACCTAAAATTCTGCTATAACGTGAGTGAATTTACAATAAAATTTCACCAGGACAGCTTTGCATTCATCTCTTTAAAAAGAATAACAAAAAAATTAATTACAGTGTTTCAAATTGCGAGTTCTACAAGAAATAATCTTTCCATAGTGATGCTTCCATCTTAAAGGGTATTTGAATTCTTCTGGATAACCAGTGCTGAAATTTTTTTTTCTAACAATATAGATGATGGGGAAACATTTGCCAGTGTCCCAAAAGATCTTAAAAATGCTGTTGAACTCTTTGATGGCTGATGTCCTCGAATATCAAGGGCTGTGTTGGCAAAACAGCAACATGTCTGATGACAGATGATGCAATGAGAAAACACTCATTAAGATAGGAGCAAATACACAGAGGGTGGAAACTTTACACCATGTCCCTATGAACTAAATTAGTAATACATGTTATTTTCATGAGATTACAGTTCTAAAAATTAAAAATTGTACCAAGGGCATACAAGAAAGCAAAAAAATATAGAAAGCACAGAAATTGCTATTATTGATAGAATCAGGACAGTTGGCCTTTGATTAGTGATGGATTAGTTTTACAGTGTCAGTGGAACTCTATGTTTAAATCCTTCAATCCTCAATCTGCACTGAGTGCAGTTTTTCTGTATCAAACCATGAACAAACATCTCATCTCTGTTTAAAGGGTATTCACGGTATTCTTAAAGAACTATTTTCAAAAGCTTATTCTTATATCATGAATCTGTGAGGGAGCTCTCTATAAGCGTACAGCAGTGACACGGTCAGTTGAACAATCTACAGTTGGAGAGAAAATATGCAATGGACTTGAAGTCCACAAAACAGTACTACAAGTGAAAGTCAACATCTGGAGGCCATCAGTCCAGCAGTTAGGTGTCAGAGACACTTCTCAGCATAGGGTCTCAGGCTGAAGGGGAGGTTTTTACAAGTGCTGTGCTAGGAGTTAATATTGCATGATATCTGAGAAGCTAAAACATTGGTATTATTAATGGAGAAGGGATCATGATATTGCACCTAAAATTTTGCTCAGCCTCATCAAGATCCATTTTTTCTGCTTGAATATAAGATCACAGCAAAGTATGATTTGTAAAGCAAGCTTATGCAATCAAAATGAAAAATGAATTCTTACAGAGGAAATATTTTAACAATAAGAGCTGCAAAATTCCCCTGAAAGTGAGCTTCAGTCCAATTTGACACAATAAATTGTTTTACTGTTGAACGGAGTCTCACTAACAAGTATAGATTACACATTTAAAACTCTGCTTTGCCTCCAGCTAATGTACCTAGAAGATGTATTAACTGTGCAGCTCTCCCTTTTGTAGGCAGCAGAAGGAATTTAGTTCTATTAAAGTATAAGAGGAAATGGAGAAAAATATGAACAATATAGCTAAAAATGGCCAAATTTCAGAAATATTTAATATTAGTAACTGACTTAATGCTGCAAATACAAGGAGGCTACACCCTTATCTGTAAAGGAAATATGTGTTATTTTTTCCTGGAATACAGAATAAAAGACCATTAGCCACAGATGTTAAAATGCCAGATGGGAAATGGGAGTCACTCCATGACTTCTGCAAACCCTCTCCTTCATACCATTAGTGCTTTGTGCTGAAAATGAAGCACAAACTCATCAATGTAATTATTTCTTTTTTCCTTTTGCGGGAGATGTACTGAAGGATGGACATCTTTAACTTATTCACTGATTAAGTTTGTTGCAGTCAGAATCTGTGAAACAAGTGTAGCAAATCTATTGCTACGCTGAGTTGTTGAGAGCCCCAGTGCCCTGTCCTCAAATTTGTAGCTCTGCTGTATGAAAAACAGAAAACCCTCTTTCCCCTTCTGGTGGTTTGAATTGCTCTAATTTGTTCTGGTAATAGCACCAGATGTCATGGTATAAAAGGAAGCCCGACCCGGCAAAAGAGATTGCCATCCTGACCTTCTATTGAATTCTGGAGCTCTTGCTCTTTTTTGTCTTCTGAACAAATCAAGCACTCACAAACATGCTGAAAGGAGTGGAAAACACAGCTTGACTCTTCTGAAAGAAGTTACAAACAGAACTGAGATGGCTGCTTGCCACTTTCCCTGTCAGGGTGACATCTGCCACTGTTTGCTGAGCTTTTTTTCTTCAGGGTTGGGGGTTTGAACCTTCACCCCAGCAGGCTGGCTTTCCCCCATCCCTGCACCTTTGTTTCTGCTTCTTTTTAGCTAGAAAAAATGCTTTCATTTTTCCTGTTAGTTTTTGGTGTCTATCGTTGAGGGAAAGTGAAAGCTGTATCATATGGGGCTTTTACTTCTTCAGAATGATCCTGACACTATTTGTTAGTATCATACAATGAGTGTTTAGTTTATTGTATTTACCACTCAACTTGTCTTGGAAAAACAGGTTTACATCTTTAAAAAAGCCCAGCAGAGTAAATCAAAGTGAATGATGTTTGGTTAGAAATCTGAAAATCTTGTTTGCAGAAGGAAGTAATAGGGCTTGAGAGTATTGATTATAGATGTAAATAGGTATGCATAGGTGCCTGTACATGGGAATGTCTATATATTTCCAAGATCTTGAGAACTAATTTATTTCCATAACTCTTATTTATATAAACCTAAATATGGCTGTGCCACAGCACTGAATACAGAGCAGGATACTGCAACACTCATAAGCAGAGTAAGAGTCATTAAAAGAAAAATAGGAAAAATATTCACAGCTTTTGCCTTCTTGGTGAGGATACAAGTACCCTTGGCAAAACAGTGAGAACATGTCTTTCCTCCTAGCTGGCTCAGATGCATTCAGCGTCTTCCAGGGCAGATACATATTACTCAGCAGAGGGCATAATCTCCCAGTGCTTCATGGAGCTGTCTGTATCCACTGAGTGCAGAAAAAGAAGGAATAACCACTAGAGAGAAGAGACAGTGACAGGCAGAGTCATAACGTACGTATCACTGGCAACAACGTTTTAGAACTGTACTTGCTCACATTGATTCATAATTGCTTGTTTAAGAAATCCAATAAGGATGTACAGTGGTTTATGATTATATTCAGTGAGCACAATTATATGGATAAGTATTTCATTCAATACTAGATGCTCAAGTGGGAAGTTTTTCTTCATGTTGAAATAAAATTTTTCATGCATAATGTTCAAAAAACTGGAAAACAATACAGATATTTGTGATTAAAGAGGACTGCAAATAAAGACGATTTTAGGATCTTAACATTTTAATATCTTGGACATTAAATATGGCTTAGCAATGACTTTTAAGTTCTACTGATTTGCCCCATGAGATTTTGCACAAGTAAACATGGAAGAAAAAAAATCTTACAGAAGTAATGTGGGGTTTATTTTTCATCTTTATGTCTTACTCATTTTTATATCTAAATTTACATCTTCGTATCTATGTCTTTGTAAAATATTTTGTCATCACAGTATAATTCATTAAGCTAGATCACCCAGTTTGTGGTTCATTTCAATTTATGCAGAAGAAGCAATTAAATATTCACGTCATTAGTTCTTTGGTTGCTGTTTTTGTTTTAAAATGGGGTGCAGATGAAAACCACAACAATTACAGGATTTCTGGTATGGATCAAAGCAACAACTGATGGATTACACAATGAAGGAACTCAGGACAAAGCTAGTAATTCACTCCTCTGCCTGATTTTTGGAGTTCAAAAGAAACATAGTCAACTCAACCCCAGAATAAAATATCTTCGCTATTTCATCTTGTATCTGATGTGATCTTTAGTCAATTAGCAAAGTAACATTCCTTTTCTTTGAACAGCATTGCTGTGCATTGCTAAGCTGTTTCTTTGACTTCTCTGCTAGAGACAGATAAGTTCTGAATGCAGCTATTCTTTTATCAGAATGATTCTTATTATTGCCATTCAGAAAGCATGGGAGGCCATACATAAATGGGAAATATAGTTTTCAGCATGAGACCAAAGCTTCATGAAATTACACATGCACACACACACACAAAGAAAGTAAAATTAGCAAATATAGCACATGCTGTTCCAACAGTCCTTCTCCAAAGATTCATACTGTTTGGAGATTTCTATCAAACTGTTTTCTTTTTTTTACTTCCCTCCAGCCTCTTCTATTTATCACCAATCCACCTTTTATCTTTATTCTTTACAGCACTAACTGACACCCACTAGCAACAGCAAGCTAGGGTCACTAAGGCAATTGCCTGTGTCCTCCTAGAATTGATCATTGATCTGGGAGTATGACATGTATGACAGAGCAAGGTCACTCGACTCCTTTCCCTCCATTTTTCATTTCTAGGCAGGTAGCTACTGCTTCAAGGTTCTTCCTCCTTGCCTGTCATGTTGCTTCTTATTGTACTATTGCATGAAAAATAGAGAGTACTCTAACCCCTGTAAGATAGTCTTTCCTAAGTATTGCTCTGCTAACAGCTCAGAAACACTCCACTACATGTCACTGAGGTGCATTATTTTTTAAAATATGATTTTATATAGTTACTACTGTGAGAAAAAAATGCAAAGAAAAAAGAAATAAGCTAACTCATTAGGAACAAGCTATTAAATCCTAATGAAAATATGTTGTAGAGAAGTCATATAACTATTGAGATGACATAAATAATAATCCAATGTGAAGCAAAAATTCACTCAAATGCCTATGATAGTAACTTTGACTGATGTAAAGCACTTCAGGATATTCTGTAAGTGAAATAGTCAATTTATCTTCAAGTAAAATAAGCATTTGGAAGTTGTGTGAAGGAACTTGCATTTTACAAGCAAGCCTCATACTCTGGCATCAGTGCTCAACTCCCAAATATTTAATACAAAAATATGTGTATTTACATGAATATGCAGAGCAAATTTTGCAGCTTATTCTTTTATTTTTATTCTTTTGTTATTTAATTCTGTGTACGAGTGAATGGCACATTCATTGACAGGTTCCTAAAACTGTAATTTCTTATCTGACAAGAGACTGAAGCCTCAGGAATGTTTTTAAATTAATACTAATCCAGAAGTGAAATAACTTCTCTGAAGGAGAAAATTTTCTGGTTGTTCTGTTTTACTGANAAAAATGAAAAGGTCTTCATCCAGCCAGTGTAAATCAGTCTCTAACTGTCTTAGGGATGGATAATAAGAAAATAGGTAGAAGGATTAAGGATTAGCTTAGGACAATTACTGTGTTTTTGAAAACTGGTTTTTGAAACAAATTGTTTTGGTAACCTTCTGATATTAAAAGGCATAATGTTAAAATGAGCAGATCCCAAAACCCTGGAATCACAGGAAATGAGGACTGGGTTGGGCCTTAACTTGTTAGATTGTTCCTTTGCACAAAGACAGTACCAACTTAAAACATCACTGAAGAAGTTTGAATACTCTGCTCTAAAATGGTATAACACCACTTGCACTTTGCGTCTAGATCCCTATCACCCTCAAACTTCTTATTGAATCATATTAACTATATCAATCTCTCCTATTCCAATGCCTATTTTTTTTATCGCCAAGAAATAATACTTGCCAATTCTCACTGTTGGAAAAAAAATATGTATATTTTTCTTATATCTAACCTCAAACTGTAAGGTTTAGAATCAGGTTCATTATTTTTTCGTACTATCAATGATGATCACTGTGAACATTTTATCCTATTCTTTCATGTATATCTGTTAAGAATTCTTAGCAAATTTTATAAAATCAAAATTTTTTCTTTTAAAACAACTATTTTTCTACATTCTAGACTCTCAATTTAAAGATTGCTCTTCATCATACTTTGCCGTGTTGCCAGCTCCTATCTAAATCATTGCACTGTCGATCCCTGAGATTGCCGTGAGCAATGCCCACTATAGCTAAATTACAAAATTACTAAAAATGATTGAAAAAAATAAAAAACTGCTTAAGAGAAATTGAGTGAAAAGATATGTTCATCAAATCTGAAATGTTTTGAAGAAAGACATCAATGTCTATTGTCTTTGGAAGTTTACTGTAGGCCAGAGACTACAGTTCCTCTCCATAGAGACTTCCTCCACCATTTACTGAATTGTACTTTAAGGACCCTTTCGATCATAATTTGCTGTTTGAAGGTAGGTTATACTGGTGTTTTACTTCGGTTTATGTAATTTCTGTTTTCTTCTCCTGTTCTTCTTTAAAACATATTAGTGTATGTTCATTTTAAAAAGTGTGTAAAATGCACAAATTGGAACAAAGAACTCATGAGGAAAAGAAGCTGGAAAAATTTGAGGACACAGAGAAGCTACAGCAGACATGAGGGCATTCTAATAACCTTCAAAACAATACTATGGTAAATGACATATACACTAACGTATAAAATATATAAATAATATATAAAATAATAATCAGAAAGTACCATGTACGTGTTAATGATCAAGAATAAAACTAGAAGAAACAAACAAACAAATAGAACTGTAGTTATGGCAGAAACCAGACAAAAACATTACTAAAAAGGTTTGTTCAATCTAAGGCAGTACTAAAATTGATAGAGCCTTGAATGAAGATTTTTTTAGATTACCTTAGAAGAAATTAAAAATGCTGCAGCAAGAAAAAAAATATTCATACTAGTAGATCAAAACCAATAAAAAGTTAAGAAAATGATCTTAATATTTTCTGTTGTACGTACTTGTCCACATCAGAAGACATCTGCTGTCCTCTGACGAACTAATATGGTAGTTCACTAATAAATGTTGAAATGGTAACCAAGGTGTAGTTTTTGTACCATGCAAAGCAGAACTATAGATTAGTTTGGAAAGTTAGAGGGAAAGACAACATTCACAGCAGTAATATAAATAATCACACCACTTCATCAATTTTTTTCTCTGTAAGGATGAAATAAAATTGCAAAAGCCTGAATTATTTATCTCACAAGACAGTAATATTCAGTAGCATTAACAACTATAAGAAAGGAAATAACACCTTCTGCTGTCTTCATCATTATCCGGCTAAACATACATTCTCCTGCCTGGAAAGAAAATCAGTGCCAGTGAATTGCAACAGAGACTCTCTCCTTCCCCTCTTCTCCCCATTTTTTCCTGTCCCATCGCTAGGCTCCCTGCTTTGACATCAGTCATTCATCTGCAGAAGTCATCCTCTCACCTTGAGGGTTCAAGAGCTTGTCAATGCAACAAACCTTGTCTCTGCTTCAGAAGAAGGCAGTCAGGCATGAACACATGGAGATAGAAAAACTAACATTCTTTTTATCCAAAGTCCTGATTTACTTCTTTTTTGGCAATTTAAAAAGACTTTTAACTATCCTCATCAGTGTTCACCCATGCAACTTCAATAAGAAAAATAACTGTGTGTAAGCATGTATATTTTCTGATGGATGTTGTGGCTAAGAGAAAATGACAGTGAGATACAAGAGTCATTATCTATTAATTTTGCTGGTTTATTTTAGTAAGCAATTTATAGCTTTTCCAGTATGTCTTTTACATTTTTTACTCATTAATTGAGTCCCATTTATACTCCTTCTTTTGCATTAAAAGATGTATTGCACTATTTAAAGTCTTAATTTAGCCCATATGTCAAAAATATTTCTAAATGAGCCACTTACAGCACTTTTGTATGAATTGCATTATGTAAGTCTTCCCCTTCTTGTCTTTTTTTTTTTTATCCTTGCAGATTCAATTTATTTAACAGAAAGTTGGAAAGGAACAAAAAAAATATAATAAGCAGAAACCTGGGACTATCTAGTCAAGTTCAGGCTTCAGAAGCTATTTTAAATCCCAGAGAAAAAACAGGCTAAAACTTTTCACAAAAGTGTAATCAAATGAGGTTGACAATGTAAAATGGGAGAAGTTCAATAGCTTTATTTTGATTTATATGGGTATGTTTTGTTCCAAAAAGTAGCCTATAGTTTTGAAACTTGTAATTCCAGGCCCCACATCTTTATGTCTTCCTAATCTGTGTATTTAGCTTATTGCTGCTAACAATAATTTAACAAGTAAAAAGTATGTACTCCCAAAAAATAGCTTATTTTGTAAACAAATGATAAAAAAACTAAACAAATAAACAGCAGAAGATGGAGGGAGAATAGAGGCAGGCCAGTCTCAGAAGTTCTTTCTCAAAGGTCATGGAATGTTTCACTTTCTGATAGCTCTTAAATCTAGAGAAATAAGCAGCAACAACAACAACAAAATCCTTGGATCCAATCCATTGCAACTGTGGCTAGGGTGCACACTAATAATTCTTTTTTTGCTGAGTTTCTTTTTATGTGTTTTTATTCTAGAAATGAATTTCTTCTTTCATTTGTTTACTATCTATACTATGAGCTGGGTTGACAACTAGTTTAATTTTTCATATTGCTCCTTTGACATCTCCATTGAATTGCCCACTGATTCTGAAACAATATGTTTACAATAGGGTAGAAGAAATGTAGTTCTTTGTTGGCTAACAGCAGCCTGCAACATCTTTCATTTGGGAGTAGTACTTTTGCGCTGTTCAAATGTGCATAGAACCTACATGCTGATATTGATCACAGTATTGACATTTGTCATCTACTCTATGAATTGTGGAAATCAGACTTCATAACCTCAGAGTGGTTATAAAGCAGGTATGTTTATTCGGTGCTGTGCACACACACCGAGCGCAAGGGGAATAGCTCCACCTTTCTTGCGCACCCAGCATAAGCAAAGCTTTGATTATATAGATCTTAATCATGCATATTCAAAGAACAGGAGGGAGCATTACAATTAATTCCAGGAATAGGAGGAAATATTACAATTAGTTCTTGGAAATCATTATAATACGCGCTGCCCCTTCTGTGTATGCCCAGTGTTTTCTGGTAGTGGTCTTCAGGAGTCACGGAGATGAAGGCTGTATGTCTTCCTCGCTGTGCGCTCTTTACCTCTGGGCAAAAGAGGAAGCTCAATAGGTTCCACCTAGATCCTCAGTAGAGCGTGTCTTGTTGCTTGGTCTGTTTGTTTTTAACAACTGATTAGTATCCCCCCGTATGTCTGGCTTGACTTATTTTATACAATGGCCTATGTGATAGCTGACTTTACACAATACTTAACAGCCTTCTCCAGGTTTAGTAACCATTCATCCTATATACAATGATTTCTACTATGTTTAACCATCCTATCTCAGGACCCTTGGCCCTTTTTCCTTTCATCTACTGCAGATGTGAGAAGCTCTTTCTCACTTAGCAATCCATAATAAGACTTGATTCTTCACGTTTAGACTTCAGTCTTTATTTGAATTTTGATGAACTTTCTTACTGATTTAGGCACATTTTAGGCTAATTTTCTGCTCAGAGTGCTAATTTCTACTTTCTCTTTTAATGTGAAGGGCATGACTTTGTTTGTTAGATGATTTAAAGTATGCACTATGCTTTTAAAATCTCAATTAACATTAATCAACATGTTTTTTCGCCCTGAAAACTGAGAGGATTTTCACCATAGGTTTTCTTTTTCTCATACTCTATTTTATGTTAATACATTGCTTATTATAAGATACAATATTGCCAGTGGTTAAAATGATGATCTTTAACATCTGTTTTTTTACAAATATCAACTGTTCCTTCATTTGGTGCCACATTTAAGAATGATTGCCTGCTTTCAGCCCTCAATTTAATAACCAGTTATATTTCATAACCTTGTGTTTTACTCAGTAGCTGATTTTCTTTATTGTACACTTGATTCTTAGCTTATAACAGATTACTCTTTCTCTCATCCTGGATAAATCTGAAGAAGTGAATAGTTCTCCTAATTAAATGCTTGCACTGTCATCTTTCTTTCAAGGTTTCCAAAAAAAAAAAAAAAAAGAAACAAACCATCACGCTATATTACCACATTATTCTATAAAGGAATTGGGATGTAATAGAATTGGGATATATACATAATGAGTATCTAATGCTGCTGTTCTTCCTAGTAACTACCCTTCTGCACAGAAATAAATACTACTGAGTACTTCTTACAAGATCTCCTTAAGGTATCTGACAAAGCAACATATCTGCTTAAATTATTGTTAAATAGATCTTTCTTTTTTACATGCATTTTATGTGTATAACAGACCTAGCGAATTCCTATTTTCCTTGAACACAAGGAAAGTCAGCCTTCTATGATGGAGTGACAACATCAGTAGACAAAGGAAAGGCTACCAATGTCATCTACCTGGACTTGCGCAAGGCCTTTGACACGGACCCCACCACCTCTTTATCTCTAAATTGGAGAGAGATAGATTTGAAGGGTGGACTATTCAATGGATAAGAAATTGGTTGGAAGACTGCAGACAGAGGACATAAATGGCTCTATGTCCAGGTGGAGGCTGGTAACTAGTGGTGTCCCCCAGGGGTCTGCCTTGGGACCAGTGCTCTTTCACATCTTTATCAATGAAATAGATGATGGAATTGAGTGCCTCCTGTAAGAGACTGTTTCTAAAGCATTTGTCTCAAAGTTTGCTGTGATAACTCTTTTGTCTCAAAGTTTGCCCAGCTGCTTGCTGCCCGAAGGCTTGTAAACCAGGGGTGATAGATAAGCAGCTGCTAAACAGCCATCTAGCAGCCTTTCAGACCGGCACCTTGAGGGAGACAACTACTGAAGGAGACGTGCAAGCCCGTCCGTGCCTGCTCATGCAATACGTGACATACCTGGGTGCCCAGGAATGCCATGCTGGCGGAAAAGGAGGATAAGATGGACCCCTCCAACAGGGGGACGATAGCTGGTACCTGCCTGGTACTTGTCTGATGCCTGGTATCTGCTGCCCGAGACCTGATTCTTGTTCCTGCTCCTCCTGGGCCTGCTGCTGCTGCTTCTCCCAACGCCCGCTTCACCTGAGCCTGCTGCTGCTTCTCCAGACGCCTGCTTCTCTCATGCCTGCTGCTGCTGCTACTGCTCCCCCTGCGCTCTTGCTCCCTTGCTCTGTAGGCCTGAAGGTTTCCTCAGACCAACAGAACAGAGTGGGATCCATGGTGGTGACTATCCCTGCTTCTTATACATAACCCTCACTCTTATTTCCTATCTTTTACTATCACCTGCTTCCCCATTCCCGTCTCCCTCACTGGCCAGAATTTGCATTAAACTGGTCAGACAACATCTGACCTCGTTTGTGTCTTAATCTCATTCCAAGTACATTAAAGAATCTCCCCTCACTCCAATAATTGGAGCGCGACACCTCCTCAGCAAGTCTGCTGATGACACCAAGCTGACTGGTGCAGTTGACACGTTAGAAGGAAGGGATGCCATCCAGAGGGGCCTTCACAGACTCAAAAAGTGGGCCTGTGTGAACCTAATGAGGTATAACACAGCAAAATGCAAGGTTTTGCACTTGGGTTGAAGTAATCCTGGATATACATACAGACTGGGAGAAGAACTCCTTGAGAGTAGCCCCACTGAGAAAGACCTGGGGGTTCTGGTGGATGAAAAACTTAACACGAGCCAGCAGCATGCTCTTGCAGCCCAGAAGACCAGTGGTATCCTGGGCTCCATCAGAAGAGGGGTGGCCAGCAGGGAGAGGGAGGTGATTGTCCCTCTCTATTCTGCCCTCGTGAGGCCCCATCTGGAGAACTGTGTTCAGATCTTGGGCTCCCAGTACAGGAAAGATGTGGAGCTGTTGGAGAGGGTTCAGAGGAGGGCCACAAAGATGATCAGAGGGCTGGAGCACCTCTCCTACAAGGATAGACTGAGGGAGCTGGGCTTGTTCAGCCTGGAGAAGAGAAGGCTGCAGGGAGACCTCGTTGCAACCTTCCAATATTTAAAAGGAGGCTATAAACAGGAGGGAAAGCAACTTTTCAAAAGGGCAGACAGTGACAGGACAAGGGGAAATCGTTTTAAGCTGAAGGAGGGAAGGTTTAGATTGGACGTCAGGGGGAAGTTCTTTACTGAGTGGTGAGGTGCTGGAACAGGTTGCCCAGAGAGACTGTGGATACTTCGTCCCTGGACGTGTTAAAGTCCCCATTGGATGGGGCCCTGGGCAACCTGATCTAGTATCAGATCTGGAGGTTGTGGTCCTGCCTGTGGCAGGGGAGTTGGAACCTGATGATCATTGGGGTCCTTTCCAACTCAGACCATTCTATGATTCTATGGAAGTCATTTGAATTAACAAAGAACCAAACACAAAGTAAACACAGATACACATTTTTACTTACAAAAATAAAGGAAACTCTAAACATCTAGTTTTTATTTACACCTATATATAAACACTTCCTGAACATCAAGACACCAAAACTGAGTTTTCAGATTTTTTTCTGTTTCTATTCTGCTTGAATTACTGAGCAGAACATTCTAAATCTGATACAAATGTATGCTCTTGGGAAATCTCCAGCTTTTCTGGCTCATGGATACTGGACAACTCACAGATTAATCCACTGCAGTGGAAGTGCTCTGGACTGAACATACAAACTTTTGGAAGTTTGTTTATTACTGGTGATAGAAGATTTTTTTTTTTATATACTCTGATTATGCTTAAAAGGAACAAATCAAATAAAATTAATCAATCTTTTTCAATGTATATCAGACATAACCATTTAAAAGAGCAAGAGAATTTGTAATTTTTCACTGAAATATTAAGATCAAATACTTTTTTGATGAAGAAATTTACTCATTTCTCTGTGTGTACAGTTTGTAATACAATGAACTGCTATTAGAGTCTCCTAGACATTACTGCACATAATAGGAAAAACTAACGTAATTAACCTAGTGGTTAACACATTTGAATGAATTTATTTCTTGATCTGTGCCCTTAATTTTAACAGAATTACATCAGGACCGCATTTATTTTTCTAGTAGATTGAAGGATTTACGAAATAATACGAAGCAGTTAGGAAGTAGCATTAAAGAATGAGTTGGTTTGTCTCAGTATCTTGGCCTTAGCAGCAAAAAAGGGTATAAGGTTAAATATGACTGAATACGAAATTTTATATCATTGACCTCTAGCAAATGAATTATTTCTCATAATAGGAAATACTAACTTTAATACTCACAAATTATGTTTTGAACAATTATGCATTCCCTTATATACAGCTTATTCTAAGGGTAAATGTAAAATTTTAAGTTAAAAAGGTACAAAGCAATAGTATGCAATTTTTTTTGTTATATAACACTAAAAAAAGAAGATGAGAAAGACCTACAATCTTGTTTGATTCTTAGGATATTATTCTATACATTTTTTTTTATTTTGTCGAAGATGGCCTTTTTGAAATAGTTTGATTGATATATACTTTACATACTGTAGATGTTTAATCAGATAAATTAATTAAGAAACATGTAATGTTTAAATGTTTCTATCATGTAATCTTTGGTCTTTTAAGGACATAACTGTCTAACTTCCACTGGAAATATCATTACCAGTCTACAAGCTGAATTTATTTAGTGTGTTAAAGAATAAATATGTTGATGTTGTTAATATTCCTACTGCGTAGGTTCAGGAAAGATTTATGAACCAAGAGAAACCAGCATTTTTTCCTTCAACTACTTGCTGGAATTTGTGTAATTTGAATCAATACTTTGAAGAACTTAATTTTTTGTTTATCATCATCAACTTATTCTTTACTCTATTAATGAAGTGTATTTTTTCTTCTAATTATTGAACATGCAGTATACATACTTCAACATAGCAGGAGATACAAAAGCAAATCACTTAATATCTTAAGTTTTCCTGTTGAGTAACTTAACTGAAACGGGAAGATAAAATTTTCTTTTTCAGTTGTTATCCACCATTATTATTCTTTGTAAACTTTGCCAAGTTCACCTCTTACTAAATCTTGGCTTCCTTAATCTCATTCCTGCACATTCAGGCAGAATCCCTATATTCTTTGCAGTCCACTGGGAAAATCATCTGATATTATACAATTGTTTTGATACTCAAACAAGCAAAAACAACCTTCAAGGAGGACGAGGCGAGTCTAGACAAAGCCTGGCAATTCCAAAGACATGTTGTCATCTGTACACAAAACTTGTAGCCTGCTACAAGCAATGATGTCACTCTACTAAGATAGAAGGCTGTGCTTGTTTGCTTTAAAGATGTTCCTAAAAAGCTTGAAGTTAATTTATGTGTTCACAGATTGAGTCATTAATTTTTCCAAAGTCAACTCAATAGGTCATTGACAGTAAAACTGATTAATTGATTGTCTTGATAGACTCTGGCATATGAGACTTTTTTTTCCAATTAGTGTAGAACTATGCAGGGGACTATGCTGAGAACTGCGTCTCCAGGTCAGGCCTGGAGCATATTAGTAAGACAGAATTTAGAATGTCATATTGCATTATGTTTTGTTTTCAGTAACATAGTTTAAACTAATAAGCTGTTAGTCTTAGCAGATACGGCGGTAATGGACTGTCGGTTGGACTTGGTCTTTTCCAACTTCAATGATTCTATGATGGTATGATTCTTGAAATTTCTACTTTCTTGATAACAAATACAGTCAAGACCAATGGTATCTAAGATCTAAACCGATATTTCAATAACATACTTATTGAAACCAAAGTTTCTGGGAAACTAGGCTTCTGCAGAGATGGTAAAATGGAGACATCAATGTTGGAATAAACCATGCAGGAAAGTTCATATTATGCAGTGCAGAACTATATACATGGCATAGCCATGGCTATTAAGTTTAGCTATGATATTCTTCTTCATACTGTCAATAGTGATCTTTCATACTGTAGCCAGATAAACTCCACTAAAACAGCTTTCACTGCATAGAGGGACCCAGCATATAAGGAAACATTTACCTTGGTAACACACGCTGCACTCATCACTGAAGTTAAGACAGAGAAGGTAAAAAGTTACACTTACTGCTATTCCAAAGTCTGTTACTTTAGTGCAAAGTAGATCAATCCTACTAGAGGACGTACAGTCACACAAGATCGGAAATGTACCCAAGAAAATAAGCCCTGAATTTTTGTTACTTTTGGCTTATAGGCATCTGTGAAGGATGCTATGCATATATCACTTTTGGATCTCAGTTTGGATCTCAGACTAACTCAGATTTCCACTAACTCACTTGCAAGTGCACTGTTTTATAGAGTAAAAATTCACATTGGTTTCAAATTTGCATTTGGGCAGGCATGACATTCTGGCTCAAGGGAAAGCAAAGTTTAACCTTTACAGCTTGCAAAATATTCATGTAGAAGAAAATTAGACAGAGAAAAGTTTTGCTTAATGTTAAAATGTACTATTATACAGCTGCAATTTAAGCATTATTTTTATCTGTCGTATTGGTACTAAAACAAGAGTAATCCTGGTAAATTGTAGTACTATACTAATGAAGGCTATGCCAGACTTAATCTTAAGAAAACACTGAAAATTATTTTTTTTCTTTTTGTGAAATAAAGATTAAACATTTTAGTCTAATAATAAAAATATATGAATGTGATTTTGAAGTACTCTAAGGAACATTAAGATTTGAGACTGTGCCTATGATAAATACTACCATTGCTCTTCAGAACACCAGGCAACTGGAGTAAATAATGTTAAGTTTCTTTTACATTTTGAGAGGCAAGGTATTTAGCCAAGGTTAAAAAGAGAAAAGATTCAGCATTTTATATCAAACAGAATTCAAATGCTTGTTTTGCATCCTCACTGGATTTAGCTTCCTGAATTCCTAAACCCCTTCCAAAGACCAGAGTCATCAAACAGAGATGATCATTCCCTCTCCTATCAGCCTCCTTCCTTGTGTGAAACCTCACAGCCCTGCTGTTTGCACAGGAGGTGGGATAGCTCCTGAAGGCAGCAGCCTGACTTCTGTATGAGCTGTTCTCCATTTGGCTGCAAGTGAGCTGGCCAGCACTCATGGCACAGTTGACCTTGCTCCTGGGCTTCCCATGTTTTCATTTGACTGGGACTTTGTCGTGCTACTCCAGCATTGCTTTCCCGTTCTTCTGACTGCCAGAAAAACTGGTCCTCTGCCTGGATAGTGTCCAAGATGAGTAAGTCTCAGTTCCTCCATCTGGTTTATTATTGGAAAGACAAATTGACTGTTCTTAATTTAGAATACTAAGTCTCTCCCCACTCTACTTACTGCATCTACAGCATATTTAATTTTGACTAGATTTCTGCATTATGTGGAGAGGAGATCTGGTTGTTTCCTTCTATTTTTTATTTTTTTGTTTTCTTTTCCTTGTTTTCCATTCTCTAAGAGCTAGTACAAAGATTTTGAGCTTCTCAGAAATTTTCACTTACAAAATCACTTCTTCATCTTTATTCAGCTTTCCTATTTACTTTCTATTCCTTTGTAAAAATAACCTTCCACCCACCCCCTCAAAAAACATCAGCTTAGTCTTTATATTTCTACTATATTTTCATTGTCCTTTTGACACATCACTATCAATAACATACTGTAATGGGAAAGGTCCCAAAACTCTTACAACTACACCATTTGATATTCTCTTTCTTTGTCTGGCTCCATTCCAGTCTTCTGACTCTCAAGCTTCTCACCAATCTTCTCTCTCCCAAGCTTTTCAAGCTGCTTTCTGCCCTCCCTTGCTGGCCCTTATCTAAGCCTGGGGCAACCTCTCCCCAGGTCCACCCCTTCCGGTCACAGGTGGAAGGGATTCTCAAGGCCAGCCACACCCCTCCACCATGTGCTCAATCATCAGTTCTTGCTGTGATCAACTGTTTCCCTAGACATACCAATAACTCTTTCTACTCTCTCTGTTACAAAAAGCCCACCAACACACATTCGTAGAAAGTAACTCCACATTTAGGATTTAGGATTTCCATTGATTGTATTGCAGATTCAAGATGGCTTTTGGATAGAACATGCTGTTAATATTTACATTTGTACACAGATATTAAACAGGAGACCATCAGTATGGATATTATGGTGAGAAATATGGCAAAATAAATGTCATTCCAAGCCTGACTTCAGATACTTTACAGAAGGCAGGGTGAATTATTTCAGAGCTGAATTGATTCATTTGACTCTCTTCCTTTATTTTTGGGAGGATGGGAGAGTGGAATGCTCTAAATTCAGCTTTTTTTAATTTACTTATTTATTAAAAAAAGAAAAAAGGAAAAATAACCACAACCAGAAATCCTCAGACATCCTTTCAGTTTGTGACAGGTATGAGTATGGTACATGCAATCAAAAACAAAAAGACAAAAATAAACAAGTTAGGATTAATATTAAGACAGTTGAGGTTAAATTGTTGTTTCCAAAATGTAACCACAAAACCTGTATTAACATCTCTTTTGTCTACCTTTGAATCTCAATGCATAAGAGAAATTGCAAAGAAAACTACCCTCCTCCCCTGAATTAGAGCAACAAATAGAGGGAGGAATTTTCACCCCATCCCACTCACCTCTCAAAATGTATACCAAAAAAAGCAAGGTTATTTTAATTTCCTTTTTGTTAGGTGAAAAATCTTTTCTATGAGTATAATTGAAAATTCTAGTTTTTTTCATTCTAGATAAAAAGAGCTCCAAGAAAAAAAAATGCCGTACTGCTTTCCTCTGTCCCATACCTAGAAAGCCAAAGAAATGTAGAGTTTGAAGGGTGGTCCATGGAGATTAGAGGAAGGGCACCCTGTCCTGTCTTCACAGTGTCGATGGACAAAAAGAAAATGTTTTGGCCTTTTGCTTTCTTCTTCCCTTGCAGCTCTGCTTGGCAGCAGCAATGAGAGCTGAATCTTTTCCTCACCCAGTGGTTCATCTCAAAGTCTTTTCTCTTTTCACCATTGTCCTTCAAGCTATCAGTTTCAGACCTATGATTTATGTTTAGCTGGAGGGACATGGGATAAAGCACTGACATTTTCAAATTCTTCAGACAGGAAATTCTTCATTTTATTTTTTGTTGTTTTATTTAATGTCATTCATTTTTGTTTGAAAATGTCACAGGGATTAATTAAAAAAAAAACATAAAAACAATACTGACATTTCTGAAACTGGAATATTTAATTTAGTTTTGTTGAACAAATCCAGCAGGGTTATTTTTCAGCCACTGATATGTGTGCAAAAATGTTTGTTTTTTTTTTTCCTGAATTAGGTTGATTTGGCCAGTTCTCAAACTAGTATCTATATGAATTCTTATCTTGAGAGATTATAATGGATCAGAACACTAGGCTGATCAGTCATAACTACAGATTTGGTCTCCATATTGATTTCCTTCACGGTCTTGCGCTTAACATTTGTAATATTTCTCTCCCTTCATGCTTTTTATTTTTTCTACATGTGAATGGGCATAAAACTGCTTACCTACCTATCTACCTTCCTGTTGCAGACACACAATAGCCTTTTAACTTTTGTACTAGGCTGATAATATATGTGAAAAGGTGTATGAGGGCTACACAGCTAATCAGGTGGGAAGAAATATATGTCTTGTTGTTCTTCACCGTATCTTAAAATAATTTATGACTGTATTCTGACCTGAAGTCTGTATGACATTTTTTGACATGTATGGCTTTGAAAGTAATGCCTCTTATTTATTTCCATGGAAACTATAACAGCTACAAAGAGCTCAATAGCACTATTTGATAGAGCAAATTCTCTGCTACAGAACATTATTTTTCAGCATAGTAACTACCATTAGCAGATTTGCACAGATGAACTGCTCAAGACATTCTTCATTTCACAGTCTGAAAGCTGCGTGTGGCCTTCCAAAATGTGGCTTGCCTTTCACATCACTGTTGCCACTGCTGAAACACACCAGCCACCACCTCACTGTGCTCCCATCCACTGTTTGGTCTCCATAAACATTCAGCAAGTATCAAATAATGTCAATGGGTTTGAGTTTTTCCACATAGAGTAATTCAATTTCACATTTTTGCTTCAGATACATTTCCATGTCAGGCATTGTTTTGTCAGACTGCCCTTTGCTGCCATCTGTCACGTGGAAACGAAATGTAGCAGAATATTGGTGGGAAGGTTCAGCCTCTACTGCCATACCACCAACATTTGCCTCTGACGTTGTGGGCCAACATAATAAAATAGGAGGCATTGCTTTTGGAGCAGCCCTCATAATAGTTGCTGCCATTCTCTCTGTAGGAAATGGGTGGAGGAATTTTTTATCAAGCAGTTATATGACAATTTGTTTATTTAGATAAATTAAAGTTCACTCAAGTCTTACAAATCTCCAGCAATCATGGAATCATAGAGTCATAGAAACATGAGGTTGGAAAGGACTTACAAAATCATCTAGTCCAACCATCCTCCTATCACTATTACTATCCATTAAACTACTAAACCATATCCCGTTGCATCTCATCCAGGTGCTTCCTGAACACTGCCAGGGACAGTGACTCTACCACTTCCCTGGGCAGGCCGTTCCAGTGCCTGACCACTCTTTGGGAGAAGAAGATTTTTCTTATATCTAACCTAAATCTCCCCTAGTGCAACTTGTGATGCTTTGCTGAAGAGGTGGGTAAAATTCATCACATGTTCCCTCCCAAATAAGTTGCCCTTTTGTGCTGATTGCACTTCTAATTCTGCTGTCAGCAAGCAACAGATGTTCCCTGTGTAGTGAGATGATATTAAGCTTTTAACACACCATAGAAGTGTGTTAACACACCTAGAGGGAAGCTATGACAGCAGCCAAAGTGATGGTCATTGCTGAAATCTGCCATATTGCTGATCCCTCTCTGTAGGAAATATCACGGTCTATGAGACCAGGAAAGAACTAACAGGGTAACTGTTTTCATCAATATGTGACAGTCAAAATTATTCCCTTCAACAAAAAAGCCTGCCTATAGTTAACTGGTGCCTAGACAAAGAGAAGAAGTGACTGTTTATCACATGAGAACTCTACTTTGTGTGCGTGCGTATGTTTTTCTCTCTGTTGAGAAATTTTTTTTTTCTTTAATCATTTGGGGAATTTGCCTTATTATGTGGCTTCTTTTTAAAGGTACAGGCTACACAGCTCATTTCTTTTACCCTTAACGAACTATCTGTCCTCTGTCAAAAGTATCTCATATGCTGTCTAATTTGCCTCATCAGCTCTTCAGCAAACACTTCCAAGAAGTTTCTGTTTTGCTTTCTTTCATATTGCTCATTTCTGTTCCCTTCAGATGGCATATCTCACTTACACTACATCTTGTGACAAGACTCAGCATGTTCAGCAAATGAGCACATCTTGTTTAACAACTGTCAGCAATGGTTTTATCCTTTTCTTTCACCTATTTCTAGTTAATCCTGCCCTGGGGAATGAAACATCACCTCTTCTGCATTACTGGAAAGTCAGTGAGACTAGTGTATTACATATGCTGAAGAATCACATTTTCTCATCTATTGTCTTTTGTGTTCCTGCTCTACATCGCACTGGTGTGGCTTCACTTCAAGTACTGTGTTCAGTTTTGAGCACAACAGTACAAAGAGGGCGTAAAACTTTCAGAGTGTCCAAAAGAGGACTACAAAGATGATGAAGGCTCTAGAGGGCAAGACATATGAGGAACAGCTGAGGTCACTTAGTTTGTTCAGCCCAGAGAAGAGGAAACTGAGGGGAGGACTCACTGAGGCCTACAGCTTCCTCATAAGGGGAGTGGAGGAGCAGGTGCTGATCTCTCCAGTGACAATGACAGGACCTGAGGGAATGGTAGAAGCTGTGACAGGAGGTTCAGGTTAGGTATCAGGAAAAGGTTCCTCATGAGAGGGTGGCTGGGCATTGGAACAAGCTCCTCAGGGATGTGACCACAGCACTGAGCTTCCCAGAGTTCAAGAATTTTTGGGTGCTGATTTTTGAGTGATCCTGAGTGGAACCAGGAGTTAAACTCTATGATCCTTATGGGTCCCTTCCAGGGGTATTCTGTGATTTGATTCGAAGATTCAGTGCTCTGGCCATAAGATTCCTGAGTGTCTGAGCAAGATGTACAGAGCTGATCTGAACTTACTTTCCTTCCCTTTCAGGAAAAAAAAAAGTGTAAAACTTGTCATAAATACACATATGAAAGTTTCTCAATTTTCACAAAGGAATAGATGCTAACGCTTCTTAGACTGGATGAGGAAGAAGAAAGAAGGAGAGGTCATTTTCCTCATGGAGCCCACATTTTCTGTTTAAAGCAGGAAAATTCAAGAAAAATAAAATCACCAGTTGAAGGCATATTCATTCCTGAAGTTACAAATATAGTAATGGAAAAACCTAAAATTGTTTTAGAATGTTTTTGTGAGTGCTTGGTTGTTTTTGTTTATTTAGTGAATTAGATAGTTTTTTAATTAGTGTTATCATTAGCAGGATACATTAAGTCTGGAAAAAAAACATGGTTGCTGTTTTAACTTTTTAGTCTTCTCAAACAGCCTGAAGAAAATACTTGAGTAGCACTAACACCTAAATTATCTTACCACAGATCTATCTACTATAATCATTACAGAAGTGTTACAGTAATCCACAGCTCTCGTGTATTCCCAAAGTATCCTCAATTTCTTTATGAGAACACAAGGAGTGTACAATAAGTATACAAACTATTCAAAATTTCCTACATTTGTCTAACATGAAATTTCATTTATATAAAAGAAATATAGTCCTATTGAATGATTTTGAGTTGTTATTAATATTGTTTGAAGATGTTTACATTATTTCCTTGGTCTTTTTCAGGTAGGTAAAAAAAAAACAAAAAAAAACACTAGCTAATTGTCTTANTTCTCAATCCGAGTTCTACCTTATTTCTCGATTCTCTCCCCCATCCCAGCTGGGAGGAGGGCGGGGGTGAGCGAATGTCTGTGTGGGGTTTCCCAGCCTGCCGGCTGAAACCAGAATACTAATCGAAAAAATATATAGTCAATTGCAAGAAAATTAAAAGAATTTCTTTCATAACTGTCAAAATGCACAAGATGGAACATAAAGCTATACCTTTGGCAGGTTTTTTTTTCTTCTCAGTGTCAAGATTTTATGATTCTTAAAACTAAATCATTTTGAAAAAAAAAAGCTGGAGGGCAAACATTGGATCTCAGAAACTCTCTTCTACCAACTTTTGTGACTACTCTAAATTGATCACTTGTTTTCCTGACTAATCTCTAAACAGAGGGGCATATCCTTTTCACTTGCAAAATACTTTCACACAAAATGAATTACCTTCCCACCACCTTGGTTACTTGCCAGGGAGTACTTTATTTTTCCACTAGGAAAAAGAAAATCAGCTTGTATTTTGCTTGCTAGAGCCTTCTGCATTTTAATTCTGAACTCTGAATGAACATCAGAGAGGCCTTATGATGTTTTGCACAAAAGTGCCTGTGTTCATAGTTTTACTCAGGGCACCCAAAATAGCATGCAGTATGCAATGTCATACTGTGAGTTTTCCAAACTAAAAGCAGGAGTGACTTATACTGGCAGGAAGCTGTAACTCCTAAAGCTTTTCGAGGATCTGTGAAGTAAAAAAGAACTGCTTATTTCTCCTCATCTGTTGTTTAATTTGACTTTAACGATAGTAATTTCTTTGAGCCTAGAAGGCCCTGAGGTTACACAAGGTAAGATCTTTATCTTTTTTTCTTTGTTAAATTCAAAAATTAAATTGGAAATATTTATCTGTCTGTCTCCAATTCAAAATCCATGAAAGACTGAACAAGACCAGAAGCCACCCAAAACCTCTAGAAGGAGAAAGTAACTTTTACTGTTTCCCTGTTATTTATTGAGTAGGGCTAAAGCTGCTGAAATTTAGCTTTTTAAGTTGTATCTACCAGATGAAAACATTGCTATGCCTTTTATACAACTTGCACATTAGAATTTTCATGCTGATTATCAAGCTGTTTCTGCAAGATCCCCACCTGTGAATGACTGTCTGTGAAGACTTCATCTACTCTCGTGCCTGCAATTGTCATTAAAATGTGCTTACCATTTCTGAGGCTAACATCCAGAGCACTGAAAGGTCTTACAGGAATATTCAGCAGTACTGCCTGTCTTGCTATTCTCCATTCTACTATAGCAATAAGAATCTTTTTTAAAAAATTATTATTTAGCCCTAGCTTTACATTAACTTTTCTGTTTCTCTATTTAATCCCATATCTAGCAAAAGCAAAATATTTTAGACCACAAAAAAGACATTTTTCTACAATTATCAGATCTTAAATGAGAAATGGATATTTGTCAATAAACAAAACTTTCACAGAATAGTATAATATACACACTAACAAATTATTTATATAGCGTGTTTCTTCCATAAGCCTGCTGCTAGTTATAGTTTATTTTTCATGTTTAAAGTCCTTGATTAGACTGTATTGAAGACACATACATTAAAATATAGCCAAGAGATATTTAATAGCTGTTGATTAGTTACTAAAATGCTAAATATCCACCAGTTTATTCATTTTAAAGATTATTTTGCTATGCTATTGGTAGGAATTAAATGGCTTTGGGATTATATCACTTTTTTTTGATAGATTGTAATTTAGAATCAGTTGCAAAAGCATTTTGGGCAAACTACTTCTAATTTGTAGTAGGATAAATTTGCACTAAGGTATAAAAATTGATCTGTTGATTCAGTTTTAAGAGCTATAATGATAGATTTCAGTGTTCAGTAATTATCTGTTAGAAGTGGTGAACCAAGCAGTTACATAAAATGAATACAAGGCTGTGTCTGGAGTTCAGATTCTATGCTTTTCTGCAGACTGAAAAACACATTGATGTAAGAGCTAGAACAATGAAAACCCACTCATAAATTCATTTTTAAGTAAAGAGGAGGGAGAAAGAAAGATGGACTTGTCCATAAAGTGCTCTGGGAAAAGAAGAACAAAATTACAGCCCTGCTATGGAAATTCTCAACATTTTAGAGCCCAAATGTGATTTAAAACTTATTTTAGATAATTTAAGATATTTTAATGAATATTTTACATTCAGAACATCTGTAATATCAAATATTTAGAAATAAACTCAAGATTTTGCCTCCCTGTTTCAGAATGCTTTATAATTACTACCTTAAACTAAATATCAGGCAATAGCAGCACATTTTGATATTGAGATAATAAGGCAGTATGCAGTATGCTATAAGGCACAATCTTTCATGATGCTCATCTTTTACAGGCTACCTGTTGCTTTTCAACATTGTACCTACCCCTACTTTTTTTTTTGTTGCTTTCATACTTGATAATTCATTGGGATGAAATTTTTATTTTGTAGCCTTTGTATTACATTGACTTTAAATACGCTTGGAAATTTCTTGTTCAACTTTAATCAGAAAGATTTAACTGTTTCTTAGAAGCAGTTTAATTACAAACTAGTAGTTTTGTCAACAGATCTAACAATACAATAGATAATATTGAATTTGAGTATTAGTTCAGTTTTAGGTAAAAAACATCATTTTTGTTGTATTTACATTACAAGTCATGAAAAGTCTTGATTTCTACCAGAGGCAGTAGAAATGTGTTCCACCATTGTCTCTTAATTTTTCACTCTATTTCTACTATGTTCCTCAGTCCTTCTGAGCCTACATGATGTTACTTATCCATTCTTTCAACCTCCTTACCCTAACAAAATGCATGTTTCTGAAGACTTCTTCTGAAGTAGAGACATGAGAGAGTGTACACTGTGTGATCATTTATCCTTGGCAGAAGGACTATGAGTATTGTGGAAGTTTTCATTCTGATCCCTGCTAAGCAGACAAGGTAGATATCCATTACATAGGAAGTTAATGATGATGGAGCAGTGTCAACAAGACCACATGGGACAGGGCTTGGAACATAATTATGCTTGGACACACAGATGCAGACATCCTCTCCACAGTGCCTTTGCCTGCAGCATAAAAAGAGTTGTGATTGCTGGTGCTAACAAGCTGCAACTGCTAACAGTGTTTGCAAAAGTACATTACTCCCAGGCTTACTAACAGGGTCACAGACATGATGAAGACCTTGTAAATGGCAGGTGATATTAAATTGGAATCTCTAACTCTCAGGCCACTGATCTAGCTGTTATGTAAAACTGTGTTTGAGACAATGAAATTAGAGACAATGAAATTACAGACATTCAAATAAACAACAACAAAAAGGATATTCAATTGGGGAAAAAAAACCTCGGCATCTCAGTAAAAGATTATCTTTGTGTCTGCAAACATAATACTACAACTAAATACACAATAATGCCAGAATTAAAATTGCCAAGAATATCTTAATCAAGGACTCTGAAGTTCATACATTCTGGTGCAATGTTAAATTTGTGAAGGACAAACTTATTTTGCATACTTAGCATTAGCATTTTCCAACTACCGAGTGGCAGAATTGCTAGCTAAACATCATGGGAAATGTGAATTGTCACTTAATGTTTTCCTGGTTTACTTTTACTTGGAATTATAGCACACTGGAAGCCAAAGCACATCCTACTAGAGTAAATTACAAAATGTAATTAGCAAAACAGTAACTGAATTCAGTGTGACTGATCACCGACTTGAGTATTTATTCTAATTCAAATCTAGCCAGGGTAAGATCTCTCTGGAAAACAAATCCTTTTTCAGTGTTTTACAGATCTTTAAAACAGTTTTTGATTAATGATATAGGTAAATAAAGTAACAATTTTAAGCTCTGAAGTTTTATTTTGCTTGACAATTTGATATTTAAAAGTGTTTTGCAAATCTGTTGAATAGTATTATATTAAATACTTGTATGAATAAGTATTTAAATATTTATTTGTTGCCCTTTTAACAATTTTAAATTGTTATATGAGAACTAAGTCTCAGAAAAAAAAAATATCAGGATATGGAGCAAGGAGAGAATTGGGTTTATTGGCTGTGGTCAAAGAGAACAAAGTAACTTAGGAGTTTAACCCATGGTGATTAAACGCATTATTAAAAATTAAATATATATATATGTATATGAATTGCAGTTAAATAATTAATCTGTGCTTTCTGGATGACTGAAAGCAATCTAAAAAATTCAAGAAAACTGCCCAAAAACTTTGTAAACTGAGCAGAGAAAATTGTCACGCAGTGGTGTATAAGGATTTATATAATACAAAATGCTCTAAATATTCTGCATATTTTTGGAAATCTTATTGAAAACAGTCATACAAACACACATGACTGTACACAAAACTGTCCTCTGGGTTAAGTGTTGCCATATGTAGTAAGAATATGCAGTCTGCTACAGAAGCTCTCTATTGTCTTTATATTAATTTTTCAGATGATGAACACAGCCTAGGAGCAGTTCTAAGTTCTCTTTTGACTGTCATCCATGACATTTCAGAGGATATTAAATGGTATGTTTTTTCCTACTCTCTTTCATCCTACATGAAGAATACAAAAAGAGACCATATTGACCTAGCATTTGTCATCACTGTAAAAATTATTTTTATTCAAGCATTAGTGGTAAAACTATATTTTTCTGACACAAAGAACTACAACAAAGAAACTCCATAATTAAATGAGAAATAAGTCATGTAAGGAGGGCATGTAGAAAGGAAATGGAGAGAATTGCAGTTGTATTTAATGGAGTTTGGCAAATTTTTTTCTTTTTTTTTTTTCCCTTTGGTTGGAGAGGTTTTTTTATTAAAACAATGGTATATCTGTTTATTTAAAATTAAGATGAGTCGCCTATTTCATTCCCATTGAAATTGTTCACACAATGATCTCAGTTGTAACAGTTACTTTAAATATATATATATATCACAAGAAATTAACATTTTAATCCATGAAACTATAAAATAAGAGATTTCCCCGTTGAATGTTGAAAGACAAGGCTGTTTTCCACAGTTGTTGTAACACTGCTACATAGCTTTAGCCAGAGGATGTCTTCTAGGCCTGTGAAAATTGGTATCTTTACCTTTCAGTATTACAAGCAACAGCAGTAGGTCTCTGTGCAGTTCTTTGGTCAATAGAGATAGCAACTTGTGTCAGCTAAAGCCCAGCTTTTACCCTTTCTTCATTGTCTTTTCTTTGTTTGTTTTTGTTTTAATAAAATGCAGTGATTGCAGCACTTTCTTTAAGCAGATAGGAACTGTGTAAGCTGTTAGCTGCCCAGGCTAGCTGCCCGTGGATTTGTGATAGAACCGCAGCTCCTGCACAAGGCAGCCAGTAGTGGTGCTGCCCGAGGAGGCACAGCATGGCTGCCAATCATATTCACACTACAGTCACCATCTTCGTGCAGAAAACTGAAGGGAGAGGATAGAGGGATGTGTTCCAGCATGGATTGAACTAAAACTCTTGTCTTTGGCGTTAAATTGGAAAATTGTACTAGTTTATGTTACTGTCCCATTAATCTTCCAGTAACTGATCTCTCGCTCTGTCTTCTTCCATGAGATGCAGATAGCTGTCGGAGAAGATTAAGAGCATTACAAGTACCCTTTTTTATGTCTCTCTGTGATGTATACTGGCTGGGTCAAAATTTACCCTTAGCAGTAATTCCCAATGGTAGATGAGCCAGAATGATTTATGTTACTTTATATCCCTTGATGTACCCCTAGAAAATAAAAAGATGTTTCCAGACAAATTAAGATGACTTACATTACGAAATTAAGACTTACATTACGAAAAAGTGGTAAGTGTATTAGTTTTACCCTAACATCAAATTTAACGTATAAATTGAATTGGTTTCAAATGCCAAATCATTAGATAGCTGGCATACAAAGCTATTTTTGTAAAAGACTGACCCATGAAATATATAAATAGAATTTGGAAATGTCATATGGAGATAAACTGTGCTGATTGTTCAGCTTTTCAGGACTTTCAGGATTGTGGACTTTCAGTATTGTGCAAATGTTATATAATTAGACCCATTTTCTGGTGCCTTACATGCAGTATTATTCTACTCACCTCTTTAACTCAGCTATTTTTCAGTCTCATGAAGAGATTTCTTCCCACTTAATGATTACTGGAAAACAGAACCTAGTCTTGAAGACTGCCATGGTCTAAGATCAATTTGATCTTCAGTGTGGAAATTGAATGGGCTCAGACACTCTAACATTTTAATCAGTTCAATTAATGTATTCAATTTTACAAGCTACATGACTACATGCAAAAGACAGTACTGTTGGGAGGGATATTAGGCAGACCAGCACAGCTGTGTTGTGCACAGTCCAGGGTAGAGCTGTGGGGGGTCTCTGGAGTCTTTTTGTTCTCTCCTGGGATCCTTCCACATACACCCAAGTAGTTTCTCCCTGTATTTACGCGCACGGCTTCTTACAACGTGACAAAACATCAATGCTTTTCCATTGTCTGTTGAGGGAACTTACACAGGCACATTATGCTAGGTCATGCAGGTGCTTAAATTAATAGATCAATTCCTAGAAAAACATGGGAGTCTCAGGCTTTGTCTTGTTAAAAACAAAACCACTGCCACTATGTCATAAAGAATAATTATTCACAAACATGGAAATAAAACAGATAAACTCTTTGGATATTAAGAGGTCTATAATATCTATGAGTCCACAATAAACACTGTAATCTTTCACATTCTAACTACTAATTTTCAATGACAATGGACTTTAGTCCATATTGTGTTTTCTTCTTCTTTTTTTTTTTTTTTCCACCTCATTTACCAGCTATATTTAATAGATACTTGTTCCAGGAGTAGAATTATTTCATATAGATATTATTAATAAAGGCAATGCGATAGTGAAAGAGTTACAGGTAAAGATAAAAAATTAAAAGGAAAATCATACATTTTGGACATCATATCTTTGACTAAGGCTCTGATATACCTTGTCAAAGTGAGAGTAGATACCTGTAGAGAACTGAATATTTCTTAATCAACAGAAACTGTGAATAAACTTGATTTAGCTGAAGCAGAGAGGCTGCAAATTGATTTCTGAATTCATTTAAGACACAGCCAGAAGTAGCACATAGAAAAACCTAGAGAAAAGAGGAAAAAATTATTGTTTCCTTCCTTAACTGGTGTAAGAGCTTGAGACTCTGTCAAGTGGTGGCAAATTCATCTCTGTAAAAGACAATATAAAGTCTTTCCCCATCAGACACATCGATTTCTTGATAGAAGAAAGAACCATTGGTGACAGCCTCAGCAGCCTCTGATAGCTTGCCTGCCTCCTGCAGCTGGGCAAATGAGCTAAGTGGGGATTGCCGAGCTAGCCCAGCCCTGCTGCCAGTCACATCATCAAGCTCAGGGATGAAGGCTGCTTCTGAATTGCTGGCAAATTGAAGGAGGTTTGTTAGTCACAAGCTCTTCTGTCCTGCCCTTTATTGCTTTATGAAATTAACAATGAGTTAAAAAAAATAATGGCTTAAAATTAGTTCATGATTTGTTACAAATCTATCCAATAGAATAAATGAAGCCAATGAAAGCAAGACTAAGTTTTGAAAAACTAAGAAATTACTCTGTACAGTTTTTATATGTAAAAAATCTCCACCATTTTTATTTTCAACTTAATTAGGTAAAAAAAAAAAAAGTGTAAAGTAAAAAAAAAAAGTAAAAAAAAATCCACAGGTCAGGTACTTTTATTAAAGTCAGCTCGTATTGTTGAAAGCTTAACAAGCTTTACACAAAGTTAATATGCACTTTAACAACGTTTGAGGAAAAATATATATATATTATATAAGAATTATAAAATTTATTATTACAGGACATCATCTAATAAAAACACTTTCCAGAAGAGACTTCTGAAAATCAAAATGTGTTCTACAACAGGGAACGATGGAGAAAGGAGAGAAGAGAAAAACTATTATTAAGGCAGTTGCCTGTGTTATCCTGTAGCTCATGAGATATTCCTGGAAAAAGCAAAACTTACTTCAAAACACTAAAACAACAACAACAAAAAAGCAACAAACAAAAAAACCACACCAACCCCAAAACACACAACGCAAAACATTCTACTATTTTGTGAGACAGCAGAAGAAAATTGTGGCAGTGGTATATCTTACTGTTTCCTGTTTTCTTTCCCTTTTGTTAACAATCTTTTTATTTCTCTGAATAACTTTCCACATAGTGTTCCTCCTCATAATATTGATACACTATTTACAAGTGTTGTGTGAAAAGGGCAGCGAAGTTTGGCAGAAAACAAAATCCTTTGTGTTCCTGTTGTCCTCAGATAGCAGAGGAGCTGGGGGTGGCTTAGCTTAGATTCTGAGTGATGCTCAATGCAGTTCTGTAAGTCCAGTCATGTCCAATATATGAACTATCATGATTATGGGTTCACAAATATCACACCACCCAATTTGTCTAGTTGCATTCAAATGCGCTCTCACGACCATCCTTAAGGAATTTGCCCATGCTGAATGAGAACCCTGATGGCTAGATTAGTGAATAATGCAATTTTATGTAAGCAATAGATTATAGATTCTTTTGCGTTGCTGGTGAAAAATGTACTGTCTGCACAGAATGTGAGGTTAACCAAGAACACGAGTGTGCATATCTTACCCAATAGGTGACCCTATGAGGGAGAGAGATGCTTGGTTTGTCAACTGATCCTGGCTTGTCTGTGATGACATCATACCTACTTGTCTGAGATAGTGTCCTTCTGCTCCCCAAATTCCTTCTCTCTTAAGCCATTTTTATACTATTTTCTTACTTTCAACTGGAGCTTGAGTGACTCTAGTCAAACATACCTTTATCTTGCAAAGTTTACTCGAAAACTTGTTTTTGACAGAAAGGTGGAAAACTACTGGCTCAGGGCTGGCTCAGGAAAACAAGATAGTTTATCAGTTTCAATAGTATTATCTAGTCACTATTTCTGCAGGATGATCGCAGGGTTTGTCCGTGGGACCTCCACCCCACTCCACACTCCACATTGTTTTCTTCTTAGAGTCAGCATAATTGGCTCCCCTGGTGTCTGCTAACAATTAAGGTCGCAGGTCATGTACCTTAGGCAATTTACCATTTACCCAGAGTTCCCAGATAATGTTTATGGCATTTATGATATTTACCAGTGGTTCTTAGGAAAGATGCAGTACAGGAGGCCTGGTTTACAAGTTTAATCTGCCCAATTGCTAAATGTTGCACAAAGCAGAAAATGTGAGTAAATTGCAATCATTCTCAGAGTTGGCAGGTGATTTCCATCCAGTTTTAAGTAACATTTTAATTCTTGAAATCCACCTTGATACCACTGATGACTATGTAACCCCCCCTTTTTTTTTTTAATACAGCATAATGCAGTGCCTCTAAATAAACCATGCTGCCCCTGACATAGTGATGTAATTCGTAAAATATTCTTAAAGAGATTTTTCCTTCAGCCTTGCTCCTTCACTTCTTTCTTGTTGCATCAGCAGTGGTCCAGAAAATTTTACCTGTAGACTGGGAATAATTACAATTTCCTCCAGGTCAGTTGATCTCACCAGGCTGCGAAATTCAAAGTGCAGCGTTACTGTAAATCTACAATGCTTTTATGGAGATTTGCAGCTCAGCTTGAGAGTGGTCTTCTAAATAAGCAGTTAATATGTTGATAATATAATTAATAGCTTCTCTTAACATGGAAAATACACATGGAAAACACTACTGTTATCATACCCTAGTTTCTTATTCTTTTTCATTCTTGAATTTTTCATTGGCTTACTATCCAACACAAAACTATTTTTGAGAGAGCATGGGGCAGTTAAAGCCCATTTTTCACTGTTACGGAACTGACACCTATTTATTAAATATATATATAATCCATTAACAGTGGACTTTATAGACATACATAATTTATAACCATCCTGTCTGCAGGATATGAGTTCTTGCTTATATAAACTAATGAATTAAATCTTTGTCCATTCAGTTACTATGGCAATGTTATGGACTTCCAAGTTTCAGCTGGCTTGTAAAGAATTAAATAGTCAGCAGCTCTGACGGAATCCTTCAAGAAGGGGAATTGTGTAAATTAAACTAGTTTTAAAGGAGGGAGGTATCCATACAAACATATTTCAGTAAGAACTTAATTTAGGGACAATTTTAAACATTGAAGGATGGGAAATATGGTGCTTGCTTGTATTTCCAGCTTTTCTCCATGAGTTGCTAGCTGAAATTACAGGGGCATATAAAAGTTGCTGATATAAATAGGCATAAAGCTGGCTGAAATACTTGTGACAGAAATAGTCCTGTTCCTATTTTGCCTGCTAAGCAGCAGAAGTTTCTAGTTCTTACAGGCAAGTTTCCAAGGTCAAAAAATGGTTATTACATAGTTGCATCTAATTAAGAAAATTAATACATATCAGAAAGAAAGAAGTTATAGAAGAAACGAAAGATAGGTTATAGAAGGTCAATTTGAATCATATTTTCAGTATTTTCAATTTTCAAGTTTCTTGCAGAGGCTTTTTTTTTTTTTTCCTTTTTAGATTTACCTTGTTACTTTGATTCTTTAATTAGAAAATTTATTCATGAATGTAGTATTTCACCTTTACACAATCTGTGAAATTGTTTTAAAGAAACACAGAAATCCAGGAGCTGCGGTCTGTTCAAACATGCAGCATCTGTGGATAAGTTTGCTATTTGCAAAGGCCTCATGTTTCTTCCTTAGATTAACTCCCAAGCCTTCTGGCTCCTGCCTTGCTACACAGATTTTCATGGATCTTTGACATCTTCTCATACAATTTCTACCTTCCAAAAACTCTGTTCTTTTCTTGACAGCAAAACTTCTTTTGGTAATATGCGTTATGCCACTTCATCAGCTAGGTCTGATCACGATAACTTCCGTAATTTTCTAATCTAATATCTATTCCTTTTTTTCCTCCTTTGCTCTGGAGAATCTATTTTGATCATGCAATAAACTTCACCAATGTCACAGTACCAACACTGGCTTACAGAGATTTTAATATTCTTTTGAAACAATTGCGAGAGTACTTAATATTTACTTCTGCTTTCTGCCAGACATGGGACTCTTTCAGTGAATTTCTGTAGTTCCTGCAGATTTCATCTAAAAGAATACAAAAACATTTTGGAAGTACTATCTTGGAATAATTTCCATTTGATATACCTTTAGATTTTAGTTAATTCTGGCTTTTAAAGCTAAAGAGAAAATAAAATGATTTGCTGATTTTCCCTCCTCTATGGCAGTGTGCACAGACAAAAAGAAAGTTCATCCATCTTGTGAACATCTCCCATGTAACAAATGGTCCATGACTGACCACAATTAGTGTTCCTAAATCTCCAGGTGTGTCTCCATTCAATTTCAGTGTGAACTACACCTGTTTCTGCCTTTCTTCTCTGCTTGCTTTTTGACTCAAGAAGCTTCTTTTGGTGAAAGGAAAAGTAGATGATGAAGTTTAAAAATGTTGAGTTTCTGCATTTTAACACTGTAGTAATATTTCACATAATGAGGACACCTGCTGAGTTTGAAATACAAAAGCTATGGAATTGAAATAGAAAAAATTACCTCCTGTCTCACAGGGAGTATGGCTTAACAACATAATGCAACACAGCTAAATTTTTACAGTAGGTTTCTATGAAGTAAAATGTGAAAATAATCTGCGTAGAGAGACATGGTTAAGAGAGAGCACTGAATGATTAGCTGAAGTCTTTGGCGATTTTGAAATTCTCAGTTTCTTTCACTGTTTAGTTTTTGTTTGTCTATTTGTTGTTTTTTGTTTTTGTTTGTTGTTGTTATTGTTTATTCCCTCTAAAATCATGTAATGCACTTGAAGAATGACCAGAATTTAAAGTCTTAAAATTGTGCTAAAAAGGCAGCATTTTACCAGAAGTAGACATCTGTGTTCAAGGCAAAGAATAGCGAAAAACTCTTCAAAGATTTCTTCCTAAAATTGAAAAAACAAAACAAACAAAAAAAACCATTCAACAACACAGTACAACCTTAACAATGACTTTTAGAATGGCGAGTTTCAGCAAAAATACTAGTGATGTTTCTGATTTTCTGATCAACGGATTTTTAGGTTAAAAAAATGTTATCATTAATGAGAATGTCTGAAGATATTTTAATTCATTTCCAAGTAAGGAATTAAATATGTCGAATGATTGTAGAAGCATAAATGATAATTTCCCTCCTCAATTTACAGAAAGAGATACATTACATGTACTAAGTAGCTAGTAAGAAGATTGGAGAAAGTTAGGCTTTATTTTATGGAAAAGCAGACATTCCTTTCTTAAAAGTAGCAGACAAAATTAAATGCCTGAGATATCGTAGGAGTAACTCATACATACTGTAATCCATACAGTAACCAAAAGGCATATCTTAAAAGTCTTGACTTTTTGGAGGGTGAAATACCAATAGCTAGAAAAGGCATTCACTTCTCAGAATTTTCTTGTGTGTGAATCTCGTAAAGTGTGATGCAATTATAAACTATATGGGCAAATTTCTGCTCAACTTTATAATCTGCTGTAGTATTTTGGATTGTATATGGAGTATTTTATTTCAAAATTTTAAACTAAACAACAAAGAAAAGAAAACCTGATTGAAGATCTTTGACGTGACATTGACTATACAACACCATTTATCTGGTCTGCATGACCTAATGCTTTGTTTCTGTTCCACTCTGAACATCTCAATACCTAAAAAGTGCCTACAAAGTTGAATTAAATCAAATAAGAACCACAGTGTATTCCTAAATGTTTGTCATATAAGACAGATGAGAAAAGGTTGTTAGCCTTTTTAGGATGATATGTTCCTGACAGGTGAGCAGAATAATGCAATATATACATCTTGCAAGAAAAAGAAAAAAAAAAAAAAAGGCAAGGGGAGGAAGACTTAAATACGGAATCAAGCTTCTGCTTACTGAGAGTTTAGCAGGATCAAAATGTAAGTTACTCCATTGGAGGAGGTAATGGTTGATTTAACAGCTGAACACTAGACAAAGGGAATAAAACGTAAGAAACAACATTATCTTTTTAGTAAGTTTGACAATTTCCATCTTTTCCATCTTAATTTATCCTGATTCTGAAAACTGTAAATATTCTGCAGTTTATTTTCTCCATTCAAAAGTGGATAAATTCTGTTATTAATATTCTTCATATTTCTACGACTTCTGTGAGAAACGGTGCATTCTTTCAACATTTTTCTAAATGGCATCCATTCTGGTGGACCACGGGTCAGGATTGCTGGGCGCTGAACAGTGTGGGTTTTTTTTTTACCTTTTCCTTTTTTCATATAGGTATGTAAGAGATAATGACTGTTCATGAATTTAAATTCTGTCTTTATGTTATATATTAGAGCAATTTTTTTGGCTTATAATGATAACTGTTCATATTGTCAAAAGGTATCCTGCACTACTTTATTTATCTTGTCAGTGTTTTATTAATAAACAGAGCAGAAAGTTATTGAAAAAAATAAGTTTTTATTTCCTTTTTTTTTGTGGTGGTATAGGTTGTTTAACTGTTAGAGATTGTTTTTAGGATTATTTACTTTATTTACAAATACATCCTGGTATGTTTCCTCAGATCTTATATTTGTATTTGAATCTGATTTAATTCTACTTTTCCATTGACATAGCCTAATTGATTTCATTTAAGGATGTGGAGAATTGACTCCAAAGCCATAATTGCAAATTTAGCAGTGCATCAAAATATGTAAAAAAAAATCAGATTAAGTGAAATGTTTAAACTTCTTTTTATCCTTGGGCATTTCAAGTTTGGGGGACTAAAATCTCAACAATCATGGAAAGGTGAATTCATTTAGTTATTAATATCTACAATGTATAATTATGAATGAAAGCAAAAAAAGGAACCCGAATCCTAAAGAGAATTTTGGAACATTTCATGAAGTGCCTTCTTGAAAATCATCTGGTAAACAGATTTATGTGAATCACAAAATGTGATCCTTTACATCATTATGCCAACAAGTGGTTCTTCAGTAGAGTGGTATCCTGCAGAGCCGAAAATGTTCCAGTAGGATTTGCCCAGTGAATCAAACATCTTGTAATTAGATTTACTATTTCTCTACAATAAAAAGCAAATGCCAGGAGGCAAGTTTCTTTTTTATTTTGTTTTGTTTTTCACTGCGTGCATGTGTTGGTCTTATTAATCAGTAAAAGATTTATGCTAAAAGAACTCATTTTAGTCATAATTTTCAGTAGTCCAAACTATGTTAAAAATAAATGTCATTGTTAAAGAAAGCTACAATTAAAACTAAACATTTGTGTATTTATTTTAGTGCATATAGTACTGCAACAATTGACCTAACAATATTTTAGCTTCTCAATATATGTTTACTAGTTTGATTTTTTTTTTTTTCTGGTCTAAATACAATTGCAGAGGTTTGTCAATGACTGCAGAAAATGAACATATTTTCTCATAAAACCAGGTTCTCAGGTAGAATATTTAAACTTTTATGTAGCTCAGAAACACTGGGACTGAAATAAGATGTAAATGCACATCAGAATAGTTTATGAAATAGAGCAAAATACTATAATATATTTACCACTGTTTAGAAAAAAAAGGCATATATTTCTTCATTTTCTTGCAATGAAGAATGGAGAGGAAAAATAAAGTAGAAATATCTGTACTTCCTGTTTATGAAACTGTCCACCAACTTCTATTCAGTGAATAGCGTGTGGTTAAGACATGCTTTCACAAGAGAAGGTGCCACACCAACGTGGGAGAAATTCTTAAGGATTTTGGAGAATCTGTTGGAGCTCCTCTGTGTGTGTCAGCATGACTTTATCCCTCATACCTTTTAAGAATTTGACTACACTCTAAAAGACTCCTTTAAGTTTTCTTTAGTCCCTTCTAATGTTCCACATTTAATTTTAATATTCTCCAGATTCTAACTGAAAAAATCATAGTACAGGCACTCATATGGGCTCCAACTATGTCTTAACCAGCACTCCAAAAGGTCACTTTCACAGAATGAAATCTGTCTGGTTGAATACTGTGCATAAAGATGCATCTGAAGTTTATCCCTCCCCACAGAGCTATTCCCTGTTGATGGGAATGGGGGTGGTAATGCTCTCTTTGTCCAAACAGACTTTGAGGATGGATAGGGCTATCATTACTATGCTGTAGAGTAGCTCCAACGAATTGCAGCTTGGAAGACTTAGGTCTCTTTCTCCTATGGGCATGGAGTGTTTGAAGCTCCACTTTCAGCTCCGTGTAATACAATTGACAGAAGTGAGTGAACTAATCATTTCATGTTTCCCAAATTCTGAGAATCTTTATGCATAGCAGTCACCTAGGGGAAGACAAACAAGCTTGCTGAACTGGACCCATAGATATTGAGCTGGTTTCAGCTGCATATACGTCTGGAAAATGACAGATCAATAACCGATTGATCGGTTCTGAAAATACTGGTGGACCAGGACTAAGAAGGACAAAAGACTGGCTATCTCATCTTGTGTGTTCACAGCCACTTGCAAATAAACATTTTGCAGCCAGCTCTATATGACAAAATTGAGAAGGAATATACTATATGAACACCAATAAGTCACTGCCTTTAATTTAGAAAAAAAGTCTGGCTGTATTTCTCCACATTCAATTACATATGTCTTTTGATAATAAATATAGTTGCAGTGGAGTGAGAACAATTGAAGATGTATTGTGGCCTAAGACTATAAAACATAGAATATATCTTTCCATCCTCCTTATTATCTCCTTTGGTTTGTGGGTGGAACAGGGAATGACTCTCCCACTTGTATTTTTCAGTCATTGTAGGAAATGTTGTCATTCAACTTTGACCTTTCATTAAGTGCCCTACCTTTCTGTATATTCCTGCATGTTTTTAATATTAGGGATAGCATTTGAGAAATAAATATCATAATTTGATACTTTAAAGGATGTTTCATCACTCTAGTATGTACAGACTTCTGCCAATGGCTTGTCAGAATTTGAAAGCTCAAGTTTTTGTCATCTGAAATGGCACTTGAGCTTTTTCTGTATTGCCATAAATACTCTACTAAGATGCTGAAGTCAGAAGATATGTTCTAATACACTGCCTAAAAAGATAATCAGTAGACCATTATAAAACAATAGCAATGATTGGATTTCCAGTCTGTCAGCTCTACATTGATTAAAATACATTGACTAAAGACACTCATCAACTACAAAAAAATTTTTCTAAAGTTATTTTGTTCATGTATAACTGACAGATAATTACTCTGGCAATTCTATATAATAGTTTGAAGTCTTTCCCTAATGGTATCATAGCATATTTACAAAGTGAAGAAAATAATGGCCTAGTTAGGATAAAGTGAAATTTATGTCACATTCATAGCATCTAATTGTTCTCCATGTAAGTGAAGTGCTGGAAGACTAGCAAAGACGGATGCAGCTGTTAATGTGTTAATAGGAGATACCAGTCAATGTAATTTGGTCAAATGTCACATCAAGATGTGTTAAAGAAGACACTTCTCTAGAAAAGTAATAGCTTTTAAAATAGCTAGTCATGCAACAGACTTGTAAGGCTATTGTTGATATATCTCTAATTAATTGACTGAAGATATTACATTTTAGGTGTTAGCTCTAGTAGCCAGGCTATAATTAAATTTGGCATACTTGTTAGATGTAGCAGTCCAAAGTTATCAAAAAAAAACCTGAAAAGACTGTGTGTGTAAAAGATGAGAAAGTCAAAGAGTAAAGTTACATATTTGGATTCAGTACAAATAATAGGAAAAATAAAACAATATTAAATGCTAAACTAATCATAAAGAAAGAAATTCAGGAATACAAGCATAAACTCGGAGACGTTGTGGAAAATGTGACCTGAGATGCAGCATGACTGGTATTATATTTGTTAATTCACGCAAACAAATAAATCACACGTTTATATATGGCATAAGTAAACAGTGATATACAGTAAAATATGATGTATAAACAACAACAAAATCTTGCAATTTTTTTAGTTCTCACTACAGTTTTTTACTAATTCAGCTAAACATTGTTGTCGCAGTGACTTTCCCTGTGCTAATATGTAACAAAACTCTGGCACAGTTTGTGCTAAATATGCCATATTTATTCCTTATGGTTTAGTGTGCTTTCTTTTCCGGTGACTGCAAATAAAATTCTTAAAACACATGAAGAATGGAAAACTTACATAAAATATCTCTTGACAGTGATTGGAAAAAAATCAAATCACAAATGAAAAAGCAATGAAAATGGTGAAGTATTTGTAAAAAAATATTCCTTAAAAATTATATGTCTTTGTGAAATTCAGCAACTGTAAGAAGCAGCAAGAATAGGACTAAGTCTACTATTTTGCAAACATAGTAATACATGTGCAATTTATAACTCCTCTAGCCAGATTACAAAACCAAATGTTTTAAGCATCAAGGCAAAAAAAAAAAAAAAAAGCTCACAGATGCATTAAATATTTGAATATGTTTGCATATGCATACAATGCATATAGATAGCTAAATGCATAGATAGATAGACACGATTAATTCCTTGGGAGTTATAAAAGTGTCATAGCCTAAAAGTCTCCCACATTGGGTGGAGAACTGACAATGAAAGTGAGTCCATATACAATCTTTTCTTGAAAGAAGATAGAGCAGCAGCACTGTAATCCACTAGGATTACCAGTGGTCATCTGTATAAAATAAAGTAGAAGAAACAGTAGATGTACTATTGTGCAATTCTGTGATTCTGTGATACTACAAATGAACAAATGTGCAGTGGAAACTAAGAAGGCTTCTATCCATTCAGTCTTTTTCTAGCACTCAGTAATGTTTTGGTGTTAGTCACAAACACAATTTCTTTATCTTAAGGGAAGATTAAAGATAACAGTTTACAAGGGATACAAATTTCATGACAATCATAACAACACTAGTGCACAAAACAAAACTCACAGCATCATGTTAGGTCTCTGCTTAAGATAAAGACTGTGTTTCAGAAGATGCGTATTAATGAATATGATGAGCTCACATGAATTGTTCTACTTTCCTGATGTTCTTTTTGCTTGATATTATAAATACAAGCAAAGGCAATACCAAATTACATGAAAAGAATTTATTTTAATTTGAAATTTTTGGTTCTGCATAGTATTTTAAAAGACAGAGAACTGTTTTTCTCACTATTTCAAAATCTTGCAATAAAATAAGTACATATATTAGATTATCTTTAGCATCCCTGTTTAAGTAGTATCTACCTTGTTACCATGTTCTGGCAAGTTGTAACTCCCTAGCTGTAAGACTTTACATATATCAAGTTGTTCTTGTTCCTGTTGTTATTATTATTCTTACAAATAATTCACCTTAGCTAGGTGAACTGGAAGAGAAGCTATCTTTCAGATAGTTTCTATCTTATAGTTTTTATAGTCTGTTTTTTTGCCTGCCCTTAGTCTTTTTTTATTTTTTATTTATTTATTTTTTTACCAATGCACAAATTACTTCACTATATCCCAGAGGACAGATTTTTTTAAAACTTTTACTCTTGTTATTATTCTTGGAATGATGAGCAGTAAAAGGCATTATTTTATAAAGTATTGACCTTATATATATGTACAAATTAGTCTTATTCTAACAAAGGGAATTCAAAACCAAATCAGTCTACCAAGACACCTAAAACTAATGTCTAGTTTCAAATGGTGTCAGGATTTAACTTGGAGACAATTCTAGAACAAACTAAATGAAGTACTCCACAACTTTGTGCCAAGAAGTTAGATCTTTTCCTGGTCTACAAGAATATCATGGTCTTCATTGAGTATAAAAGGAAAATATTGCTTTAAAAGCTGTTGCCTACTTATTGCAACTGCAATGGATGTTCTTATTACTCTGTTATACGTATCAGTCTTTATTAAAATGGTTCAATTCAATGCAAGCGAGAGAGTGAAGATGTAGTACTTCCTGAAGAATCGGACAGGAACAGAAATATAGACCCCATTTCTTCCATACCCTTGGGAAATTATTAGTGACAGCTCATTTGCTCATCTCTGAAAATACATTTGTCTTACTTTTAATGAGGGATTATTTTATTAAGAATTTATCTATTTGTTCATATTACTATATCACCTAAAAGCTCTGTGCTTTTACTAATCCTTCCTTCTGCTACACATTATAATTATAACACAGACTATAAGGTCATTTCATTTACAATGATCTTATAAATTAGGGGAAAACAAAAGACAAGTGATAGGAGAAGACAGAAGAATACGAGAATACTAGTCACTGTGATAGGAAGCAGTCTCAGCACAGAACTACCTTAAAAATTGTGAACATTTTTTTTTCCCTTAAGTAAACAATGATACTGAGTATATTAATTTAATTTTATTATTATTATTATTATTGTAAGAAAGATTAGAAATAGAGCAGGGAGTAAGAAATTAGTTTCTGGATATTTTGCAAGAGTTACTTCTGAGAGTGAGTTGCAATCTGAACAATAGAAAGAAGGTGATTGCTTCAGAAGACAAATGTTTTATTTACAAAGAATGTGCTGACCAGAGGCTGGAGGCGCTGTTTCAACATCCAAAGATGTTGGAAGCAAATTTTCTTTGAAGTATCTTGAAACATATTGAATATATTTGGTAGAGCAGAGATGGGAAAACCAGAAAGACACACAACTCTCAATTTCATTACATAGCATTGTATTTTTCACAATAATTTGCTTGGCATCTGTATTTTCAAGTAAACATCACTTTTTGTACATAACAAACGTCGCTTTATACACAAAACAAATAGTGTGCAAAAACTCAAAATTTGAAATGCTTATTTTCCCCCAATATGTCAGAAGTGTGACGCCTGAATAGATATATCGTAGGGTATTGAAATAAATTAGGAAAGAGGAGACAATGAGATGGAACAAAATATTACTTATGTTCTTTAAATTCTTTACTATTGATGGCTAACTGCAGAGGGTACTGCTGAAAGGTGAGAAACAGCAGATCAGTGGACCATATTCTGTATCCTCACTATGTTGGTGTTCTTAAAGAACACCTATCAGACAAGTCTGCTAATTAATCTCCATTCACAATTCTCTCTTCATGAAATAACTTTGCTAAAATTGTTATACAGTGTCCGAACAAATGGCTGAAACTGAAGCTAATTGGTAGCCAGAAGTAGCCATTTACTATGGGCCAGACTGAACGCCTATCTCCTTATTTAAATACTACTTGAAATAGTCTTCTCTATGATTCCTCAGAAAGGCCTCTGACTATTTGACTGTTCCTTCATTTAGATTGCCTGACTTTTGCTATGCATCACAGAATCAAAAAATGGCTGATTTTAGAAGGGACCTCTGTATGTCGTGTAGTCCAAGCCCCTGCTAAAGCAGAGCAACACAATAAATTGCTCAGGATGATGTCCAGATGGCTTTTTAGCATCTTGAAGGAGGAGGATTTCACAACCTCTCTAGGCAACCAGTTCCAGTGTTTGATCACCCACACAGTAAAGAAGAGCCTCCCAATGTTCAGATGGAACCTCCTGTATACCAGTTTATGCCCACTGCTCCTTGTCCTGCCACTGGACATCACTGAAAAGAGACTCACTCCATTTGCTTTTCATCCTTCCTTCAGGTTACACATTGATGGCATCCCTTTTGAGCCTTCTCCTATTTGTCTAAGCCTCTCCTCCTAGGAGAGGGGCTCCAGTCTCTTGATTATCTTGGTGGTC
Organism: Penelope pileata; assembly: GCA_013396635.1. Lineage (NCBI taxonomy): Eukaryota > Metazoa > Chordata > Aves > Galliformes > Cracidae > Penelope > Penelope pileata. The sequence goes on from WBMW01000981.1 coordinate 150,248, forward strand.
CTCTGTTAGACTCTTTCCAGTATGTCCAGACCTCTCTTGTACTGAAGGGTTCATAACTGGACACAGTACTCAAAGTACAGTCTCACACATGCTGAGTAGAGGGAAAAGATCACCTCACTTGACTTGTTGGTGACAGTTTGCCTGATGTAGCCAAGAATCGTCAACCTTTTTTGCAGTAAGGTCACATTGGTGACTCATGTCCACTAGTACCCCCAGATCCTTTCCAGCTGAGTGGCACTCAGTGTCTACTGGTGCCTGGGATTGTTTCTCCTCGGGTGCAGTAATGTACTGAAATGGCTCCTCATTTTCAAGATTGTATAGCACACAAATCAGTGCTTAGCATTAAATGCAACCATTGAAAAAGGACATTGCAAGGTATTTAGGCCTTGTAAGCCTCACTCAAACATTTGACAGCCAAGCTGAGGCTTAGTTGGCCTCGTCTTCCTTGTCACAGACATTATTCTTGAACTTCAGGAAAATCAGCAAACTGAACCAAGAGAATACCCAAGTCACATTCCCTTCATTCAAGCCTCTTCTCTTACTGTTATAGTTTTGAATTTGAAAAGTGAAAATGTTAGGAACTAGAACCAACATTCTAACATTTACAATTCTGTATGCCTTACTGTTGGAACTCTTTTATCTTTTCTCTGTAAATTTCTCCGTAAATATTCATAAATTACATTTTAAGAGAATTATGTTTAACATTATATCAAATGCCTGGAAGGAAAGAAATAGATGTCTACATGACACCACTGTTATTTTAAGCAATTATGATATTTCCTTTTGCAAAAGAATGTGTGTTGATAGCGCTATTATTTAAACTATGATTTCAAAAGACATACAGATTCATATTTTATCCTGAACAGATGAAAGGTCTGTGGACTTTTCAGGACTAAATTAAAAGAAGACACATATACATATATTTCCAGTGTGTTGTACAAAATGAATACCATAAAATAAATTTGTAAATGAGACTTTGATCCTGCATAGAAAATGTTATTCATCCTGACTAGAGAATTGAGGAAAATGGGTAGTAAGTTGCAAATGTGTGGTCATGGTTTCCAGATTTCTCGCTGACTCCCAGGAAATGATGAATCTTGACTAAGAGCTGCACTTTGTTTAAAATTCAGAGTTTTATTTGTTTTGCCAAAAGTCACTGGAAATAATAGCATATAATTTGTGCAAAGTCTTAATTTTCTGAAACAGTACTTTTTGCAAATTAAACTAGCTACAGGAATCTATGGCTTTAAGATATAGAATCATAGAATCATAGAAACACTAGGTTGGAAAGGACCTACAAGATCATCTAGTGCAACCATCCTCCTATCACCATCCCTACCCACTAAGCTACTAAATCATGTCCCTTAGCGCCTCGTCTAGATGCTTCTTGAACAGCGCTAGGGATGGTGACTCCACCACCTCCCTAGGCAGGCCATTCCAGTGCCTGACCACTCTTTCAGAGAAAAAGTTTTTCGTCATATCCAGTCTAAATCTTCCCTGGCGCAACTTGTGGCCATTCCCTCTCGTCCTGTCATTAGTTATCTGGGAGAAGAGGCTGACCCCCTCCTCATCACAACCTCCCTTCAGGAAGTTGTAGAGTGTGATGAGGTCTCCCCTGAGCCTCCTCTTCTCCAGACTAAACAATCCCAGCTCCCT
>WBMW01000981.1:151917-177274 GCA_013396635.1 Penelope pileata
TCCAGATCCCTCTGAAGGGCCTCCCTACCCTCAGGCAGATCAACACTACCTCCCAACTTGGTGTCATCTGCAAACTTACTGAGGGTACACTCAATTCCCTCATCTAGGTCATCAATAAAGATATTAAACAGGATGGGCCCCAGTACTGAACCCTGGGGGACACCACTCGTAACAGGACACCAGCTGGACTTGACTCCATTAACCACTACCCGCTGGGCATGGCCCTCTAGCCAGTTCTTAACCCAGAGAAGAGTGTACCTGTCCAGACCACGGGCTGCCAGTTTCCCTAGGAGAATACTGTGGGAGACCGTGTCATATAGCTTTGTTCAACCACAGACAAGAATGTCAGAGGTGTTAATGCAGTTAAAACACTTAATTCATATTGGCCACAAAGGAGAAAGGAGCACATTTTTACCACTTCTTCACAGTACCCTTGTCCATTTAGCATTTTTGTGGACATTTTCCTGAGTTGGGAAAGAGGGAAAGAAGTGGTTAAAAAAATATATCTGCACTGCTCAGTTTCAGTTGTCAGTCATCAGGGACACTACGGCTAGTTGTTCACCCTTCAGGCAGTTCTGTTACTGCAGCTCAAAATGATTCCTGTCTAAGCAGAAACATACAATTATTTCAATCAAATTGTTCCTAGGATACACAATACAATTACCCAGCTTAATTTGGAAGATGAATTAATTGGAGGATGATTTTTCTTTTTAACATAAAAAGTTCCTGTGTAGGAAATTCATAAAACAAAGTTGAACTTGACTTTCATGCCAGAGTCTCTAAAAGAATCTCTATTTTAATCAGAAGCAGACTTTGTTTCAGCTCATTCCTTTTGGGGAAGGGAGGAGGCTTTAAGATTGCACATCAGCTCTTACATTAGCACAGAATACATAACTAGAAGTGGGAAGATAAAAATGATGTTTTGTCAAAGATATTTCTTTTTTTCTCCTTTTCCACAGATGAAAACTGTTTGAAAAGACGCTTCAGCATGAATTGCTCTACTTTGCTCTATCTCATGCTGGCAGTGGTTCAACTTTGGCCTTGTTCTCCAGTCACACAGAACTACAGTGTTCAAAATATAGATCTGTCTTTCACAAAAGTTCGAAGAGTGAAACGTGGCTGGGTGTGGGAGCCACTTTTTGTAACTGAGGAACAGACCTCAAGGATGCCTATGTATGTTGGACAGGTATGATTAAGTCAAGATCCAAAGATAATACAAGGTTAGATTTAACATTCTGATTAGCATCTTACTGCCTTGACTTGGAACATCAAGCATACCTAGTGACCTGAAAATATCAAGAAAAATAGGAAGAGGCACTAAGGTAGCTGTAATGGGGCAGCATAACATCTCAGCTTTATTGTGACATGATTTAGGGTCAATGAACTACCTGGGCTGGATGTCATGGCAGTAAGAAGTGCCTTCCTTCATCCGGTTCCTCCATCAAGGAAACACAGCACTCTATTACTAAAACTAGAACTGTGCAGAGTAGATGAAAGTACCAAGCTGAATATTTCGTTTCTATCTTCTGAATGAAAGTTAAAGACTCATTTATGAACATCTGGCAATTTGCTTGTGCTATTTTTGGCACTGCATCAAAGCAGCCGTACTGATTACAGTGTAGTTTACAAACAGTATTTAGCATGATTTTCTCTTACATTAAGTAGCAGCTGATTTACCCCTCATTAATTTTTAATGAAGCAGATTAATACTAAATCCGTTTACCACTGAGAAACTACAGGAATCTCCATGGTTCATTAGATTAACGTAGTTTTAGCACAACGAGCAATTATTTTTCACCCTCCTTTAAAAATGTGCTTTAAGGTAGTTGCCTTAATGAGGTTTTATCTACCCCTTATTTTCTCTCAATGCTTACTATTAACGTTATTATTTATTATTACTATTTATTTTTGTAAGTTAGAAGTAATTGTAATCTTGAGATCTACTTTTATTTTCTTTAAAACACTTTCTAGATGAATGAGCCAAAATAAGTTTAACTGCTAATTAACTAGCACTAAAATTTAATTGGGCCCAAAGGGTGAAGTGCTCAAAATTAATTAATTACTCTTTTGCAGCCCCTTCGAAGTAACTGCTATGGAAATGTGATGTCTTACTTCTAAAAGAACAAGTATAGACATACTCATTTTTTAATCATTACTTTTCCCATAGCTGGAAAACATAGTTTCTCATGAAAGAAACCTCATATTTATAATGCATTTTCAGCTCTAGACATAATCTTGTGTCTCTATTTCACACAGGTATACTATGGAGAATTTTAATTGAGGATTATTGTCAATTGACTGCAGCTTATTCACTGTCTAAATCAGACATATTTACTTGTGGCTTTCTGTTGACTACAATATGCTCTAATTTCTGTAAATAAAGTGACAATATGATCAATGCATTATTTTTTGGTAAATAAAGCACAGATGAAACTGCATGAACAAAATGACAGAGGTAGACAGCCTCTGTTAATGGCTATTCGATATCACCACTTATTTCTGCAGTCCAATTCAGAGATTAATCTTCAAATTTAATTTAATATAGATTCACAGATCCTTTTCCATTATTGTGTGTGAGGAAAAAAAATGTGCCCATCAACACTGAAGTGTCAGGTATATGAAGACAAGCACATATATTCTTGGTCCCAGATTTCATTTACAATTAAAATATCGTTTATATTGTTGTGTCTACCTTAAAAATATAGATAAACTAAGAATCCTCTGTATCCTTTCTCAGCATACGTCATTTATAAGAGAATTCTTATTTAAAATCATGAAAATATTTTAGGCATAATTATACTGAGTGAAGTTGTTCATTATAGGTTATGTCTACACACTCAGTCCCACTTCAGCTTCCCAGCATCCCTTCTGTAAGTGTTTCATGCATTCTGCGATCACATCCTGACCATATCTTAGAATATAGTTCTAGATATTCATTACCTTTCCCAGGCTCTGGTGTTCATGACAAGGAAATCAAGATATATAGATCTAAAATAATCTGTAACGTTCCTTAGCTAGATGCCAAGCTTGGATGGTATTAAAACAAGTGGAATCAGACTTCTCATAAAGAGGAACTCCCTCTTAGGTTCACCACATAAAGGTAAATCTGTCCCATGTTTTGAACACGACTACATATATTGAAAACTTATTTCTTGAAGACTTATTTATTTATTATTATTTATTTATTATTATCTATTGGAAATTTCTTTCCTACTATCTTGCCTCATATTCTACAGCAAGCTGTAAGGTCAGTAAGAAAGTACGAATGAAGCAAAACAGGAAGGTTATTGAAGTCAACAGCCAGACATATCATTTACTTTTAAAATATGCTGCTTTGTAGGAGAACCAAGTTGAATATATTTATATATTTTACATTGAATTATTCAGTACTTACCCTTGCCCTTAGATATTTTGACACCTTTTGTTCAAAACCCAAAGTAAATAAATCAAAAAACAGGAAAATAATGATATGATGGAAATTGCTGCTGCCAAAAAATCAACTGCAGATGACTGGCACATTAAGTGTTTCAGCCATTGCTATCGCAAACGTGCTGTTGCATATTGTTAACGTTAATAGAACAATTTTATTTACATAAATAAATGAAGGTGAACCACACTGGTCTCCAGGGTTCAGCTTCATCAGAGGAATCATCATCATAAAGTTCACCTTATCAAGATAACAGAGGATGCATATCATCCTGGAAGGAAATGGAAAATGTCTGTCAATTTATTTCAGAATAAATAATACAGAGTTATACCATAGAATAGCTTTTCTTCTCTTTAATATTACAGTAGAATTGGGACACCACTCTCTCTCATATTTACAATAACTATTACTGAATATAAAAATAATATATATATTTAAGCAATATAAGATATACTCAACATTTCTAATAATGAAAATTTATGTAATATTTTAAGGACCTTTGCATTGTTTTCAGCAGAAGCTTATAAGAGCTCATAAAGTAATGAGCTGAACTATGTACTTAACATTCATTCCTTTCTTTTTAAAGTGTCTGAAGCATCCTTTTTCAGGTTTACTATATATTCATAGATCTGCTATATCGATATTTTAAAACTGAGACACAATTGGCTGAAAATGTGACCTCTTTCAAATATTAGTTTACAAAAAAGTTCCCTAGTGACAGGGCTCACTGTAGAATGAAAACATAAATAGCCTAAAATTAATATTCCAAACTTTATTCCAACATAAATGTGTCTCATTTTCCTGTTCTTCATTTATAGCTGAAATCAGATTTAGACAAGCAGGATGGCAACATGGAATACGTTTTGACTGGGGAGGGAGCTGGAAGCATTTTTATCATCAACGACCATAATGGTAAAATTTATGTAAAACAAAAGCTGGATCGAGAAAAGAAACCTTTCTACATTCTAAGAGCACAAGCACTTAACAGGAACACTCATCTTCCTGTTGAACCTGATTCTGAATTTATTATCAAGGTTCGAGATATCAACGATCATGCACCACAGTTCTTGGATGGACCTTATGTGGCTACTGTTCCAGAGATGTCACCTGAAGGTATGGTGTGCTATAAACTCAACTGTTTTATTTCCTGATTGTAATTATTATTTTGATAGCTATAGTCACATAAAATGTTAATAGCATATTGTATAGACTACTTTTCAACAAGAAGGAAACCAAACTATTTTACCACCTTACAAATTTATGAAGGTTTATTTTTAAACTGAATTTTGTGAATACCTCTAATTAACATACTTGCTTTCAAATATTTAGGTACCTAAATGTATCAGAGTACTTTCATAGAATCTGGATTCATGCTTGGATTGAATATAGAAATCTGTCTTTTCCATAAGTGATGTAGCCTTGAAATTGGTGCTTGTTTAAAAGTATAGCATCACACTTCAAATAGGCAGAGTACTGTAGCCAGTTGATACTGCAAAGGATATTTTACGCAGACAAATTTCACTATGTTTTTTTTTTTAATCAATATAGCACCCTAGTGTCTAGAAACTTGTTCGATGTATGATTACTGTTACAACCTGTCAGCTCTTCAAGCTTCTACCAACGAGAAGGAAAAGCAGCATGCACTTAAACTTTAAAGGCCTCTGACCTTACTTGACTCTTTAAGCGCATAAATATAACCTTCACTGAACTGAAAAGTACTCAAGAGCCCCCTTCAGTCTCTTCTGATTCTGCTTAATAATTAAACAATAAGCCCTTATTATACTCTGTGTAGTATAAATCATACTATATTGTAACCAGAAAAGAGTCAAATTTTCATCACAAATGTTCATGATTTTCCCTAAAAAGTAGGGATAGTTTTCTTCCTGTAATGAATTCAGAACAGGAATGAAGTAGATGACCATCCATGTATCATATAGATGCCAGCCTATTTCCACAGCCGAGCCTCTATCCTCATTGGTAAGCTTCCCTTTGTTTGAATTAGATGATGGGCAATAAAGTAGTCTTTCAAATTCATAAGCACAAAAGTTGCAATTTTCCTGTCAAAAGCAATGATAATATCTGCACCACTTCTTCCACACATCCATGCATCAAAAAGATCTGGACTATGTATCTGAAAAGTAGCAGACATAAAAAAACATATTATTTATAATGTCATTCCAAATAACTGTCTTCATAATGAAAGGAAAAATAGATTCTTCAAATGTTACTGACGGAATCCCATTAATCTTTTAAATTCCTACCTCTATCTCTTTTGGCTATTTCTATTACAAATAAAATTGAAAAGAAATTCAAATATTGTGCTATTTAAAATGGTATGAATTAATGAGTGCATTAACTTAATAGCATCAGTGTTCATAAAAGGTAATAACAGGTATGCTTCATTCAGCATTATTCAACTTTTAGAATAGATTCAGTGAATCTTTCACAGTGAGCTGTAAACTTCAAAACTTCATCTTCTGTCATCCTGGATAGCCTTCGCAAGACAAGGATACTCATGTTTGGAGATTAATCAAAAGAGAAGTTAATATCCTAATTCCTGCGAGAAAATGGTGGTTCACCATAACTATCAGCAATAGCTACAGAAGACATCCATTTAATCAACTTATTTCCTGGTAACCCTGCTTATACCATGTACTCTCTTTAAAATCCCTTTGGGGTGTGTGATTGTTTCTTCAGTGCTACTTTCTTCCATTGAGATAGACTTATTTATCTGAGAATTTCTTCATCTGAACTCTTAGTCAACTTTTCCTATCGTGATTTATTAGTGGTTCAGAGGGCACTTCTGGTCTCCTTCCCCCAAGCTTAAAGACAGATCTTTTGTGAAAGACCTTTGTATTTTTTTATGTGCTCACAATAATATGGAACATAGTTCATCATCTAGAATTGTCTGAGTATTTTTGTCTGGGCTTACAGATTTTAGGATTTTGATAATGCCTTTTTTTCCTTTTTTTTTTTAAAAAAAAATTCCATTGGTAAAAAGTTATTGATAAGGCACTTAGTCTCTTATAAAAATGATTTTAAAATAGATGATAATTTAATATGTCTCGACTTACACTCACCCAGACCTTTAACCATTCACAGAACTATATCAAGAATTAAATTCTGAAATTTTTCTATTTTATCTTCCTATCTTACTGATGAGTTCCTTATCAATCAAGATGACTAAGGATGATTATATGAAAAAAATAAAAATAGAAAAAAAATAAGGAGGCAGAGGCAGATAGAGTGGTACATATGGCCAAGTGGTATTCTTTTCACATATACCTCAGTTTTTCACCTAAAACTGCCAATAAGCACTTGAGAAATAGGAAGTTTCAACCGGTCTTGAGTTGTCTATAAATTGAAAATCTAAAAATGGAAAGTTCGTCAGTATTTAGCCAATCTCCTATCATCTACTATATTCTTAAATTCATGAAGTACAAGTACTACGTCACTTCAGTATAAGATTAATTGCAAAATCTTCTTTTATTTTTAAGTATTTCTGTAGGATTATAGCAAAGATTCCAATGAAATGTAGAAATACACTATTTCTCAGAATGGTTTAAAAATGAGACAACATTGTGTCTTGAAACGTGTCTTGAAACTCACAGATTTGCAGTCAACCACTGTATGATGTGAGTTTGGCTAAGCTCCGTGGAACTAGAAATACTTTCTGCATTCCTTCTATGTTTAGCCTCTAGTACTAGTTCCACAGTTATTTATATTTATATCATTCCTTCACCTTCTTCTTCCATGTAGATACTAGTACACAACCAGTTGGATTTATGTGGCAAGGTTTTGGAAGTAGAGGGGCTGCAACTGCCCCATGTCAGAGCAGAGCCAACTCCAGCCAGCTCCAGAAGGGACCCACTACTAGCCAAAACTCAGCCATGAGTGATGGTGGTTGTGCCTCTGGGAGAGCAGATTTAAGAAAGGGAAAAACTGCTATGCATCAGCAGCTGGGAGAGAGGAGTGAGGAATGGGAGAGAAGCAGCCCCGCAGCCACCAAAGTCAGTGCAAAAGGAGGGCAGGAGATGCTCCAGGCACAGAGCAGAAGATCCCTGCAGGCCGGGAGAGGCCCATGGTGGAGCAAGCTGTCCCCCTGCAGCCCACAGAAACCACAGAGAGCAGATCTCTGTGTGAAGCTGTGGAGGAGCCCACAGTGAAGCAGAGGATGTGGCCTGAAAAAGGCTGCAGCCCCTGTAGGAGCAGACCCTGGCCTGGAGCTGCAGCCATGGAGAGGAACTCATGGTGGAGCAGGAGATCTGGGAGAGTTGCTGTCTGTGGGGCCCCATGTTGGAGCACCTCACCTCTGAAGGATGGACCCTGTGGTACAAACCAATGCTGGAATAGTGCTTGGAGAGCTGCAGCCATGTGGGATCAGATCTGGAAGGACAGCATCCATGGAAGGGACTCCGTATGGAACAGGGGCAAAGAGTGCCTGTGAAGGAGCAGCAGAGAAGCGTTACAGACTGACTGCAGCCCCCATTCCCCTGCACTGCTCGAGGGGAAAATGTAGAAGAGGATGGATGGAGGGAATGTGTTTTATTTTGCTTTTAGTTTCTCACTCCTCTAGTCTGTTAGGCAATAAATTACATTAATCTCCCTACCCTGACTCTGTGTTGCCTTTCATAGTAATTGGTGATTTCCCTGTCCGTATTTCAGCATACAATCTTTCTTTTCTTATATTTTCTTCCCTTCTTCCTTTGGAATTGGGGACTGAGAGAGCATGTGGGTGGTATTTGGCGACCTACCCATGTTAAACACACTAGCATGTTAATCTACGTCTGGCATGTAGAATATAAGGAGGGTGATATATACTGATACACACCTTAACAGTGGTCAGCTCCAATATGTGAAACAGTTGAGGCACACCATGAAGTCCTCTCTGAGCTCACTTACCCTGCCACTCCAAGGGCAACTATTGTATTTCTGAGATGAAAGCTCTTTTGATGTGTATCCAAAGGCATTAATCTTTAGAAGGAGAGCTCTAACCTCTCAGTGGATGGAAAAAGTCACCAACCAAATTTGCAACACCAATAACAGAGTGGTTTGTTATGTCACTGCTTTTCTCACAATAAAATATAATCTTCCTTTCTATAGTAAGAATATATACTGGAAAGAGTTAAATTACATAGTTCAATAGAGAGTCTTGATTTTTCACTGTTTCAGAGGTCTCCAGCAGCAGTTTGTGTCAAAGATACTTGACCTGGGATCTCTTAGTACTTTTCTCAAAGAACATATGCTCATGGACAATACTTGAAAACCAGTTCACAGTTAATGAACATTTTATCTGGAGCTAAGAGCAATGAGAGAATAATTCACAGCTGGCTGTGTATTACTTGCCTCAGAGAACCATAGAAAAACAGAAGACAGGCATAGATAATTTTACCTCAAGTTAAGTACAAGTATCAGTATATACACTCAAGTGACAACAAATTAGAATGCATTTTACTTCTTTCTTAGCTCTCTTTAACTTCTGTACTAATTTTTATGAGGTTTTTATATGCAAGTGTCACAGTAAATGAGAAGTGTGTCAGCAAATGGACTCCTGAGAGTATAGAAATACAGTTTTCCCTCAGTTATTTGGTACAATTTTACATTAAGTGCCTCCCACATAGCTGTTAAACTTGCATAAATGCAGTATGTCTGATAGAATGATTGCATCAGATGGAATAGCGTACCAGTACTTAACGTTTTTGCAGATTTCAAGCTCTAGTTAGAAAAATGAGTAACTACTTTCTGTATGAGGGCCCTCTAGTTTATATAATAGGCTGCAAAGTATAAGTGGCAAAATTGTGTTTTGCCTAAAAAGAGTAAAACCAAAGATTCAGGAGTACAAAGATGCAGGCATGGCAATCATGAAAATGTTGTTTGCCTCAAATAGAACCTAATGAAAAGCACAGAATGTGTAAATGTTTACTATGTAGCTTGATATTTATGTGTACATACAATACATGTTTGGGGCTAAACTCTACATCAGTGTGACACAGACTCAAATATTCAGAAAATGAATATTTGAAAACTCACAAATAGATTCAGTTAATATGTCTCTGGCATTATACCCTTTTTCACATAAATGATGTGAAACTATATCATCATTAGATTTTCATTTATATGATTTCATAGCTGGAATGTCAAGAGGTGTTTTTGTTTGTTTGTTTGTTTCTTTAAGGAAAAAAAAGAATGGTAATTGATCTTTTAAAAATAAATTATTTTTATCCAATCAATTACTCTTGTCCCAACCATGGAGTTACAAAATGGCTTAACTTTTTTTAAGGGTTACTGGGGACATAATATTATTTCTTTAATTTCTGTCACTCATACATGAATGTCTTTGTGAACATTTCCATTCAACAAATAGTTTCTCTTTGATATAATTGCCTAAAGAAATACAGCCTTCATGGCAGTGAAAGATTAAAAATTGAAAAAAAAATTCCAAATCTGGTTTAATATTTTCCCTCTGCTCACTTCATAGTCAATGTTTAATTTTATATATTGTTTTATATTTTCTTTATGAAATATTTGTCCACAAAAAAAGTGAGATCATAGCTCTTCATTTATGAGGTCTCCCACTACCCTATTTTTACAGTAGTCTTCCTTCTAAGAATATAGGACACCTATATTCTTCCTTCCCTCCAAGTCAACTCCCTCTTTAGTAGACAGCCCTTTCCTGCTTCACCTTTCCATTATGCTACTTCTACCTGAGCCCACTTGGGCAAATTCCATACTTCTGCCTTCTGTGATACTATTGAAGAGTTAATAAACAAGCAAAAAAAAGTAGTCTAAGGCTTAGAGAAGCAGCGAATGCCATTTTAGTTTCAACATTTCTTTCTAATTGTATAACTGTAGAAAGTACATCTATCTTTAAATGAGTGAGATACAACAAGCTGTAACGATAACCTTGCAGTCTTGCATTTTGGTTATGGTTCCACCTTATTTCTGATTTGTTAAACATGGTGCTGTATGAAAATCAGTTGTTCAACTTAGTTGTTGGTTCGTGGATTTCTTTGGCTGAAAACTTTATTACAGGCTGTGCTGTATTTTGTTATCCACAGTGCTTGATTACTTCCTAGCAATTCATTTCTTTCAAAAAAACTGCATTATAGTCAAGCTAAAATGCCTTAGATGTTGAATTTCTAGTATTAGTTAGAACAGTTTTCCAAAAAATTTATCTCACGTGGACTTAACAGCTCTGTTGCTGAGTGCTTTTCTTTACTTTATCTATTGATCTTGTTAAAGAACACTTGTATTTCTGAGGCATACATGTGTTCCAGTTAAATATCATTCTGACATTTTAATGTTTCTCCAAACAATAGGGAGTGATATACATATATATGACACACAGCTAATGCACACATGTTAGAAGTTTGGTATTATAGCTATGTTTTGAAGGCTATATTACTCTAAATGTTGGTGGTAATGAATAACATCTTAGCATATCTCTACTCTGAGGAAAGATAACACACGCTGTAGAATCACTTGGTGTGCTGCTGACTAAATTAAGACTAAATGAAAAGGATGAATACTTTTGAAAACAGTAAAAACTGTTCATTTCCTAAGTTCAGCATACCCTTATATGAGAAAGTCTTCTTCAATTCTATTCAAAAATTGAACTATTAAACTATTATAAAACTCAAAATTTAATGTATTTGTTTTACTAGTAAAAATTTTCAAGTTTGAATCTGACATAAAAAGGTGCTTCAGATCTAATTCCTTGCATGCCATCATTTCTTTTTCTTTGCTCCTTTACCGTAACTATACAGCTATATTATATAGCTATATATATACATTATATATAGATGCAATCATGAACAAGTGAGCAAAGTTCTGGAAAGTAGATTGATTTCCTGTTTTCCTCACAAGAAGTGATATTTGTGTCCTTGGTGAGGAAAAAAGAGTCAAAAATAAAGGTTGTCATATAAAATGATGGTACAGTGAGTTTGCTTTTGAAGGATAATCACTAATGGCACCAAGAGTTTGTTGCCATTCTTCTATATAGGATATAGCCAGCTTTCAGTCAAAGGTGAAATCATGCCCTGCAGAATGATTCTGCTCTGCCTTTTACACTAGAAAATAGGCCATTAAAGACTCAAAGACATAAAACATTATCAGAGTCTTATTATACTTGCCTTCTTTGCTTGCTGATAATTTCTTTCAGTCATGTAGTGGGCCTACTGGTGACAAAGTTGTTTATTTTCTTATTTCTATGGAAAACTTGCATAAAATACTGTGAAAAGATATCCAAGGGAAGATAAAAATCTTACTCTGCTTCATTTACATGATAGAAAATAGGGAAAAAAGGCACAGGATATATAGAATTTAAGCAATATAAAAACAGTGCTGAAAAGTGGTATTTCTTTATATTTTAATTGAATATCTAGATGAAATGATAATACTTGCAGATGAAATATATTCCCTTTTTGATGACGGATTTTAGAAGGTGCCATTTATACCCATACATTTTCAGGTGAACTTGATAATATAACTTGTATGTTAAAATATCATTAAAGAGATTGTGCTTTGTAATTATGAAATAATTTATATAAGATAAAAAACATTGAGAAGGAATGATAGGATAAATGATGACAAGAGGCAAGCAGTTTAAAAATACCACTGTAGATAATTCCAGAGAGGGTTCAATAAGTAATTTCAATGTGTGCTTTTAGAAATTGAACAAATATAAACTATTTTATTTTTTTCTTTGAGGTACTTCGGTTACACAGGTAACAGCTACAGATGGTGATGATCCTTCTTATGGGAATAATGCCCGTCTGCTTTACAGTCTCATTCAAGGTCAGCCTTACTTCTCTGTGGAGCCAAAGACAGGTACTACAGAATGATCTTGTCACCTCAAAAAACCATAAACTAACATAAAATGGATGCCAATGAATGTTTCTTTCTTCATTTCAGCAAAAATGTCAACCACTGATACCACTCTATGTTTTTACATTTTTGCATAATTCCTACACTTAAAAAAAATCCATGCTTTCCATGATTTATATCCCTTTAGAGAACCAACAATTTAGTTAAGAAATTATTGTCTTAAGAAAAGAACTGGATTCCTAATACCCCATCCAATAAGTGGACCCAGAAACACTTCTGACTTAACAACTCTAAGACTCCCTGTGTGACTATATATATGCAGTGTGCACTTGCAGCTCAGAAGGCCTCAAAATGCATTTTGATGCCTGAGCTGCATCAAAAGAGGGGTGACCAGCAGAGAGAGGGACATGACTATCCCTCTTTACTCTGTCCTTGTGAGGCCCCATCTGAAGTACTGTACCCAGGCCTGAGGCCCCCAGTACAGGAAGCATGCTGAGCTGTTGAAGCAGATCCAGAAGAGTGCCATGAAGATGATCAGAGGGCTGGAGCACCTCTCCTATGAGGAAAGGTTGAGGGAGATGGGTGTGTTCAGCTTGGAGAAGAGAAGGCTCTGGGGAGAACTCATTGCAGCCTTCCAGTACTTGAAGGGAGCTTATAAGCGAGAGAGCAACTGACTTCTGATATAGTCTGACAGTGATAAGACAGGGGGGAATGGATTTAAACTGAAATTTAGGCTACACATTAGGGAGAAATTCTTTACTCAGAGGGTAGTTAGGTACTTGCACAGGCTGCCCAGAGAAGCTGTGGATGTCCCATTCACAGAGATATTCAAGGCCAGGTTGGATGGTGCCCTAGGCAGCCTGATCCGGTGGGTGGCAACTCTGCCCATGGCAGTGGCGTTGGAACTAGAAGATCTTTGAGGTTCCTTCCAACCTAAGCCATTCTATGATTCTATTTCTGTGTCTATGTTGAAGAAATCACAGATATTCCCATCAAAATCCTGATTGCTGGGGAAGAAAGATGGTTACATACAATGTATAGTGTGTTTTGCTTCCTGGAATTCTAAGCATATGGAATGAACTGCATGCACCAGTACAGGCTGGGGGATGACCTGCTGGAGAGGAGCTCTACAGAGAGGGACCTGGGGGTCCTGGTAGACAACACGTTGGCCATGAGCCAGCAGTGTGCCCTGGTGGCTAAGAAGGCCAATGGGATCCTGAGGTGCATTAAAAAGAGCATTGCCAGCAGGTCGAGGGAGGTGATCCTTCCCCTCTACTCTGCCCTGGTCGGGCCTCAGCTGGAGCACTGTATCCAGTTCTGGGCTCCCCTGTATAANAATCTGTAAAATACTGTTGATGATGCCATGAGTATTGATTCCTAGCATTAGAACGTGTGTTGTGCATAGTCTAGAATGTACATAAATTCACAGCTGTGTCTGATGACGCATTTTATACCCACGTACAGTCAGATATTGAGAAAAACATGACTTATTTGTCAAAGACATAAAAATGTACTTTTTGTTTTCAGGGGTCATCAGAATGGCTTCCCAAATGGATAGAGAAACAAAAGATCAGTATTTGGTCATCATCCAAGCCAAAGATATGGTTGGACAAGCAGGAGCACTTTCAGCAACGGCCACTGTTACCATCAACCTCTCTGACATCAATGACAATCCGCCTAAATTTCAACAGAGTGAGTATAGACTACTTACAGTAATTGAAGACTTGGGGAAATTTAGATCTAGTACAGTGCTGTTAAGTTCAATGATATATGTTTTCTGAACAAATGCATGCTTTGATTTCAGCATTACAGATTCAAAAAACAATCAAAAATAAACAACAACAACAACAACAACAACAAAAAAAATCAAACACCAAAGATCAAAAAATGGGATGGAACACCACTATCAAAAGACTTCAGGCCTGCTGGTTTTATCATGAGACTTTGGAGAAAAATGTCTTACTAAACTATTGTCCATATAATTTGCCATATTTATGCCTAATACCTCAGTAATAAGATTCCTAGTACCATTTTCATGCATCTTCTTTGTCTACTCTCCTCATTTTTAACTTTTTCTTTTTTTTCTGGCAGATACTGTAAACTTTTTGGCAAATGATGTGACAGTCTGTCCAATCAGGTCCTTGCAGTCATTGGAAATGAGCTAGCAGCAGAAGCTAATACAATGCAGTTGTGAAATGTTGCCATCCACTGTTTTTTAACCCTGCTATAGCTGATTATTCTTAGCCTTTTATTTACGACTAAAGTGGAACTGAGAGAGAGAAACTCCTAGGAGGAAAGATTGTCTCACCCTGCCCCTGAGGTCCACCCATTGTTGTATTAGATACATTGTTCTAGTAAAAGCTGAGGGCTTTCCTCAGTTTTCTGGGAGCCTCAGGCCCTCCTTGCCCAAACAGCTATTAATCATAGTGGATCACTGAACTGTGCCAGTATTTGTTTCCTTAGGACTCTACTATCTGAATGTCTCTGAGGAAGCTCCTGTGGGCACTACTGTTGGCAAACTCCTGGCAGAAGACAGCGACATAGGGAAGAATGCAGCCATGAACTATTTCATTGAAGGAGATAGTTCAGATGTTTTTGGCATCATTACTGACAATGAGACTCAGGAAGGAATTATTTTATTAAAACAGGTGAGACTTCAGAAGCCATCTGAAAAATAGCTAAATATGGGGAAGATCCTCCTTAAACAAGAAGGATATTTTGAAAAATGCCTATTCTTTTGCATACTACATTTTTCTTCCTTCAGATTATGTTATTTGACTGAAATATCAGGGACTAAAAAGAAAAATATTTTTTCTTCTGTTTACTTTTTGCCTCATTCCTGTAATCGTTACAGAAAATAATGGCTGGCAAAATATCTTAATGTTAATTTTAGCAGTGTAACACAGTGTACCTCATTGTGACGATATATTAGATCTCTTACTTGCGTTATCTGTAAAACCTTTATGTATAAAATGTGCACAATTTCTTCCAAGATCTCCTGTTAACAGAAGAAAGAATGTATAGCAAGAATGTAGACAGTGGATTTTTTTTGTAATGGCACATTTAAAAAGGCACTAAATACACTAATACAATATTAATTTATGAATTAAGATATTTCAGGGCTTTGGTACAGCGTGAGTTATTTTGGCGTAACATAGGAAGAAGTATTCTAGGTTATCTGAGTCTTCATCTGAGATAAATTCTCTAATGAAATTCAGGAGTCTGAAGAACTAAATGTTTTAACATTTTTTGTTGTTACTTTGTGTTTTTTACTAATTTGGATTCATCACAATTCACAAAAGTTTGTCATTAGTTTATTGGGTTTTGGTTTTGGTTGGTTGTCTTTGTTCTTTGTTTAAATTTCAGAGGATAATGATAACTACATAATTGTTTATTAAGTTCTCTGTTGTGTTCTGGAATTTGTTTATTTTAGACACTAAATTCTAACAAATTCAGCTTAGTTCTCACAGATTAACTGATTTCCATTGTTTATGTCAGACTTAAGAATACTGTTCACTAAAGTTACATCTGTGTTGGAAATGCAAGCACAAATAAAGGAAAGTTTTTTTTCTTAGGGCTGACTGTCTATAGGAAGACTTACTTTACAGTGTTGTTAAATGGTAACATTAAAACTAGCCTACATGTGAAACCAAACAATAGAATTACACAGTTTGTCAGAGTGTTTTTAAGGCTAAGAAATCTTAGAAGTACCTACTTTGAAAACACTCCCAAAAGAAGGGTTACATTATTATGTCTTTCGTCTCACACCACTTGTAGACCTGTATTTAATTAATTAATGTAATTAATTAATAAATATTTTTCATCTAATTTTCTTCCTTAACAGAGAGTAGATTATGAGAGCAAGAGGAAACACAGTGTTAGAGTAAAAGTTGTAAATAGGTACATTGATGACCGTTTCATCAAAGAAGGACCGTTTGAAGACACAACTATTGTCCAAATCACTGTGGAAGATGCTGATGAACCTCCAGTTTTCACCCTGGAGAGCTATGTGATGGAGATTGCTGAAGGAGTTGTAAGTGGCTCATTGGTAGGCGTTGTATCTGCAAGAGATCCAGACAATGATGATAGCCCAATCAGGTAACTAACTCAAAATCTGAATATGCCTCAAATATAACCATAAGATTTCCAAAGGCCCCAAAGGCTATTTGTGTTCCTTACTTTGGCTCATGATTACAGTTCATCATGCTTTCATTATCGTAACTGAGGTTATTCTAGGTTAAATCCTGCCCCCTAGCCCAAAATCTAAGTAAATGAGCTTCTTTAAGATCACTTTGAGATGGGGTAATATACTAAACAGTGACCTGGAAGAGAATGCGCCTAAGAGAAGAGCCAGGGTATCACAGCCAAATCTGTAAGTTTCTGGAGGTGTTCCAGTCTATTTTCCAAAACTTCTGGAGATATGTAGAGATGGTCTCATTGCTGGGAGAAAGAAACAGAACAGCTCCATTGGCATCTGCTGAGCTCAACACAATCAGAATTTGCCAGTTCCCTACTTCTGCAACAATAATCACAAAGAGATATTATATAAAAAGAATCCCCCAGGCTTTTAATTTTGCAAATTAATTATGCTGTTTCTTAAGGGAGAAAACAGGTAATTAATCTTTAACATGGGATTTATAATTAAAGTAACATCTTGAGTTACTTGACATCACTATGTATTCTGCAGTTTAAAGAAGCTAGGATATATGGACAAATGAATGGCATACAAAATAATTTATTATGTGTAGATTAAATTGTCAGGTTCCTAATAGCAAAATCAAATACACACATATAGCTACTTATAATTAGGATTTCAGAAGTATTGTCAATACAAAACCATTTGTGTTTTTTTCATATTAATTAGCTGTTATTTAGTAAGATTATAATAAATGTTATAATAAATAAGAATAAAAAAAACAAACTACATGTATTTTTTTCAAAGAGGTCAGGCATGGATTGTTGTTTGTTTAGATGATTTTGCAGCATCTTCAGTATGACACGTAAACACAGTGTGTATCTACAACTTCTAAATCTGAAATATCTTGATGGAACTTGCTAAGAAGTGGATGTATCTGAACAGCCCCAACACATGTAACATACATATTGCATAATATATATGTTATATATATATATAATATATAATAACATATATTGCATCTCTGAATCTCTTTAAAATGCAGCACTCCACTTTTGACATATGGATATTAATCTAATTTTGAAACCGTTATTATCAAAAATGGCAGCAGGTACTTATAGAAAATTTGCTTTGTTGTATCCAGACCTCAGTTTTCAAGTAAATAAAGGAAGCAAAGGCATGCAACAAAAACATGGTACATCAGTAGTAAAAAATAACTAAAATTATCCAATACTGATTTTATAAAAATTATTAATGAATTAGATTAACAACAAAAATTAAAATATATATATCAAGAAAAACAGTGTCAGAAAACCTCCAGATAGCTTTGGATGCAGAGGATGAGGAATAGTCACATAATTTGTGTATATATATATATAAAAAAAATAATATTGAATTGTAAATCCCTAAAATAGAAATTTCCAAATAGGAAGCCTTTGGCTCAAATGAAAAATATTATCATCGGCTGTGTTATGATGGTTCCTTGATTTATTCTCTCACTGATTTTTCAAACAGACCAAAAAGTAGTTATAACAAAAAGTTGGAGAATTATCCAAATGTTGATACACAATCTGAGCTAGAGTCTTAAGTACCAATGAGAGACAAAAAGACTTTATCAAGCAAAATTAAAGGTACAATAAAAGAGGGAACAACCGAACTTGTGAATTCCAAACCGAATGGTAAGAATATTTCAAGTCTTCAAATACATTTTACTTCTCTGAAATTGACTACTAGAAATTTGACACAGTCTTTTTTCTATGTCATGAATAATATTTAAAAATATCCTTTCAATTTGAACCAATATTTTTGGTGTCTTTTTTCAGTCCATCTCTGGCCTGTGACCAGTGGTTAGAGTTTAACAATTTGAATGGTAGGTATGTATGTGTGCATGTGCATGTCTGCATATGGATGTAGCATCCGGAGCATTTTAAGTGACAACTCTGGAACAGTGGACTGATTTGCATTCAACTTCTACTTTAGAATTTTGTACCCTGCCTAGGTGACACTTCATTACAGATAGTTGTCTTTCTTTCTTTATAATGCCCATTCCCTCAGCATCAGAGCATGTCAGCAATGATAAAATAGATTTACCATTATACCTCCACTTAACTGTTAGTGTTATTCATTTCACAAGTGGCACATTCGCTGTTTCTTTTCAGCAAAGTCATTCACCTGCTGTGAGCCTGACTTAGAAAGAATAGTGAATAATACATTTCAGATTCAGTTCACATTAATACAGATCTGAGACACATTTAGTTTTTAAAAAAGAAGAGCTTTGATCTTGGCAGCAGTTAATTTTAAATGTTTATAAGTGTACATTTTTCATGATTTCTGAGTTGTTGCAGTGCACATTTATATGTATATATGCACAGCTCTGTTTTCTGAACTGACAATAGCTTTATATGTCCTTGTTTCTGATGGAACTTTTCAGTATTAGGGAATCTCTCTTTCTTTTTTTTTTTTTTTTTTCCCCAATGCAGGTATTCTATTGTCCAAGGCATGCATTTGAAGGGATTGTTCAGCATCAATGAACACAATGGAACAATCATTACAGCTGAACTTCTGGACCGAGAAAGAGCTTCTTGGCACAACATAACTGTTACAGCCACAGAAACCAGTGAGTAAGAAATTTAAAGAACACTGTGTTTTGTATACTGCAACCTGTAATTACCCTGCAAATATGCCTTACTTTAGATGAAGAATAAATCCTTCCTTCTCATTATATTACTATTGCTTGCTACATGAAGGAGCATTATTAAAATGATCAGTTAAATAGAAGCAGAATATATTTGAGCTCTAAGGTCCTGTGATCTTTCATAAAAGATGATCTTATAATAAATATATATATATATGTATAAAAGAAAATTCTAAGAGGATTAAGACTGTAATGTTTTCAAGTTACACTGAAGCATATGAATTGTTCCTGCAGTGAAAGATCTTATGTTAAATTAGACCCTGGTTAATTTCACGCCAGATTTTTGACTAGTATGAAATTAGCCAGGGACTAATTTAACACTAGTCAGAAACCCGTAATTCAAATTAATTGTGAATGTAAGGCCTAAATCAGATAGACTTCTCTTCAGTGACAATTAAATCCCTGAAACATCCTTTATATAGATTTCACCTGTCAGTTTGTTTGAAAGTCAAATGCAAATTGTCTATGTTTGTGCTTTTAGTTAACTGCTTGCCCTAACTCTGAGACAGTGCTCTAGGAAATTAACAACTACTGATTTATAAAGTGGCTTAATAAGATTATTGGGATACTATTTAAACACTCTTCACATTCACCCCTATGAAGGACAAGAAACATACAAAATTGGAGGCTAATCAATAAGTTGGACAAATTTTCTAAATACTTTCAGCATGTTAATTTAATGAATCTCAGTAAAATGCTATTTATTTGTAAATCCACTTCAAACATATATTCATCAATTGCACTGTTCCCAAAGGGAAGCATTCTCTGTATATATGTCAGAATAGTACTGCTAGAAGTTCAATGCAGCATAGCCAGTATCCATTTTCGCTGAAGTCTTTATTTTGTGTTTGGGAATTGATAGCATTACCTTCCTTTTCAGTTTCTCTCAGCCTTTTTCAACATAGATATATCTTACTTCTCGTGTTACTGGACAGCTGGCAGGTGATGGTAGAACCGATTTCTGACATATTTTTGTAATGTCTTGAATAGCACTGTGGAAGCACAGCAGGATGACTTTGATCTGGATTTTCTGTTTAGCTAAACAATAAAAATGGGAAGAATCAAATGTTACAAATGAATAAGTCTCTCCTGCAGCACGAGAAAGTGGGTCTTTCATAGGATTATGAACATTGTAGAGATACTGAGCCCTTGTTATTTTCTTATACTTATTCTTTATTTCTTTAATGATGATAAGGTCACTGTCTATAAAACTACATTCAAAAGCATTGAAGTTAGGTCACCTTGGTATGGTCATACCTGAAAAGATTTATATCATGAACTAGTAGCATTTTATTCCTTGAAATATAGTCATAAAATATACTGTGTACATGAGACGTATTGTGGATGACGTTGTGGCTCCACTGGAGCCAAATCAAAATAACATTAGACTTTGTCCACACTAGCTATTGATTGCAGTTGAGATAGATCTTGTAACTGCATTACAGAAGCAACCCCTCTGGGGGCTTACTGGTGCCCTGGCATTTCGATAGGACCCAAACCTTCTGCCTCTATTGTGACAACAGAAATCAGAGATTAGTGAGAGGAGTTTGCCTTATATTGCAAGACTTGCGTCTTCTGCATCCTATCCTCATTCTGTTGGGATAGAATGTTTTAAAAGTACCCAGAAGAAGGCCTAATTCACTGGACCTTAAACTCAAGCAGTGAGAATCTGCAAAGCATTAAGTCTTATTCTACTTTGTGCTACAAGATTGTTCCATATCTAGAGAAATCAAGTTTCATTTGAAAAGGTTTTACTTGCTTTTAATCAGCTTCCACTGAGTACAAGGCCAAAGCATAACCAGAAACATTCCAAACATGCATGAGAGCAAAAAAATCTTAAACGATCAGATTAACTTGACAGTGATTGAATCAGATGATGATTCACTGATGATTTATTAATTTGGAAGAAGAATATCTGCCTTAGCTTTTTCTCAAACTATAAGTGATTGGCAAAAATTCCTAATGATAGCAATTAGCTTGAGCTTACTTTGATCCTCATTTCTCTATATGTCTACTGCAAAAGTTGACTACTGGTTTTACCTAAACTTACCCTAAAGAGACAAGTCATTTGTCCATAGAGTTTTGCAAATGCTCATTTCTAGTGTATTCCAGAACTACTGCATAAGTGCAGAATTTACAGCACTTTGAAGGTTTCAGTCAAGGATCATATAATTAATTTTCACCCTGCTTTGGTCATATGTACTCTTGTTGATAGACTTACATTTTTAGATTTGTTGCTTTTTTTTAAATTATTATTTATTTTTAATATGCTTGTATATTATCAAATAGAAAATAAATAAACCTGTATTAATAAATCCAAGTTTCCTTTTATTGGCTGATAGAAATCCCAGACTTTTTTAATCCCCTACAAGTTCTGAGTTCTATTTTATATCTCTACACTGCCACTGCTTTCTTTTTTTTCACACAGCTCCGAAATAAGTGGGTAACATTTTGGTTTCTAGTAATTAGACCACCGAATTTATTCTTTACACTGATCTAGTCTATTGCATTTGATATTCTGTTCTCACAGACCTTCTTTTTCGAGTTGTGAAATTATGACAAAGATCTTTAGATTGATGTAAAGTTTTAGTATAGTAACTGTATTCAGATTCTGACAACTATTTTCCTATTTTCCTACTATTTTAAAGCATAAAAGACAAAATTAGAGTTGCCCAGTTTCTTCCTCAATTGTGACCAAAGGTGTCACTCTGTTTCTCCCAACATTTTAATTAAATACTTACCAGTCACTTGTTCCAAGGATTGTTTAGTACTGTGTCTCTCCCTCCACAGTCAGAACTCTGACTTCTTTACAAATATATATTTGGGACCAGTGGATAGAACAGCTTAATATTTCCATATCCTAACTCTGTTTTTTACAGGAGTATCAACTTTCTGGCTTGGCTAGGATTAGGTGTCCACTGCAATTAATACATGGCTATCAATGACAGGAGTATTTTGAAAGTATGTATATTTTGGTGATACTTTCATTAAAAAAAAAATCAAAATTCCGAAATAATGAAGGAATGTAATATAGTAAAAGAGCAAAATGTAAGAAAGTATAGTAAGAAAATAATTGATTTTCTTAAAGGATTATGACCAGTCATTGCAAAGCCATGACGAGTACAACAAGCTGTTCTGCATGAGCTAAATATCATGTAATTTCTTCAGATCAGAATTTATTTTTTACATTTAATTCAGTTTCTGACTTAGTAAATGAAAGAGTGAAAAAAATCCAAACTTTTGTAAGAAATATCCTTATATATTTCGAGACATACTATGGTAGTTTAAGATGATATAGTTTAACATGAAGACAAACAAAAAACCTTAGCAAAACAAACAAACAAACAAATCCAACATGCTCTCTTGTGTATTGGCAATTAAAATTAGAATTTTTTGCTCTAATTTCGAAAGGACATGCTTAATCATTCTACAGCTTACATTTGAACGGAATCATTAAAAATGATTTATTATATAATATGTGTCTGTAGGTCTCAGTGGCTATTTTCCTCTCTGTCAAATTTAAGTAATTTTTTCTAATGTATGCATTACTTTAAAATATATAGTAGGTAATTTATAAATTCAGATTTCTGTCTTTTTAACTATTAGGAAATCCTGAAAAAATTTCAGAAGCAAATGTGTATATCCAAGTTCTTGATGTTAATGATCATGCACCTGAATTCCCTAAATATTATGAAACATTTGTTTGTGAAAATGCAGTTTCTGGCCAGGTAAGTGTAAAAGAGTTAGCCACTATTTTTGTCATTACTGTGAAAATTTGATTGGAGATGTTTCTGTTTCCTCTAATATTGACTATTTCAGTATTGCAAGCATAAGATGGATTTTGTCTAATTCCAAAATTAGTTATGCAGATGTGTATAGTTCAAATTTCAAATTCTCTGAAATTCAAATTTCAGAAGACAGATGTGTATTTTCCTCTCTTAAACAAAGAAGAGAACTTTATAGAGAAGTATAGACAAAACATTGTAAAAAAACAAAAAACAACAACAAAAAAAAACTCACAACATAAAACACAGACTTAATTCACGTTCATGTCACAGATATAAAATCTAGACCCAAGCATAACATTGTCTGAAAGAATCAGATTTAAACAAGATATTTTGTGTTAGAATACTTTGGTTAGAAATCATTTATTCTGAACTAAGTTCAAATTCTGTCTAATTCAGTGGAAGTCTGAAAATTCTTAAGTCTCAGTCCTTGCAATATGTTCCCTAGTTTAGGGATTGTTATATTAAACATCCTTCCCTGTTTTTGTTTTTTTTTTTTCCATTTCCCATTCATTCTCCAGGTGAATGGCGTTACATCAGATAGCTGTCTTAATTTCTGCATTTACACTGCTGACTTTTCATTTTCCTTCACAAACCTCACTTCACCATTTTACATTTTTCTAAATGGTACAGTTCTACCCCAAACTTTTCAATAAGAATCATAGAAACACAAGGTTGGAAAGGACCTACAAGATCATCTAGTCCAACCATCCTCCTATCACCATTACTACCCACTAAGCTACTTAATCATGTCCCGTAGCACCTCATCCAGACGATTCTTGAACAGCGCCAGGGACAGTGACTCCACCACCTCCCTGGGCAGGCCATTCCAGTGCCTGACCGTTCTTTGAGAGAAAAAGCTTTTCCTTATATCTAATCTAAATTTCCCCTGGTGCAACTTATGGCTGTTCCCTCTTGTCCTGTCATTAGTTATCTGGGAGAAGAGGCCGACCCCCTCCTCATCACAGCCTCCGTTCAGGAAGTTGTAGAGTGTGATAAGAGTAGACTCCACACAAGAAAAGGAGGATATTCAAACTGAAAAAAGTTCAAAATGACCAACCAATACCTTTAGTCATAGAAAAATATATATGATTTTTACATCTCTATAGTATTCTTTTGACATAAGAAAGCGACCTTTGTGACATCATCCATGATGGCTCTGTTCAAATATTTTGCTTTTTACACCAGATTGGTTTACTTTGACCTTGATTACTCTGCAGTTAAATACAAATTACCTCACTCAGACTTTATGATATTTTATTCAATGTTTACAATGTAAAACTGACTTGATAGCTGATGTGTCTTATACATGTTATTTTTTTGTACTTCTGTCTATTCATATAAAAATGGTTATTTCTTTTCATCAACTAGAAGCCAAGAGGTTAAAAAGTGATTTTAAAGTTGCAGTCATTGTTCATTTAATAACACAGTTTCAGAAGAATCTTTTTAAGCAATTGAGGGGTGTAATCAGGACATTACATACCTTTATATTTTAGACTTTTTTCTGCAATCATCTCCAAAGAGTTCAGAAGTCTGCTTGTATATTATGAGGTGAGGTCAAATCTTGTATAGATATTCTATCTCATTTCAAGTTATAAAGTAGATTTTTCCTTCCATTTAGCTTCAAAGGATGTGCTGTGAGATATTTTCAGACGTGGTCTACACCTCTGGAATTCACATCTCTGACTTGTGTCTTGTGTCTACTTTCATGGGATACTTTTCAGTATATCTTCATCCCTCAGTTTACAGTGTCTGGGGAAAAGGAAAGGCACTGTAGAAGGAAAGATATTGTCAAAAAAAATTGAGTGACTTTTTCTTGGTTCCATCCTGGTTTAAAATAGAAGAGTGGAGTCATGGAGTATGCATAGTCCTAGAGTACACAAGGCTATGAAAAAGAATGTGTAATTGTCTTAGTTTCTAACTGAAACTTTCTCTCAGTGTNTCACGAATAAAAATAAGTTTTGGACAAAAATAGACTTTTGCCCTAAATAACTAGTGCTAGAGGCAGTAAACAATAGCTTATTAGTTATAGATCCATAGTATTCTGAGAAGGATCCATGAAGTTTTTTTTTTTTGTATTTTGTTTTTAAATTCTAAAAAATTCTTTTTTTTTTTTTTTTTTTTTTTTTTTTTTTTATATGTTTTTTTTGTTTTTTTTTTTTTNATGAAATGAATTTTGGCCTTTCTGGCTTTGTACAGGACTTTTGTGAGAGTTACAGACAACTTCAATTTGGCCTCTGAAAAACATTCAAACAAAAGAATTACAAACAAAATAAACAATACTGGGATTCATTTTTGATTCATGTTGGATCTCTTTGACTTTATAACTTTTTTGTAGACTTGGCAGAGGATGACCACAGCTCTTTATTTTGTTCTTCTTACGTGTGTGTGTAATAACTACAAATGGTTGAATTCTAGCAATAATCTGGACGTAAATCCGGTCTTGTTCAATGTCTTCATCAACGACCTTGATGAGGGGATAGTGTCCA
>WBMW01000981.1:177721-207145 GCA_013396635.1 Penelope pileata
GAGGTCCCTTCCAACCCCTACAATTCTGTGATTCTGTAAATGGGCCATATCTATTCCAAAGATAACACCGGAGATACCCCAGAAAGAATACATTTCACTCAGAAAACTTAATTCCCAAGACATTAGTTATTTGACTCAGCCTGAATTTACAGCTCAAAAATTTGGAGTAAACTCTGTCAAATGCCTCACATCTTACATAAGCAAGCTGAGCATCCAAAATGTACCCATATTTTCTGGATGTTCTCATTTTATCATGCAAGAAACAGATTTCAGCTGAAGACAAGATGCACTGGATACACCTACAATCTGAATTAATACTCTCCTCTCTAATACATATTTATTCTGGCAATTCTGAGTTCATGTAATTTGGAGATCATGTATGAAATGACTTTGATGTTGCAGCTTGCTTAGTAATTTTTATTACTAATTATGCATGCAGAGCATTTTGAATTAGAGATAAGAAAAAAGAATTAATTTACTCATTACTACTTTGCATATAATAAATGTCATTGGTTACAGTAAAAATGAGGAGCACTCATTTGATATTATTTTTCTGCATAACGTAATGTTGATAGAAGAAAAGAGGAAAAATCTTTACCTAAATTCTAGGGATATATGGTTAATGTTGAAAATAAGAAATTTGCTAAAATAGATTCTTTCTGTCAAATCATGGTGTAAAATGATTTTGATAGCAGAGCAGTGAAACTGACAGGTAGAAAGAAAATATTTATTATTTCACCTTACTGTGTTCTATTGATCATTTATAAAAAGTGTTTGATCAGTAGCGATAATGAAAACAGAAAAAAAAAAAAGAAAAAAAAAGTCCTTATTGACATCTCTTAGACTATAAGTCATCTATACTTAGACCTTATATAGGTCTTTAAACTACACCTGCAGTTGCTTTGAGTATAATTTGTGACGTTTTGAAATATGGTGGCCAATGAAAAGTTATTTTTTTTATGGATCATGACTCAGCAGCTCCATCTCATCACAGAACACGATAGGTAGGAAGTGTTTGTCCACGTATACAAACAAACATAGAAAGGGACCTAAGTGTCATGGCATGAACTTGATAATTATTATTGTTGAGATGTATGCAGCACAGTTCCTATTGAAGTAATTTGGATGGAAAGCAACAGGAACTAAAGAAGAAAAATGTAGCCTGACTGCTACTACTTTCTTCTACTTGTCTAACGGGAATGGTGAGAACATAGCTGGGCACGGGAGCACACAAAATGGACTGAAAATCATGCACTCATGGGACTTTGGCATCAAAATTAAAAGACTGCTGGCAGTTATTCAGGTGGAGAGTTTATGCCTTAAGCTGAATTATGTAGGGAGAAAGCCCTTAGAAGTTGAAATTATCATAATACAGAAGCTTTCTTCTTCTCAACATTTCTGTAGTTTGAATTCAATGAAACTACTTGGGGTTGAGGAAATAAATTTGCAATAAATTTCCAAGACTGTCAGGCAGGCAACTACTCCATTGCCTGTTACTTGCAAGACTAGAAACACTTCAGAGGTGTTTACAGAAAATCCCCTCTACACATAATTAACCAATGAGAGATTAAAGCTATAACCAATATCTTAGACTCTTCCTCTGATGACATTTATTAGTGGAAAGTGTGCACTTATTAAATGGATGGAGCAGTCAAGTATAGCAGACCACAGCTTTTTGTGACCTTTAGTTAAAGCAGATTGCAGCCAGTTCACCATGAACTTTAGCTAGTTTTTCCAGAGGACTCCAGTGAATTAATCTCAGTTTTAAAGCAATGCGTACTTTCAAGTGGGCTGGTAGATTATTAAAACTTCGGGACTGATGAGACTTGAAGTAAGAAATTTTATAGCAGTTAAATTTGAACCTAGTCAATAAAACAGTAGATAAATTCTATCAGAAACAACATATCTTTCACTCTATCTTTGTGTACACATAAAAAAGCAAGCTTTTATTAAACTCTGTCTCATAAGTAATAAGCGCGGATTTTCTCTCTGTGACGCGAGTGTCCCTGGTGAAAGGCTAGAATCTCCTATGTTAGATGTATAAAAGTTTAGGAAACTTGGGAGGGGGGTTAGGGTTAGGGTTGGGGGCTAGAGGGAAGCATATTTCTTTTCTCAGGTGGATTTTTATTTTAGAGTTAGCAAAATCAGTACTGCCTCTTGATTTCTGATTATTTTATATATTTATTGGGGTTTTGCTGAAGTGCTACCGTAAGAAAAAAATATAAGGGATCTGCACTGTCCTTATGCTCCAAATATTTATCTACTTCTAAGATAAATCCTTAAAGGCATGCAAATATGTCTAATTTAATCATATGAGTCTTAGTTTTGTGTAAAACAGCACAGAGCAGATCAAAACAAGGGAAGTTATTTTTTCAGCTAGGTCCATACTCTTGAGAATTACATTGGTTGGAGAAGATACAGTTGTAATTTGTGAAGATGAATGCATTCTGTATGTAAATTAGAAGTATTTAATAACGAAATAAACTAATATCTGAGTTTAAACTGCGATGATTCTGTGATTTTTCAAACATGATACAGTCAAAAAAAAATAAATGCTAGATGCATAAAAATCAAATCTATACTTAATACTTTTTGGCTTTTCTTTCTTTCTTTCTTTTTTTTCTCGGCTGTTGGCAGTCCTTCTATATCTTAGTGGTTTAGTAGCCAAACTAGAAATTACTGTTTATATTAAGTCTACTCTGGGAATTAAATGCTCTTACAAATATAGAATCTATGATTTATTATCAAGGTAACTTTCAGGATCAGCTCTTCACTGATTTCTTGACCTTCATGCCTATGCTTGTATTTGAATCGCCTTAGCTATTTTGTTAGCTCTGAGTAAACGTAAAACTATTCCTCAGGAATCTGCAGCCTTTATATACTGCCACCAGGTATATCACTGAGCAATCACTTCTCATTAGTAGCAATAAAAATTTCTCAAGGTTTTTTATGTGAAGTGAAAAAATAGGTTTGAAATAAATTTCACGTATGAAATGGATGGAGTGCTAATACAAAGTTTCTGGTGTATAAGCCACATTTCACACACTTCTTTGTGGATTTCATCAAACTTAGCTTGCTTTAAAAGAAAATAAGTGTGTTGAATTCCTAGCACTTTCACTGAAAGATGATTTAATCAGGAAATTGTTTTCAAAGGCACAGATGGAAGGCTGTAGTCCCTTCCATTGACTTACTGCTGTTTTTTGCCTTTAAAGTACTGCTTGTAGCATTCCCATGACTTCTGGCTTGGGGAAAGGTGAAGATGCATGTTTCTTAGGTAGAAATATCTGTAAGGTGTGGGGTGACTGATAAAATGGAGAATAAGTTCAAATTGAATATTTATCTTTTTTGAAAGTTGGTAAGCTTTCATCAACTTGATTTCCTTATGATCAGTGATGATTCTCACTTACTAATATATGCTGATGCCCTGGTCACTAAACATTTACTGGTAAAAGTAAAAAAAACTAAGCTTTTTATTAACAGAGATATATCTTCTTTATTAAATATAGTGCAGTTTTTACAGAGATGAAAGAGATTCTTTTGAATGCTAAATGTTAATTTTGATTTTATCTTGAAAATGACTATTTGGTTTGACATATTTGTAAATGAAGAAAATTTTCCTTTCTTGACAAAATAAATGGCCAAGAAATTCTATTATCAGTCTGTTATAATATTCAAAATCAGGAATTCAGCACATGAATTTGTTAATACA
The DNA here is from genome assembly GCA_013396635.1 of Penelope pileata. Classification (NCBI taxonomy): domain Eukaryota; kingdom Metazoa; phylum Chordata; class Aves; order Galliformes; family Cracidae; genus Penelope; species Penelope pileata. The sequence continues at coordinate 181,431 of WBMW01000981.1, forward strand.
TCTCTCTTGTTGAAGCTACAATGTATCAGTTGAATTATATCAATGTGTTTGTGGAAGGAAATGAAATTTTTATAGAGGAATTTGTTCAAATGTATGATGCTTTTTTTGCTTTTTTCATTTATGGAAATGTCATTTGCCCCTTGTCTTTTGATCTAGGAAATCTTATGTTTTCTAAAGATTTTAATGCCCATCTCTCTCAAACATTTTCATGAAAAAATGAAGTAGAATATTTGCAGAATATCAGTGCTGGTTAGACTGTTTGGGTGTGGGAGCTGTATATTTGTGAATACATGACATGCACTTAATATGTATTTATAAATTTCATCTCTAGCATTAACAGTTTAACATTATAACTGACATGTACTTTTATCATTTTAATGGAGCAGTAGACACTTTCATTCTTAAACAGTTCTGCTTATCTGTGTTTCCAGCTAATTCAGAGCATCAGTGCAGTGGATAAAGATCATTCAGCAGCAAGCCACCATTTTTACTTCTCATTGGCTCAGGAGGCCACAAACAACTCACGCTTTACTGTGAAAGATAATCAAGGTAGTGTCGTTATGGCCTTTCTAATGAAAGATGCATGGTTCTAATGCTTCTTACATCATCAATTTTAAAGAAAATCCACTTAAAATGTTATTGTAACTAAACAGCAAAAGATGATATCATGTCAAGGAAAGAAATAAATCTGATATGAAAAATACAATTATTCCTTGAAGTTTATATTCTTAATGTAGCAGATAGAGGGATTGAAAAATTACATATTTATTAATTTATTCATTAAAAATTACCTATTTATCTATGAAACAAGATTAACAGAAAGAGATTGCTGTTAGTACAAGTCTGTTACTTCAGCATTTCTGCAAAAAAAGGAGAAGAGAAGGCTCTGGTGACACCTCACTGTGGCCTTCCAGTACTTGAAGAGGAGCTTATAAACAGGAGAGAGACAGACATAATGGAGCAGGGAGGAATGACTTTAAACTGAAAGAGGACAGATTTTGGTTGGATGTTAGGTGGAAATTTTTTACTCAGAGGGTGATGAGGCACTGGAGCAAGTTGCCCAGAGAAGTTATGAATGTTCTATCCCTGGAGGTTTTCAAGGCCAGGTTGGAAGAGGCCCTGGGCAGCCTAATCTAGTGGGTGGTAACTGAGCCCACGACAGAAGGGTAGAACTGGGTGGGCTTTATTATCCCTTGCAACCCAAGACGTTCTATGATTCTATGATAAATAGTAACATGATCTTAGTTCCTAAGAAAACTGCTTAAAGGACATTCCTTTGTTACTGATACCATCACACAAACGACTTCTATATGCATTTTATTGTTATTCTAAACAATAATTCTGAATAGTGGTTGCCAAGACATTCTCCATCATATTTGAAAAGTTGTGGCTGTCAGGTGAAGTTCCCAGTGACTGGAAAAAGGGAAACATCACTCCCATTTATAAGAAAGGGAGGAAGAAGTACCTGGGAATTACAGGCCAGTGAACCTCACCTCTGTGCCTGGAAAGATCATGGAACAGATCCTCCTAGAAGACATGCTAAGGCACATTAGGGATGAGCGGGTGATTGGAGACAGCCAACACGGCTTTACCAAAGGAAGGTTGTGCCTGACCAATCTGGTGTCCTTCCATGATGGAGTGATGGCATCAGTGTAAAAAGGGAAGGTGACCGATGTCAACTACCTGGGCTTTTGCAAGGCCTTTGACATGGACCCCACCACACCCTTATCTCTAAATTGGAAAGAAATGAATTTGAAGGGAGGATTATTTGGTGGATAAGGAATTGGTTGGAAGGCTGTAGACAGAGGGTTGTAGTAAATAGCTCTATGTCCAGATGGAAGCTGCTGATAAACGGTGTTCTCCAGGGGTCTGTCTTGGGACTGGTACTCATTATCATCTTTATCAATGACATAGATGATGGAATTGAATGCACCCTCTGCAAGTTTACTGATGACACCAAGCTGAGTGGTGCTGTTGACACAATAGAAGGAAGGAGTGTCATCCAGAGGGACCTCGACAAACTCAAAAGTTGGGCCCATGTGAACCTAATGAGGTTTAAAAAGGCCACATGCAAGGTTTTGCGCTTGAATTGGAGTTATCCCAGATATATATACAGACTGGGAGAAGAACTCCTTGAGAGTAGCCCTGCAGAGAAGGACATGGGGGTCCTGGTGGCTGAAGAACCGTATATGAGCCAGAAGTGTGCACTTGCAGCCCAGAAGACCAGTGGTATCCTGGGCTGCATCAGAATAGGGGTGACCAGCAGGGAGAGGGAGGTGATTGTCCCTCTCTACTCTGTCCTTGTGAAGCCTCATTCAGAGTACTGCATCCAGGTCTGAGGCCCTGAACACAGGAAAGATGACGGGCTTTTGGAGAAAGTCCAGAGGAGGGCCACAAAGATGGCCAGAAGGCTGGAGCACTTCCCCTACAAAGACAGGCTGAAGGAACTGGGCTTGTTTAGCCTGGAGAAGACTGCAGGGAGACCTCATTACAGCCTTCCAGTATTTAAAGGGAGATTATGAACAGGAGGAAAACCAAATTTTACAAGGTAGATGGTGACAGAACAAGGGGGAATGGTTTTAAACTAAAGGAGGGAAAGTTTAGATTGGATGTCAGGTGGAAGTTTTTCACTGAGAGGGTGGTGAGATGCTGGAACAGGTTGCCCAGAGAAGTTGTGGATGCCCCATCCTTGGAGGTGTTAAAGTCCCCATTGGATGGGGTCCTGGGCAACTTTATCTAATACTTGGTCTAGCAGGTACTTGGCAGTACTTGGTCTGCAGCAGGGAGGTTGGAACTTGATGATCCTTGAGGTCCCTTCCAACCCAAGTCATTCTGTGATTCTGGTACTGATACTGACAAAGACTGTTAAAAAGAGTGGTGTAGAGGGATATCAAGCAAAACCAGTCTGAGGCAAAAATGTAAATTCAATAACTGATTAAGCTGCAGATAACACCACCACTTAGATTTAGTCTTCTGAGACTACGAAGAACTTCTTCAGACTCATTACACACTGCTCTTACTGAATTTGATAATGTTCTGGCTAACTGAATAAACAAATGGAACTAAGCTTTGGAAAGTTTAGAACGTGTTAAATGGCAAACTGCTTTTCTCAGTATCTCCAAAGTTAAAGACAATGTTTTAATAGATGTTTTAGCTCCCATCTCAGTCTCACTCAGTGCCAGGAGGACATAGCTTGTCACATTAAGGTCAAATTGTGTAAAAACAGAGAGCTATTCCCACCTTTGCTCATTCTGCCAAAATTCAAGAAAAGCAATGCACTAGACAGAATGTCCAGTTTCTTTTCATGACTATTGATATGAGAAAAAAATATATTTTCAATCACGTGTTCAGCCCACAATCTCTATCTTTCCACTGCATTTCATGGAAGCTGAGCAAACTGGATAGTTCTAGGCAGAGGTAAAAGTGAGTCTACAGATCTGGAACATTTTGTCTCTCTAAACTTTGACTGAGAGGCATGGAAGGTCTTCAGTATACTGTTTGGATAAATATTTTATGCAGTTAATTGTAGAAATGTGTGAAGTTTTTTTGCTTTATTTTGTTTTTGTTGTTTTTCTATACACACATATACGCACAAGCAGTAATTCACTGACATGATAAAAGTCTTGATATATAAATATTTATATTTTTTCTTCTTTCCATTATACATAGAATTAGGTAGTGTCAATTTGTTTTCCAACAAGCTAAGTTTCAGATTCAAAGTAGTTGATATGCAGCAGGAGCTGAACTTAAGCTGCTTATTGGGATTTATACAGAACTGATTTCTAAACACTAATAGTTAAACACAAAGCAAGGTGAGAGCCTCTAGCAACTTTTCCTTCGTTTAGATAATAAGAGCTCAGCTAGCTCCAGTTTTGAGTCAAGGAAAGAAATAAAAAGATTATTTTAATGGACTTCTTTGCTTTCTCTTCTTTCACTTGCCACATGCTCTCTCTGTGTGCTGTCAGGCAATCTTTTGGAGCCTTTTCATTGGTTAACTGTCTATATTTCATCTGTGCACTGCTGGATTGTTAGCAGCTGGTTGCTTGGAATAATTTTAAGAGCCAATTAATTGGCCTGGGCAGGTGTCAAATGCTGAACACAGTAGGATTTTTTACCTTTGAAAATTAAAAACACAACTTTAAAGAAAAAATTTATTAATGAACCTGGAAAACATATGACAAAATAAATGCAATTATTCACAATTCACATGAGAAAAGAGCACAAATTCATAACAAGCTGTACTTTCTTAACTTTGGTAATATTGAACTATTGTTTTTAAATAGGTTAGATTCCACTGGATTTTTATTGTTTTTGTTAAAAAGTGTTGAATGTGTATCATGTATAATTTATCTTCTAGATAACACAGCTGGAATTTTCACAGCAAAAAGTGGCTTCAGTAGACAAGAGCAGTTTTATTTCTTCTTACCGATCTTAATTCTGGATAATGGATCCCCACCACTTACGAGCACAAATACACTCACTGTCACTGTCTGTGACTGTGACACTGAAGTGAACACCTTACACTGTCGATATGGAGCTTTCATGTATTCCATGGGTCTCAGCACAGAAGCTTTAGTTGCTGCTTTAGCTTGCATACTAATACTCCTGGGTAAGTATGAGTAAGAGAAATAGTTGTTTTCTTTTGCAATAGTTTTTATCATGTGACAAAGATGTTCCCCAGATTGGAAAAAGGGAAATACTGCCCTACTGAGAAAAAATGTAATAAAGCAAATCTTTCATTTCTTTTCTGCTTTCTAATTTTATTTTTACAACTTTAAGGAAAATTGAGTCGTAACACAATGCCTTAAAAGCTGTCTTTAGTTGAGCCATGATTTTAATTATTCATCCATCATTAATAGCAATAAAGATCTGGGAAGACAAAGTCCATACTGAGCCCAGGTAAAGCTGAGACAGCACTGTGAAAGGAGATTGGTTAGTATAATAATACATTAGATGGAGAAGTAGTCATTCTGAGTTATGCCAATTGTACAGATAAGATTGATGCAATATAATAAAAGAAAATACTCTCAGAAAGCAAACTCTGTCTATAGTAACAAGCAGAGTGTTCCTTTGTCCAGGATGCTCAGTCTGGGAAAGAGGGGACGTGGGGAGAATCTTGTCAATATGTTTAAATCGTTGAAGGGAGGGTGCAAAGAAGGTGGAGCAAGGCTCTTTTCAGTGATGTCTAGTGCCAGGACAAGAGGCAACGGGTACAAACTGGAGCACAGGCAGTTGCCCCTGGACATCAGGAAGAACTTCTGTGCTGTACAGATGGCTGACTACTGGCAAAGGCTGTCGAGAGAGATTGTGGAGTTTCCTCCTTAGAGATCTTCAGAAGCCACCTGGACATGGCTCTGCTTGACCATACAGTATGACTTCATCTAATCTATAATAGCATATAAAGCACATAATCACTAACTAACCATAAGAAAACTAAGGCTTGAAAATGATATCTGGCAGCTCTATTCTTAAATTGTATTTTGATCTGCTGTAGTACCAATACAAGAAAAAAAAGAGTAATCCAATAAAGCTAAAGGAATTATTTTCGTGTTACAGTAGGAAAAAAAGTAATTGAACAAGTTAAAATCACTCATATTCAGTATTCTGTCCACAAGCTCATGGTTTTATTTTTCTTAACATAAGGCATAAAAACTTGATCTCCTTATTTCCTGTTGTTTTACCTTTGATCTTCCAACTGAATCTCTAGGTGGGAACTCATTGAAATTTGTCCTAAAATGTATCCCTATAATTTAGTCCTACAGTTACATGAGTTGCACAGAAGGAACCTGCTTATGAGTTATGAATCAGGAGCTTTATACGTCTTTGGGATCTCAGGATTATGTGACATGAAACATAATAGCCACCAAAAAAATAAAACAACTTCTTACTTACCTCTCAGAACAATTTGGCTGGATAGGATGGGGATTAAAACAATGAAAGAGTACTTCATAATTGTTATCTAGATGGGAGTACTCTTGGCCAGATACTAGCCTTTTTTTGACTCCATAGTAAAGTCCAGGAATATAACAGTTCCCTCACTTCCAAGCCCTAGCTTCCAACAGAGAAAACAGGAATACATGATAGGGATTGTCATTTCTAGACTTCCCTGCCCATCTAGAGTCACTAAATTTGAGCTTTCCTTGTCCCAGACAATTTTCAGTAGTGGCACTGAAATGCAGCTCCCTTGACTGAAGTACCTTCCTTTTTGTCAGTGCAATCTTACAGATGGGCCAGAGGCATGTTGCAGGACATCTGAATTTCGTCACTTTGTGGTATGTAGAGTTGAGGACCAGCCAAATATGTCACTGCTTTATCTAGGACATACGTGAAATTATTCATCAAGGGCTTCTTGGCCACTTGCAGAGATGTTCTCTCTCTGAAATAAGTTTTATGTTAGTATTTCATGATCATATGAAGCACTACATAGGGAAATGAGGTGTCTCATATCCCTAAAGGAGGTAAAATGCTGTAATTGGCAGTTGTAACATGTTGTGTCCTGAGTAAAAATATACAGTTCACAAACAGATTACTTATTGAATAGAACTGTGGTAAGGCTTAGATAAAGAAAATGAAGTCACAGAATCACAGAATCATAGAGGTTGGAAGGGACCTCTGAGAATCATCTAGTCCAACCCCTCTGCTAAAGCAGGTTCCCTAGAAAGGGCTGCACAGGAAAGCTTCCAGACAGGTTTTGAGTATCTCCAGAGAAGAAGATGCCACAACCTCTCTTGGCAGCCTTTTCCAGTGCTCTGTTATCTTCAAAGTAAGGAAGTTATTTCTCACATTTGCATGGAAATTCCTGTGTTCCAGTTTTTGTCCAATGCCCCTTGTGTTGTCATTAGGCATCATTGAAAAGAGCCTGGTCCAATCCACTTGACATCTGACCTTTAGATATTTCTGTTGTTAAGATCCCCTCAGTCCTCTTCAGGCTGAACAGTCCCAAGTCTCTCAGCCTCTCCTTATAAGGCTCCAGTCCTGTAGCCATCTTTGTGGCTTCCCACTCTCTTCAGAAGTTGCTTGTCTTTCTTGAACTCAAGAGACCAGAACTAGACACAGTACTCCAGATATGGCCTCACCGGAGCAGAGTAGAGGGAGAGGATAATCTCCCTCAACCTGTTGGCCACACTCTTTTAATGAATCCCAGGATACCATTGGCCTTCTTGGCCACAAGGGCATACTACTGGCTCATGGCCAACCTACTGCCCACCAGGACACCTAGGTCCTTCTCTGTCAAGAATCATTAATGTCTGTGAATGTCATAGAATATTTAAAATGGATCATTCAGCTAAAATGAAATGACAAAGGATTAACAAAAATAGATTTAAATAAAATTTATAAAAAATGTTTTTATATATTAAATCAAAGCTGTTCTAATTCATATGCCTCAGCACTAACTACTGCTACAGCATCACACAAAATTTAGTGATAGTCTTCAAATTTCCAAATCAATGTAGTATAAACAATTGAACCACACCCTGCATGATCCATGGAACTGAATTATTTTCTACCAGTTGAGGAGGGTATCTCACTCATTGTCTCATTTTTTGTCCATTCTTCCTGGGTCTTTCATCTGAGAGAAAGATTAAAAGCTTGAAATTTTGAATGTAAAATTGATATATTATGTGATAAAGCAAAACAGTTTCAAAAAAGTCTGTTTCCATGACTGCTTCCAACTCTTATATACTCAAAGAATTGCTTCCTTTCACTAACCCATTTTATAAGTCCCTCTGTAGTTGTTTTTCTACCACATACCGTACTAATCTCAAATCCATAAAATCCATAAAAATCACTGCTCTATAAATTTGTTGAGATAGCTTCAAATAGCTGCAATTGTTGTGATATTAGTAAACATTATTTTTAAAGTCTTTCCAGGCACATTGAAAGTCTCCATCTCTGTTTGTATTTCCTATTTTTTTTTATTATTACTATTATAATTATTATTTTTGTTTGTGTTTTTGTTTGTCTTGTCAGTGTTCTTTTTGGCAATTATAGCCATAAGACAGCAGAAGAAGAAGACTCTCTTTTCAGAGAAAGTAGAAGAATTCAGAGAGAACATTGTCAGGTATGATGATGAAGGAGGTGGGGAGGAGGACACAGAAGCTTTTGATATTTCAGCACTGAGGACAAGCACTGTCTTGAGAATGAAAAAACCTCGAAAGAACATCACCACAGAAATCCACAGCCTTTACAGACAGTCTCTGCAGGTTGGTCCTGATAGTGCCATCTTCAGGCAATTCATTTCAGAAAAGCTTGAAGAAGCCAATACAGACCCTAGTGCTCCTCCATATGACTCACTTCAGACCTATCTGTTCGAGGGGACTGGCTCTTCAGCAGGATCTCTGAGCTCCTTAGGCTCAAACACGTCAGATATGGATCAAAATTATGACTACCTTGTAGACTGGGGACCTCACTTTAAACAGCTTGCAGGCATATATACTTCAAATAGAAGTGCTAGGGATTAGTTACTGTTTGATCATTTGATTTTTTTGTTAAATTCTCAGCAACTAAAAACAGCTCTGAATTTTTTAAAAAGGAGATCATCCCACATTCAAACATGAAAGTAAAGACCCAATTCTTGGATGTGGAGATCTTCTGAAAAATCATACCAGGCCTATCGTGACAGGCACTCTCCATTTGAAAATTCAGTAAAGAAAAATTATGCTGCTTTGGATATCGAGGCCGCATTCTGGGTATAGATAACCTGGATCGTTCAAGTGCAGATGAAGGAATATAAGCCATAAATGAATATTGTAAATATTCTGTTGTCCATAAGCTTTAAACTATTTCCAAAGTTATGACAGACTTTTGCTGTTGCAGTTGAATATATCTATTAACCAAAGTTAAACATGCGTATTTGTATAATGCTTCATGATATAAATATACTTGTGTGACAAAGTAGACTGTAGCTTTTCTAATAAAATTGTCAGATGCACTTAATAAAATCATCTATTGTTCATGGGATGAGAAAACTAAAACAAGTCTCTTTTCTGATCAGTGTGAAAATAAAGACATATTACAACATCAGCAAGTATTTGATAATAATTTCTTTAATGAAACTATTGGGAAATATATAAAACCAATACTTAATTTAGCAAATAAGATAGGAAAAAAAAGGTTAGGTCAAGTTAAAATCAATACTCAACTTAAATACTGCAATTGACCTCATTATGTTACTGTAATTACCACAAAATATTATCCAAACATAGACATTTATCCTTTTATTAAGAGTTTAAAAAATGGCTGATTTACCAGCATACATTTTTTTTATTATGAAATATAAAATTATCTGCACTAATCAATTTTATTATAACAGTATTAGGGATCTTTAAAATGCTAAGCTGACGGTTATAAAACTTTATGTATAACATTAGATAATAAGATATTAAAATGCTTTAATGTTAATCCACTTCTGAAAATGATCCTGTATCATTCTGTTAGACTCAAATCAGACTTCAAAATTAATTTCCGATTGTATTTTTTACAAATATTCTATAAGGAATACAAAGGTATCTCAGGCAATTTCTGTACTCTTACACATGCAGCTACCCAGCAGCTGTTTTGGATCTAAGGGTCATTGAATAATGAAATATGTTCATCAAAATGATCTGTCTAGAAAAACAGACCTATCTATTTTTTATTTGTCTCTCTGCCATCAGCTGCCTATTATACAGAAATTCAGTGAATTTTTTTTTCTTTTAAGCTCTTAAGTAAGAATTACCACTGAATTACAAAAAGCCAGGCAAAGCTTATGAAAGAAAGAAAAAAATAATCACATATCACATAATCTCTGCAGTGTTTGCTACAATTGCTGTTCACCAAGGGAAAACAAGAGATATAGGTTAAGTGAAAATGCGACCTTGTAGAGTTCAAGTTAATGTCAGCTAAAAATTTAACATATGGAGGAGTTTGAAAATCAGAAAAGATGTCCAGTGTGATGTCTGGTAAGGGCAGAAACACTATTCATGATATTAATTTCTGAAAAATTCTGGGGGATCATAAAACCATGTGAAGGTAAGTATCGCAAAGAAAAACTGGTTCTCTTCAGGCTCATGCTAGGCTCCCTGTATGAGTGACAACAAAACACTTTTAAGAGATACATAATTAAAGCACTGTATTGATGACTCTAACACTTGTGTTCAGTGGCTCTCAAGTAGATGTAATTTTTTGGGGTTTTTTTTTGAGATAATAGTGTACATATTAATCACTTGCTCCATGTAGCAAAGAGAAAGAGAGTGTCCTGATTCTTTGGAGATGGTGAGAACTACAGTTTTAGTATTAGGGTTATATATTTATGCAGATTTTACTCTAAATAAATCCTTATTCCACAGATGGTCTCTGTGGCATTAATAGAATTTCTCATACTTTCATGTTGTATTTAGTACAAATAGGATAAAAATGTCTGATCCTTTCTCAATCCAGATAGTTTGTCTGTTTAGATGGGGAAATAGCTTTGAATACCTAGCCGTGTTTCCTCAGATACCATGATTTCCTCTGTTGACTGTAATGAACTTTAATGAAGAACAATTTTTGTAAACAATGTATGTTGTTGTCATATCCAGTGACTTCTATATGAAAAAGAACAACAACCAACAATAGTTTTCAGATGTTCGTTATCCCAAAATGTGTAAGTCTGTGTTCATACAGCAGAGAAAATGAGTGTTTAGCTCTGAAGTATGAAACTACTCATGGTTATTATTGGGCCATATCTTGTTAGGCTCCTGATATTCTAAGTCAAATCTATTGATTTCTTTCCACATGTGAAAAAAGAATCATTGGACTGACCAAGTAACTTCATGTTTCTTTTGATATTTTGTAATTAATTTAGCTGAAAAATATCTGCAAAAAATTTTTATAGATATAGAAAATATTTATAGAAAATCTTATGATAGCAGATTGCCATTTCTTACTCATTATTGTGATGGGAAAAGGGGAAGTTTATTTGTTGATTCATCCAAAATAAAATGGTTTCACTTAATTTTCATTTTGTTTATCGGGATGCAGGATTTTTTATTGTAACACAGAAAAGCTCCCCTGCTTGCCACCAAAGATAATCTCCATCTTTAACTCACATAATTTTTCTATCATCTTTTCCCACAGATACTGTCATTACATTTCTTACTTTGCATTTGAAATTTACATTGGAAATGTGGTTGTTTTAACACTCATTCTTTACTGTAGGGGGTAACCCTGTCAGGTGAGAGTAGAATATTTTTGAAAAGACAGTGTGTGCTTTATGTTTTAAAGTCAGATCTAATGTATGCTAACTAAGGAGTAGAAGTTGAAGGAGATTATGTTATTTCACATACTGGCAAAGACTATATTTATCCTTGATCCAGATTATAAACAAACAGAAAAGAAGTTATAAGAAAGCTATCAGTAGCTACTTATAAAGCCTGTAAGATTTCTCTACTAGAAATGTATAAAGTAAAATATAATGAATTAGTATTTTGTAAAAAGTTGATACATTTTACAGTATTTTGTATCTTTTTAAAAGAAAAAATATAATTTTTTTTAGGATATACATGTCTATATCAGCCCTATGTCTCTTACAGTGATTGTCTCTCTCTATTCTGCCCTCGTGAGGCCCCATCTGGAGTACTGCATCCAGGTCTGGGGCCCCCAGTACAGGAAAGATGTGGAGCTGTTGGAGAGGGTCCACAGGAGTGCCACAAAGATGATCAGAGGGCTGGAGCACCTCCCCTATGAAGACAGACTGAGGGAGCTGGGCTTGTTCAGCACGGAGAAGAGAAGGCTGCGGGGCGATCTCATTGCAGTCTTCCAGTATGTAAAGGGAGATTATAAACAGGGGGGGAACCAACTTTTCAAAAGGGTAGACAGTGACAGGACAAGGGGGAATGATTTTACGCTGAAGGAGGGAAGGTTTAGATTAGACATTAGGGGGAAGTTTTTTACCAAGAGGGTGGTGAGGCGATGGAACAGGCTGCCCAGAGAAGTTGTGGATGCCCCGACCCTGGACATGTTCAACACCAGGTTGGATGGGATCCTGGGTAGCCTGATCTAGTACCAGATCTGGAGGTTGGCGGCCCTGCCTGTGGCAGGGAGGTTGGAATCTGATGATCCTTGGGGTCCCTTCCAACCCAGGCCATTCTATGATTCTATGATTCTATGATTTATATATATGATGTGTTTCTTATGACATTGTTATGAGAAAATTCATTTCAGTCATTACAAATTACACGGAAGAAGAATTAACTTCACAAATGTTACCTTGCACAACTGTTTCAGAAGCTTATGAGCTTCAACAACATTTTTTTATATACTGCTTCTCTATGTAAGCCTTATAAATGTCAAAACAACCCCCATTATTTGCACTGCAGATGCATGAGATAAAGAACTAGATGGCCTTAAAGAATAGAATAGAATAGACAACAGAAAATAGATAAAATGTAATGGCACAAAATACAAGATAATCCACTGGACATTTATCCAGAATAATGAAGCAAGAAAAAGGATATTACAGAAGCATAAAATCATAGGGGTTAGAAGGCAAGCATCTAGTCCAACCACCCTGCTAAAAGCAGGTTCTCTACAGTAGGTTGCACAGGAAAGAATGCAGGCAGGTCTTGAATTTCTCCAGTGAAGGAGACTCCACAACCCCTCTGGGCAGCCTCTCCCAGTGCTCTGTCACTCTCTCTGTAAAAAAGTTCTTCCTCACATTTGTGCAGGACTTCCTGTGTTCCAGATTTTGCCCATTGCTCTTTGTCCTGTCACTGAGCACTACTGAAAAGAGCCTGGTCTCATCCGTTTGACTTTAGATATTTATAAACAGTGATGGAATCACCTCTCAGTCTTCTCCAGGCTGAACAGTCACAAGTCTCTGAGCCTTCCCCTTGTAAGGGAGATGATCCAGGACCCTAATCATCTTTGTAGCACTCTGCTGGACTCTTTCTGGAAGAGTCCTGCCTTTCTTGAACTGGAGAGCCGAGAACTGGAGACAATATTCCAGATGTGGCTTCACTGGAGCAGAGTAGAGGAGGAAGAGAACCTCCCTTGACCTGCTGGCCATGCTCTTTTTAGTGCATTCCAGAATACCATTGGTCTTCTTGGCCACAAGTCACAGTGCTGGCTCATGGACAACTTGTTGTTCAACAGGTCTCCTGGGTCTTTCTGCACAGATCTCCTTTCCAGCAGGTCAACCCCTAACCTGTACTGATGCATGCAGTTTTTCCTACCCAGGTATAGGACCACTTGACCTTGTTAAACCTCATAAGGTTCCCCTTCATCAACTTTCCAGCCTGTCCAGGTCTTGCTGAATGACAGCACAGCCTTCTGGTGTGTCAGCCACTCCTTTCAGATTCATCTTATCAGGAAACTTGCTGGGGGTGCATTCTATTCCTTCATCCAGGTCATTGATGGAGATGATGAACAAGACGGATCCCTGGTGAGCACTGCTAGCTACAAGCCTCCAACTAGACACTGCACTACTGATCATAACCCTCTGAGCTCTGTCAGAGCTCAATTCACCTCACTGTCCACTCACGTATCCCACGCTTTCAAAGTTTCATTGCAAGCTTGTTATGGGAGAGTGTCACAAGGAAGAGTTGCTCAGAGACCTGATGATTCACAGAAAGCTGTTTTACTGTCACCATTTGGGGCTTGTAAGTTTCTGTGTCAAATGAGTCGAGCAAGCAGAAGAGTAAAGATCCTGAACTGCAGAAAAGTTGATCTCATCTTATTTAGGACACTGGCAAGCTTTACACCCTGGGATACTTCTCTAAAGACAAAAGGGGCCTTGAAGTGCTAGCTGATCATCAAGGACAACCTCATTAAATGAACTGAGAAGGAAACAGAGGAGAGATGGCAGAAGGCCATGTTGGCTGAATGGAGAATTCCTGGCAGATTAAATACAACAAAAGAACCCTGCAGAAGGTGAAAACACAAACAGGCTGTACAGGAAGAGTGTAAAAACACTGTTTGGGCATCCATAAATGCAATTTTGAAAGTAGATTTGAAACTGTGGAAGGATGTGAATGTCAACAATAATGCCTTATATAGTACACTAGTTAGAAAAGGAAAACAGTGAAAGTGTGGGTTCACTGAAGAATGAAGCAGTCAGTTCTGTGTTGAGGCACATGGATAAGACCAACTTGCCTAACACCTTCTTCACAGACAAAATCAGCCATCAGGCTTCCCCATAAACTAGACTTAGGGGCAGAATTTGGGGAGAGAGGCACTATTCCAAGAAGAAAAGATCAATATGGTGAATTACATTGTGGACATAAAACTAGATGGATCATTGTACTCAACTGGTTGCAACAGGCCACAAGTATCCAATCTACTGGTATTCCTTAGGGGCTATTACCTCTTATTGTCTTCAACAATGCTCTAGATAAAGGTACAGAATGCACCTTTAGAAAGCAAAGAACACCAAACTGGGAGGAACATTCAATATGCTGAGGGGCAGGGATACCCTCAGAAGACACTTGACAAAGCTAGACACACTGGCTGACATGCAACTGAACTTCTGCAATATGCTGAAACGATAGGGAAACGTTACTCTATGTAGGTGTCTTGCTCTAACAATGCCACTTACTCATATGAATAGTAGAATTAATTCATAAAGATTTAAATAAAAAAACAGCAACAAAACACAAAACCAAGAGGCATCCAAACGCCACTAGTAAACTTGAAGATAAAGCAACTGTTTGAGCCTGGAGTTTCACATGCTAATATTCAGTCATCTCTTTGCTTAGCTAAGAAAGGAAAGCAACGTGTTAGGCAATTTAACTTTAGGTATAATATTTTCCAAACAGTTACATTCAGAAATATTCTAGCTTGAAGAAAGGACAGGTACACAATAAATAGCATAACCATCTGCTTATCTAGAAAGCTGTTAGTACACAGATGAGCTCAAAGTATATGCTTTCTGTTTGTTTCAAGAAGTATAAACATTTTTCTTTGCCAATACTGTAATGTGTATATGTAGGCAGAGAAAGTATACGAACTGTTTTCACAGATAAAAAAGCATCATCCTAAAACCAACTCTTGCTTACTTCTTTTTTTGATCACACTTAGAAGCAATGAAACATATGTGAATTTCCCGACTTCTTGGGAATTTAATACCCCCAATCATTTTTCAGAAGTTGCCACATCCTAAAAATTGTTAGTTTGAATCCAGCTTTATCAGAAGGGCTTTTTGTACTCTTACATTCTTACCATTACATCTCTTAATAGCTGTTAAAGAGGAAACCCTAAAACTTGTTTGTTAGAGAGGAATGTGGGAAGACATGAAAGAAACAAGAAGGCATGCAACTCAAAATAAAATAGAAATTGTCACAAGCCGTATTTGAGAACAAAAAGTAAAAATAAACAAGCAAAGAGCCTTTTACAGATCTTGAAAATGCATGCTTTAGAGACGAATCTGGGATACAAACATCAATTTTCTTTTGTCTGTGATTGTTTTAAAATGACACTACATCCCTGACCCATCTTCTAAGCTTTCAAAAGTATGTATGTGGAAACAGTGTAAATATAGAAAAACATAATTCTCTGATAGACAACCATTTTCTTCAATTTTATCTTCACTCTTTTTTTTTTTTTTTTTTANATGCATTTTTTTTTTCCTTTTTTTTTTTTTTTTTTTTAAGCTGTGACATATTCCAGGTAGCAGTCCAGACCAACTTGACATTATAGCTTAGAAAAACTTCCTTCCTTTGGTCCTTTTTTTTTTTGTTATTTCTTTTATCATACATGAATCCTCATTAAAAAGTTAATAATCGAATTTGCAACATATATTCTAAATATCTGCCATCTGAGACTGATTTGCTGCCCAATGCATTCTTAATCCTAACTTATGCAAAGCAAATTGAAAGTAATAAAAAATAATAATAATAATACATACCTAAGGATTTTTTTTGAAGATATTTTTCTTTTTAGCAAGATAGGATTGTCAAATCAGGGTAATCGGTCACCTACACTACAAGGAACCATATCTGAAAAGTCCTTAAAATAATTTAATTGTAGGGATATTTATACTGATTTTTTAAGAAAGCATAGAGTTATTTACTGGTGGTAATATTTCATGCAGGTTTGCTTAGACTAATGGATGGGAAAGAAAAACACTAAACAGTTGCAGAGTTGGAAATTCATAGTATCTGAGAAGCACATGGGCTCATTAGGACTAGACTCATACTCTAACACTAAGTAGTTTTATAGACTGGTACACTAGCAAAACAATTCTGAAATTATTTGTCCAACACTTTCATACTAGTGTCATTCTGCGTTGCTGAACTTGCCTAAAAACCTTATTGAGAACCCTATCAGTTGGCTATTAGTTTTCTGCACATCATCGCAAAACATCAAAGTAAAACCCTGAGACTAAGCTTTTGGCTTTTTGAACCTCTGTTCTAATATGTCTTCATTGTTGTCATATGCTTATTTGCAGCATTGAAAGCTCTCGTGGACTGAACTTACTTTGCAAAGTTATTGAAACAATTCTAACAAACTATATCTGCCTCTTTTTATTTTTACTTTTCTGCTGAATGCAGAAAGTAGGTTTTATATCTATTTAAGTAGTGAATTTTTATTGCATTACAAGAGACCCAAAGAGCCAGTGATTACTGAGAATTACTGCACAAGCAGCTTCCACTAAGTAGATGATTATATAGATCCTTTCATGCTCCTGTATTAACTTAAATGCTGATTATTATGGTTCTTTTTCATTTTATTTCTTTCTTTTTTCTTTTTGTTTCTTCCTTTTTTGCCTTAAGATGGTTCATATGGGTTCAAGTCTTTGCATGTAAAGCATAAATGTGCTACTGCAGGGTCTACTTTATATACCACAGAGCTCATTGGTGGGAAAATTCTGATATCTAGGATTAGCTTCACATTGTGATTAACTTTTCAGTGGCAGAAGGACGGGATCTTTAATTCTAAGTTGTAATAAGTTTATGTCAGCTATCAGTTGAACGCTTTGGTTAGAAATGTACTGTTCTCACATTAAATGTATTTATTCTACATCTGCTTCTTTTTTACAGCTTCCCATAAACCAATTCTGCAAATAATTCTTATTCTTTCTTAATGGATTAATTTTAAAATAAATTCACACAAGATTTTCAAGCTTCAGTATTTCACAATTGATTTTCACTCAAAGTGAATTTTCTCTTGATTCAGACATAACTGTTAATGCAGTTTCTACTGTTAAACAAATCAGGCCTGTTTGTGTTTTACCTGTTGCTGTGGTTTGACCTAGCAGATAGCTAAGTCCCACACAGTTATTTGCTCACCCTCTCCCCGCCCCAAATGGGATGGGGAAGAGAATTAAAAGAAAAATACAATTGAACTCGTGGGTTGGGATAAACACTATTTACTAAGATAGTAAAGAAAGTAAAAGAAATACCAGTACATATATATATATATGTAAGAAATAGTAGAATGTTGTTTTTGCAGGACCCTCCTTCTTGTCTCCCAATTTCCCTAACCTTCACCAAAGGATCTAGAACATACCTGAAACCCCCTCCAAACATCTCCCACAGGACCCCAAAGTCCTCTTAGAGATCCCCTCTCCAAGCTAGAGAGTATAAGATCCGTTTATACTTGTATCGTCTTTTCTTCTGTATCTGCATCCTTCGTTTGGACATGTGCTGTTCTGCTCTCTAAGATTGTAGGAGAAGGATTCCTTGCTGCAGAATGTGCTGTACCTTATTTACGATACCGTGTGTCAGGATGGTATAAACAGAACACTGTGACCAAGGAGGCCAGTTTAAACACAGCATATCGCAGCAATACAGGGTATAGTTTTGGCTAATTCTTGGGAACAAGGCCGGAGAGTCTGTGCTTCTGAAGGGCACCAGGAGCAGGCCTGAATTTGTTCAAAGGTTACTCGGAAAAAGGGACAATGCTTAAACCGACCATGAAGCAAAGAGGGGAGGAGAATTAGAAAGAATTATACCCAAGTCGTAATCAGGTGCAGGACATTAGGCAGTATCGGATAGGTTGTAGACTGTAAGCCCTGAAGTACTCAACCAATGAGGAACCAGGGCAGGGGGAGAATAAAAACTGCTGTACATTTCTGCTAGGTCACCTGCTTTGCAAAGTGTCAATAAAGGGCCATTCACCTAATACTCTACCTGAGCCTAAGTCATTGGCCATCGAGCATTTCTCACATATATGTATATATATACAAAAAAATAGATGATACACAGAGCAAGGGCTCACTGCCAATATCCAGATAGCAGCAGCCCCTCCTCCTGACTAACCCTCTTCCGTAAAGATCCCATGATGTCATATGGTATGGAATTGCTCTTTGGTCAGTTTAGGTCAGCTGCCCTGGTCCTGTCCCCTCCCTGTCCCCAGCTCCTTGTGTCCCCCTAACTGCTTTGCTGAGGAACTGAATATGTCCTTGGCTCTGTTCAACACTGCCAGGTGTTATCAGTTTTGTTTTTCTTCTGGGACCAAAACATAGCTTCATACCAGACACTATGAGAGAAGTGACTTCTGTTAGAAACAAAGACACCTGTATAGGTTTTGAGGAAGAAAAGGAACAGATAGGTAAATAATGAGGATGTAAAAGTCAACAAAATTCTTATCACAGTTTTGGAAACTTATTGGCTTAAAACTTGTTATTAGTTTTGGGATATTAGTGAAATAACAACAATCATGCTCAGAAAAAGCCTACCTATACAGTTCTATTGGTTAATTTTGAATCCCAGCTTGACCAATCATCACCCAAGAGCAATCTGGAATATTCAGTCTATAAGACATGATGGCTCTCTAATTATGAAATAGCGATTTTACTTTTTATCTTTATTTACATGATACGCTAAAGTATTTGATGTGTTCTGGTGATACACTCCCTGAAATAGATATAGATCCGTTGTAGAGCGCTTAAGGCCTATGTATTCCAAAACAGTTCCACCTAGGTGAGCTACTCTGTCTCAGAAACATCCATCAATTTGATTGAATTATAGGTTATTCAAACTCACATCCTCTTTCCATTAATCCAAGTTCAACATGTATCTACATCATGAGCTACATTCGCCACCAAGTACTGAAATTACAGTCATGATAAAGCTAAGTGTAAGAACAAACTGTTGCCCTGTATATACTGATCCACACATTTCAACAGTTAGAGATTATTTACTTTAATGCACACACAGACAAGGTCTTCTGTGTAAGGGCCCAGGAAGGTTTGACAAGTTCACCAAAGAATGCTGTGCAAAGTGATATCTAATGCAGCACAAAGAATTGTTTAGCATGCTCAAGCACAAAAATAAGCCCTTATAGAAGAAAGTATGCTAAACTCAGCTCCACTAGGCAGCTTCAGGATTGTAACTTGCTTTCAAATGGCTGTCCTGAAATCTATGTCTGCCTGTCTGCACTTCTCTGCACCTCTGTAACATTAACCTAGCCCTAACTTATTCTACGAGGATTATTATACTATTAGAGGTCAAATTCAAAAGAGCAGCTTCTCTGGGGAACAGACATTAGTATTTTCTGAGTTCTATTCCAAGAACATCCAATAACACTGCAAATTGCAGAAGTGGACCTTCCATTATAAATCACTTGTTTCTTCAAGTGGTGCTCTGTTTTCTAATTAATTGGTCATAGAAAGCTTACAGAAACTCGAGGTCAGAAATTGCAGAAAATTATGGGAGAGTAGTTGAGCACTTCAAACCAGCCATAAAAGAACAAAGGTCAAATTCTGCCTTTGAGCAGTACTCATGTTGGGTAGACTACAGCCTGAAAACATTCACTTTATGAAATAAACTTGAGCTATTTTTACTCAGCACAGAGCATGGAAAGCCAGATAATTTACTGCATTTGAGTAGCTGCGTCTTTTGTTTTGTCACTGTTATTGTTATAAGAAGTATGAAATATAAGAGATCCCAGCCAATGGAGAAACGTTACTGTGACAAATGAAGAATTTTGTAATTCTGCACAAACTGAGAAATCAAAGAAAAATCAAAGAAAAAAAATAAAGAAGTCTTTTATTAATAATAAAAAATGAAAGAATAAAAGTGGTTATAGAATGAGCTTTCATCATTGTGACTTCTCTATCATAGTGTCTCTTCTGCAGTGAAACTGTAGTGGTCCCTGCAGAGGCCAGGGAATGGAAGTTGCAAATGAAATAATAAGATCCCCCTTAAAGCAGACAAAGTTTAATAGTGGCAAGAACTACCCATCTTATCCTCCTTGCTGGTGATGAGGTCTGATCTTACATGAAATGCGTTACTCTCAGCAACACCCTCCATTTAGAAAGCAGATACACATTCCTACAGCAGTAGGGGGCAGACAATAGTAACTTGTTACCACTGGTAATAAAGTGACAGACTTCATAAATGAGCCATATTGGAGTGGGGAAGAGAGGAAGAAAAAGAAACCCATTTTCGTTATGAAGAGTTTCTACATCTGTGTACTATATGAAAAGCATTTGTTGTGTTTTCTTGTACCCAGTTCATGAAAATTTTTTTTTTTTTTACTATTTCTCAGATATTAAGAGTGAGGTTTGTGCTTCTTTTTGTATGTTATTTTGCCCACTAAGTGCAAACTAGAGAGCAAGCTAGGAAAGAAAACGCAGAGATTATTTAGCCTGGCAGCCTCAGACTGTCTGAAGACTGTATGGTTTTCTTAATAAATCCCAGTGCCTACATGATACATTGCCTGGCTGACGGTAAGCTAGGTTTGATGATTGATGTGAAAAAAGTAAGCAAACAAACACACACAAAACAAAGCAAAAAAAAAAATCCCAAACCTAGTGTTCAAAATGTTAGCCAGAAGGAATATTATTCCAGAATGAATTCCTCTAAAGTGTGATGAACTTTACCTGTACTGACTACCTAAGGAAAGTGAATAATTCAAAATTATTCCAAAATTCCTTGTAAGGCAATTCTAGTAGTGGCTCTCACACAGTTGGTATTCTTTGTCCTTAATGTGTTTTACAAAATTGTACATAAAGTGTCCACTGAGTCCATCAGGTTGCTTGGCTGAGATCCCTGGACAGAGAATTGGCACCAGGTAGGGCTGATAATTGTTCAGTATGTGATAGGATTTATATCACCAGCTATCACAGTTGATGGCACTTACTCATTCAGTTTCACTGAAATGACTCCTCTTTTTATCCTTATTCTTAGCAGAGGTTTCCTGTGTGCGAGGTTTTGCAGCTGTTATATCAGCTCTGCATATATACATATATATATACACACATATACATGTATATTCATAATGAAAATTTGAGACAATGACATTCATTTGGGTTTTCTTGCATGGTGGAATTACAAAATAAGGCCAGAGAAGAGAAAGCCAGTCTCGGTTTATGCTTTGTTGCGTTTCACTCCCACTCAGACTAAGCTTTCAGCCATTTATTTAAATACTAATTTCTTCCTTTATGACTGTATATCACTTTTATTGGCATTGCTTTTAAAATACATTAATATTTTTGTTCTGTTATATATTATCAACTGTCTGTATGAAGCAGCTGACAAAGTATTATTTTCATTTTCTATTTAAAAAGAGATTAAATACTTAGATTTTAAAAATAAACTTGTTTTTAAGAACAAAACATTGAAATATCAAGCATTTCAAAATTTAAACTAAATAACTGAATTTTTTTTGTATGGCTGTTGATTTTTGTTAGTTAAAAAAAAAATGACAAGAAAAACCAGAAAAAATAAAATAAATCTTCCTTGAGGATTTCTTTTAGTGAACCTTTTCAGGAAAACCTATAAAAATACTGCACACAAGCAGTGTACAGCTCTGCTTGTAACACTCATACTATTTAGTCTTTGACCTGTATTGCCATATGTAAGAGACTGTTTTGGAATCTTTTGTCTCAAAGTTTGCTGTGAGAACTCTCTTGTCTCAAAGTCTGCCCACCTGCCCGAAGGCTTGCAGACCAGGGACAATGAGAGACAAGCAGCCGCTAAACGGCCATCGAGCAGCCTGTCAGCCTGGCACCTTCAGGGAGGCAACCACCGAAGGGAACGGGCAAGCCCGGACTTGCAAGCCTGTCCGTGCCCGTTTGTGTGATACGTGACATACCTGGGNCATTTGACCTCGTTTGTGTCTTAATCTCACTCCGGGTATGTTACAGAATCTCCCCTCACTCCGATAATCGGAGCGGGACATCATATCAAGCATTTCATGGGAAAAATTTCCAGGCTCACCCCAGCTCTTCACAAGCCACCATTAAATATCTGTGTGACCTTTAAGTAACATCAACAGAATGGTAAATATGGGGATCTGTGGAGGTTATCGATCCAAACCTACTGCTCAAGCAGGGCTACCCAGGGCAGGTTGCCCAGGCTCATATCAGGGTGGCTTTTGAAGATCTCCAAGGAGGAGACTCCATCAACTCTCTGGGCAACCTGTGCCAGCGCTCAGTCACAACACAGCACAGCTGCCTGGTGTTCAGATAGAACCTCCTGTGTTTCAGATTGTGTCCATGTCTTGTCACTGAACACTGCTGCAGAGAGTCTGGCTCCATCTTCTTTACACCCTTGCTTCAGGTTTTTATAGACATTGACGAGATCCCCCTGAGCCTCCTGTTCTCTAAGCTGGAGTCTCAGCTCTCTCAGCCTTTCCTCACAGCAGATTCTCCAGTCCTTTCATCATCTTTGTGGCCCTTTGTTGGACTCTCTTTAGTATGTCCATGTCTCGCTTGCACTGGGTAGCGCAGAACTGGACACAACACAGCTTGTGAGCCCCCATCATGTACTTATCATGCATGGGGTTGTTCCTCTTCAAATGCAGAACTTGGCATTTCTCCTTAATGAAATCTACGATGTTCTTGTCAGACCATTTCTCCAGCCCATCAAGGTCCCTCTGGATGGCAGCACAACACTATGGTGTGTCTGTCATTCATTCTAGTTTTGTGTTGTCAGCAAACTTGCTGAGAGAAAACAATGCCACATCATCCAGATGGTTAGTGAATATGTCAAACAGAATTGAACCTAGTACTGACCACTGGAGTACACCACTAGTTACTGGACTCTATCTAGACTTCATTCCATTAATCACCAGACTCTGCAACCAAACACTCAGCCAGTTTTCAGTTCACCTCATTTGTCTCTTATCCAGCCCATTCTTCATCAGATTATCTATGAGGATGTTATGGCAGAGACTATAGAAAAGCTTTACTGAAGACAAGGTATTTGATATCTACTGCTCTCCCTTCGTTCACCCAGCAAGCAATTTCATTGTAGAAGGCCAGCAGGCAAGCAGGACTTCCTTTTCTGAATCTATGCTGACTGCTCCTAATCTCTCTTTTTCTTTTTCATACACGTGCCTGGAAATGCTAGGATTAGTTGTTTCAGAATTTTACTTTTTATGTTTTATGTTCTACTGTAAATATATGTTACAATTAAATGTAATGCAAGTGAATTTTCAAGCCTCTGTAGAAGTACTTGTGACTTTGAGACTATTTTGATTGATTTTGCTATCCGTATGTTTCTGATTTAACCATGGCAGCCAGCTAAATCCACGCAGACACCCACTCACACTCCCCAGGTGGGATGAGGAAGAGAATGGGAAAGGTAAAAGTATGACACCTCATAGGTTGAGATAAAGACAGTTTACTAGGTAGAGAGAAAGCTGAATGCAATCAAAGCAAAACAAGGGATTCATTCACGGCTTCTCATCAGCAGGAAGAAGTTCAGCCACTTCCAGGAAAGCAGGGCCCATCACACATCACAGTATCTTGGGAAGACAAACACCATCACTTCAAGTGTTCCCTACCTTCCTCCTCCTTTTCTCCAGCTTTTATTGCCAATCATGATGGTATATAGTATGGAATATCAGTCTGGGTCAGCATTCCTGTAATTGTCCCCTCCCAGCTCTTTGTGCACCCTCAGCCCCTTACTGACAGGACAGCATAAGAAGCAGAAAAGTCCTTTGCTCTGTGTAAGCATTGCTCTGCAACAATGAAGAACATTGGTGTTATGTTATCATCACTGTTTTCCTCAAAAATGCAAAAGACAACGTCATACAAGATTCTACAAGGAAAACCAGCCAAAACCAAGATGCTGTAGAGCAGGCTAATATTTTATCTGCTTCAAGTGGAACAGAATAGCATTATTTTAAAATTTCTCTTGGGTAAAAAGCATTCTGTGAAATACTTTTTACTTTCTTTTTTTTTTTCAATTATCTGTGACATCTTGAAAACTGGTACAGCTTTACCAGTCTTGAGATAAATTAATTTCCTGTGCAATTTGAATAAAAAATATGTTAAAATGGTACATAGTATAAACAATCAGTATATTTAGAATACACTTTTATGTAAATGCTCAATTATAAATATTGTATTCCAAGTTTAACAGAATTCAGGAAAACAGTATAGGATTTCAAAGAAAAAGTAATTAGCTCTAACTTGTCATTCGTTGGTCTTTCCAGTCACTTCTAAAGGCACTGATTTCATAATCTATCCTCCAAATTCATGTTGGCAAAAAACCACTAGCCCCACATTCTAAACATGAAAACCAAGGAGTGACATCACTAATCTGTAGAGAAGCGGGATAATTTCAAGCAATTTATTCACAAATTTCAGATAATTAATTTGATGGAAGGCTTGTCGATATTCACTTTTCATATAAAATACTCACTTCTATTAAAATTGTCTGTTTTGGAGTGCTTCATTTTTTGCATATCCATTTTTTGTAGCTGTTGTTGTTTTGTTTCTTTGGCTTGCAATAGATGAAATCTGACACTTGTCAGTAGTAGTAGCTATTACTCTAACAATATCTTCATTGGTTCATCTAAAATTTACACGTAATAGTTAATAGTATGCCTATCTGAGAAATTATCTGCTGCGTATTATTTCCTTCCTTCCTTCCTTCCTTCCTTCCTGCCTTCCTGCCTTCCTGCCTTCCTGCCTTCCTGCCTTCCTGCCTTCCCGCCTGCCTGCCTGCCTGCCTGCCTGCCTGCCTGCCTGCCTGCCTTCCTTCTCAACAACATTAGGTAGTTTTTAGGTAAAAAGTGTTTTCTAAAGCAAAGAAAGTTTTCTTTATGTATCAACATAAAAAGTTGCATAGTTATTACAAACTCCATTGACAGCTACCTATTTACTGCATATTCTCTGGAATTTTTTAAAAGATAGAAACAGCTTGAGTTTCATATACCTCACCACATACATGCATTGGTGGTTAAAGGGGGTGAAAACAATAATAAAAGAAACTTCTGACTGAGACTTCTGAAATGTAATACAGAAGTCATAGATAAAAAATGAATGTTGGACCAAGAATGCCAACTCTCTTGTGTTTAGTGTCCTTATCACTCAGATTTCTATGAATATCTTAAATGGCATCTTCTGTCAATGAAAGAGGCTCCATCATTCAAATTTTTCTCTCTGTTCCCTCATTATAGCTATACAAGAACTACACAAAAAATGAAAAGACTACTTGTTTTCTATTATTAGCACATTTTCTGCCTGCTTCTTCTGCTTCTTTTGGTCACAATAAGAAGTCCTATTCAGAAAGGACCCACAGCTCTTCAGTAAAACTGTAGCTTTCTAATATAGCAAACAATCTAGTAAAATCAGAGAGATTATTCAGTATGTTTCTTTTTTCTCTGGACATCTTTCCTGATTTACTACTACTTTCCCATAGTAGGTCAGACTTTTAAAACTTGATGTTGACTTGTGATGAAACTAAATCTAAACATATAGTTTATCTCCATCTTTTCTCTTCTCCATCTTTCCTCCATCTTTCCTCCATCTATTCTCCATATCTCTTCTTTTTCCCTTCCCTTCCCTTCCCTTCCCT